>NMRA01000099.1:278935-412709 GCA_002633005.1 Phoronis australis | reverse complement strand
AGTTTGCGAACATGAGAAGAAAAGAAAGTGACAAAGTGTTCAAGTATTACATTTTGAAGTTAATCGATGACCCGTTACAATAATTTGTTACTGGTATCATAATTCACATTGCTAAACCGCGGTCTCTGAGGCCGTCGTTGCACTCAATGTTATCATCGATCTTAATCTAAAAGGTCGGGGATTCGCGTTTCCTATTAGCACAGGGCGGTAATCACCAATCGTCAAAAGTAGGGGATGGGCGCTTAACCGAGAGGTGGGCGCTTAATTGGAAATCTTCAAAAATAGCAGGGGGGTGGTTAACCGAGCAGTGGGCGGTTAAATCGAAAATCCACCTAAAGTAGGGGTGGGCGGTTAACTGAGCATGGGCGTTAACCCGAACGATTACGGTACTACATTAGTGTTTGGTTCAGTTTGCACCTAATCACCACTGGATTTGAGATACAACCATATACAAAGTCGAGGTTTCAGAGTTCAGACTTTAAATTATAGCCTTTAGTGCTCAGGTCATGCAAAATAGGTTTAGGATATCATCCACTGAAGTTAGGATATCATCCACTTAAATCATAATTTTCTCAAACACGGACACATAGCTTGAGTTCACACAAAAGCGTACCAGAAAATATAAGAAATAACTGGACATTTTTCTAAGCTCTCGCTTTTTTCACTCTTCTGAATTGTTATCCCAGTTTACCACTTTCATTTCACAATCTTACCTGTTGTTATATGATCCTAGTTGTTACATCACCAGACACAAAACCTACCTTGAGAGGTACCTCTCTGGAAAGAAGACTTGATTGGTTTCTGTTCACATGTTAAGAGTAATGGTTGTTTTTTTCGTGTCTGCCTGAGGAAGTCCCAATGCCTCAACCTGCTGTTACCACTGGCTTCAGCAAAATTCTGACAGGTTTCTTGAGCCCAATTCCTCATGGGGCTCCTAACCTCAAAAACAGCATCCGTTGATTTTTTTTTCTGTCTTGTTCATTAAATGTAAATGTGGCAATGTTCAGTTATTTTAACTCTTGTGGTCCTTATTGCCCATCCTTTGTCAAAGTGATTTTTTGTACTCCTGCTTTGGAATATTTTTAAAACAGAAAATTTAAAATAGGACTTGTGTATTTGTCCCTTGGGAACCTACCGAAAGCTGAGTATGGTTTGCCTTAAGAATGGGCCTATAATGACTATACTGTTGTGGCATAATGCATCACTGGGTTTGTATTGAACTAATTGTCTACAAAGCTCAATAGGTAAAAATATCTTGAAAACCAACTTTGGGGTCCAGTTGCCATTCATAAGTGCTATTTATACCAAGTAAGTAGAACATAAATACCACATCATATATTTTCGTGTTCCTTCCTCAGAAATAAATTGCTGGAAGTTTTCATGTTTGTCCATGTTTGCACATATGTTTGTTTAGTGGAAGTGATGACTGAATTGCTGCCCAGCGCTTTTTAGCTGAACCTCCGTGGTATTATAGAGCTATTGTGTGTGTGACATGGGAAATAGTGAGAGATATAGTGCTATGTAAACTTGATTAGTTGTGCCAAATGCCACTTTTGGTTGTTTCATTTTGTGTTCCAAAATTTTCGCAATGCGAGTCATCTTCAATAGATTATCAAGGAAGTTGACAAAAGTATGCATTAAAATGTCAAACATGTAATTGGATAAAATCTCAAGTAAAAAAATTGTCTTGTGGCATTTTTGTTTTGAAATGTTATTGGAAAATCTGAGTGAATAACGATAAAAAAAACTGAAAAGATTTATTTAAAAAAGATAAAATTATATTTAATTGTCAATTCAATTTACATTCAATCTAGCAGTAGAGCAGCGGTAGTGAAATCATTGATTTCAAGTATTGAGATTCTTACGAAAATAAATAAAAACATGCTCTAAAGTATTTCTCTGTCAAACGATATCACAGTTCCAAGTAAAATCCATCTGTACCCAGATTTTCAACTAAACTATGCTTTTAACTAAAACCATCATTGTCTTAATGAAAGACCACATTCAGCAAATCACCATTAAATCCGCGGATTTTTAAGTCCTTAAAACCACCTGTCCTGTAAATTTTATTTTTAACTGACCATGCTGTGCTTATTTGTTTGGTTTCTAAGGTTTCACTAGTGTGACCCAGTGATCTCCCAATAATCACGAGACTGGTGTCTGATATGACCATTTTTCTGCCAAGTTGGCACCAGAAGCTGCGAATGATCAAGGCATTATTGCGACCTCATGTCAGGGAATCAGGCAACTTCAGTCATTTGTCTTTGGTAACTGCCAGGAAGTCGGTCGTTGTCATCGTCGTAGCTTGGCAATGGCTCGTTTGGATCTGATGACTGGCAGCCACATTTATGAGCAAGCCAAGAGATCAAGTTGGCGCCGGTATACACGATCATCACCAGCACTAAACTGGCCACTTGGTAGTTGCAGATGCCGACGAATAGAACACAAAGAAACCGCAACGGCGTACCAAACGTGTAAAAATTGGCGTTGAATGCTACGCCATACAAACAAGCAAAACCCGTGTACAGGATTAGTATAATACAACATTTCCACTCGTTTAATGGGTAGAAATATTTTTGAGACCTGCTGGTTTTTTGAATATCCTCTAGACGGTCTTTGGTAGCGTCTGTGTTCTTTAGTGTATATTCCAAAATGGTTTTCGTAACGGGTGCTTCAACTTCCTCCGCGGTATTGTAGATTTCATCGTTGGATTTGGATACATTGAGGTTTATTGATATGAACATCTCGAGCAGCCAATAATAATTGGCCACGCAGAACAAGGCGACGCCCGTTAATGGCAAGACTAACGTTCCTAGTATCATCACGACAGTCCAGCCGGAACACGAGTAATTCGCCGTGGCGGCAGTGCTATTTTCCGTGTGAATTTGAAGGGCCAACATCCCAAGCAAGGCACCGAATAGAACTGAGTTGAATATGAGTACAATAAAAAATCTTGTTGTTATGTGGCATAACAGACATTCATGGGCAGTATTGATCTGTTTTCGAATTGACAGCATGATCTTCCTGGCCATGTATATTCGAATGCCGTAGATGTACGTCAGGGCCATCACATCAAAAGTCAAAAGAATAAGTTCTAAAGTTGCTTGAGGGGTGTTTGGATTGTAGGTCCGACCCACCACGATCGAAAATGTTGTGCACATTATTGACGGATACATCAGAACTTCTTGAATAATATTCTCTAAATATTGGAACTGTTTGTCTAGGCTTTTCTTTTTGTAGTCGTCTGCATTCTTGTAGTACGAGGTGTTCTTGAAAAACCACGTCCCAGCCAATATCACGTTTTCCAGCACTGAAATGATTAAAGCTGGTATTTTAAAATGTAAAAATGTGGGGTCCAGACTAATGTCGATCACGCTCACAATTAAATTGAAGCCAAAAAGCATCTGCGGAATAATCCTGTTTAGCCTGTTCCATATTTGCGACAACGGTTTTTCGGTGATCTGTATTGCAACCGCTCTTCCTGTGGTTACTTGGGCAACGTTGTCCTGATGAGACATTCGCTGAGTCGTGTCCACTGCCACCCAGTTGGTTAGCTTACTCTCTGAAACCCTGTGCTTACGAACTGTTGTAGTTTTTGTCACTCTTGTTTTCTGTGACACCCTCGCGTTTGTGCCTTTCAGCACTCCAATCTGTTTTAGAGTGTCTGTATTGGTGACCGGATTGCTGCTCTCCTCTCCATTAGGGTTGGTATCCGTAGCCTTGAATGAGTCACCTTTGTCCTTTGGCACACGGCGAATTATTTTTTTAGTCGTTCTAACTGTGACGACATTGGCTGGAAGCTCATCGGAGTGCTCAACGTGGATCTTCTTAACTGGCATTCTGAAAGAATGAAAAAAAATCTTTAGTTTCAATCTACTAAATTTGAAGTAGAATGGGCCTGCTTACAAGTTTAAAGTATGGTAATATCTCACTAATTTAGGACATGATATTTTCTCATTTTTCCATAAAAGATGCAGTAGCGCCACAATATTTTGAAAAATTGTGGACATTCAATATGATGTTAGAAGCCCTTGAAAAGTGAAAAAAAACCTTTTGTCCAAAATTAGTGAGATTTCGAGTTACATGAATGCTATTGACCATATTTCAATAGGTAGTCACAGTCACCGTTCGTACACCTTCTTTGATTGCCTTACATTGCAAACACTGGTGCACGAGTCTTGTTTGTGGAAAATTTTGCCGGAATTTTTCATGCAAAATTTTCGCTCTTGTGAAGACAGCTAACAATTCCACAATTTCTGCATTCATACGATAAATTTTTCAAAGCTCTGAAATAATCGTAAAAATTGACGTGCCTAGAAATGAGATGAAAGTTTTGGATGCAAGTTTATGAGCACAAAAAACCTCAGTAGTACATGGCACAAAAGATTACAAATGAAAGTGAACTTTGCTGTTATTGGGTTTTCTCCTCCGTGTCTCAAAACATAACAACGAGTGCTCATAATTCGACAGTCGATAATGTATGTGTCAGTGGTCACACTGTGATAACGTAATTAAGCGATTAAACTTGTGCTAGGATTATTTTTGATCAAAAAATGATGTTCGTAGACACCTTTATTTCGTGAACTTGGCTTGGTTTTCTTTGCTACTTTCATAAGCTTGTAAATGAATTACTGATTTTCATTTTCTAATTCTTCAAAACTTGTTGACCTGAGTGTGTGTCTGCGAGCAGTCTCTGAAATACAGACTTTGGATTTGATAAAGTTGTGTAATTTGTATTTATCCAGTGTATGCTTAAATGTCAGAATTTGACAGTTTGGCATGAAATTTTTGGCTATGGTAAAATATCACAAATTCTGATAAAAATAATTGTCAATTTTTCAAGTGTTCTAACATTGTGTGAACACCCACAATTTCTCAAAAGATTGTCTTATGGCGTTGGCATGGGACTTGATAATGAAGCCTATATATAAGTGGTGCTACCAGTGCTTTATGAAAAACATCAATATGAGTAATATTTCACTTAGTACAAAATGTAATGTCCTAAATCTTTGTTAACATTTTACCATAGGTCTTATAGTTAGGTCTCGTAGTTAGTAGCTATTAGCCTTTTTTGGAAATATTTCCCAAGAATTGGTTGTGAGTCTCGCCTAGTTGGAGGTGAACAAATGTCTGGTACATAAATTAATGGTCTTCAAAGTCATACAGGCTGTTTTCAGAAAGTGGCAAAATCCCCCTGTGCTTGAAAAAAAAAAGATAAATTTTAGGGGAATAGAACCTTACATTACTCATTGGCAGTGACTGAAAGAGTGTCACCTACAACTGGTCCATTTCTGGGGTTGTCGTTCGAGAGAAATGGTAGTTACTGCCTCAGGTCCCTCAAACAGAACTTTCTCAGGATGTCATTTGGGAAGATTTGTTATTGAAATCTTAGTCTGACCTTTGTTTGGTGAAATAAAGTCTTTTCTAATGTTAGCAGGCTTGAAGTTAATGCAACTGTTTTATTTTACTAGTGACGATTTCTGAAGTAGACAGTGCAGTTCTAGTCAAAATAGAGCAACCCTTTCAGTTGTCGTATGTTTACTCCTCAAGACTAGACTGCATATGCTGTTGTACCTCAGTGGCTGCCTCTTCATAATCTGTACTATCAGCTTACCTGTTGGGTCTCTAGGTTTCCATATTCAAATATTAATCCGACAAATTAAGCCACTGTCCATCATTGTACAAGATTGGAGGTCTGACTAGTGTATTGCACTTCATTATTCAATGCGGTAGCTATAGGGCTTTCAATACAGTGTTCCAAACCATTTAACATGACCCAGGTGATGGATGCAGTATTCTATAGACTAATTCAGGTCTCTAGCAATTGATTGCCTAATAGTGCCATCCCTACAATACTGTCCCCATGGAAGCAAGGCCAGTAAATGTACATTACACATGTTCTTATCTTGATACTAGTTTTGTAGATATTTGATTAAATACGTAGTTTGTGGGTAAGGTGCTGTGTATACCATCAACCTACAGAATATTGATTTTCCTTTTGAAACTTATGAGGAAGCTTACAGTTGATATCCAACCTGATATTTTCATCAGTTGCAGTTTACCAGACACCTTGCAATGACACAAAGGTATCTCAGGCATTGATAATTCAGTTAAAATGGGATTCTACCAGTCCCAATCAGGTGATCAACTGAGATAGACCTTAAGTGTAAACACAGACTTGGCAGTTCTGTTTTGCTTTGAACCCTAATAGAGATGTATTTGAACAGAGTACATTCATACAGCTTTGCATAGAAGCATTGAGTGTCCATGAATGCATGAGGTGCTATTGCAACATAGGGTCTAGAAGTGCTTTGACAACTGCAATGTATGCATTGGTAAATATGAAAGTATGACGTATGTAGCAAAACAGCCATGCCAAACAATGGGTTAGTCCCGTTGTACCTTTAAAGAATGGTTGCTTTCCTATAAATCTAGGAAATGAAATTATATCAGAGTTAAGAATCTACTTTTTTACTATTTTATGACATATTCTAAAATTATCTCCTAGTCAACACGTCGTTTTTGTTGACTTCATTCTTGCAATATCAATTATATTTAGAAACAGAATTTATAATAAAAGAATCGTGGTGGCCTTTAAAGCAAAATTTTTCAAATACAGTGCAAGACAAAACTAATCTGACAAAGTAATGTTTGTCTGTCGTGATGGCTAGTCCTGTTAACAGTAAAAACGACTGGTGATAACTCTTGGCAAGCTTCTTATTACAGAATGACTTAGATATTCTTTGTTAATATCCCTTCATTCTTGGTCACGAGGCACGACTGCTCTGTTTATGAATATGGCTTATCACGCCCAGCCATCATGACGGAATTTGGGATCATTTTATCCGAATACGTTTGGCTTGTACTTGGATTTGTCATCACAAATACTGGTATAATCGAATTAGCATCAAATATAATCGAATCAAGAAATAACGTTGCAACATACTATTTCTGCTTGATTCCTTTTATCATAATCAAGGCAGAGTCTAGTCTACAAGTTGGCTAATTGGTAGCAACAGGAAATTAAATGTTGTTTTATTTAACACAAAAATAATTCTACTTTATTTTTATCAAAGTTTCGCCGTTCAACTGTCCCCTAATTCTCAATTTAATTTTATTGTTTGGTTCATTCTTTGAAGAATAGAATGACTGTTCGGCTGACAGTTGCTTAGCAAAGTAAAAATAGAACACAAAATTGTGTGAGCTAGATCTATTGATTAGACTACCTAATGCAAAAACAACAAAAGTCTAGTTTTCTGAGAACTTACTTGAATAGAGTACTCTAGAATGTTGCTATGGCTCTTTTACTTAATGAGAAATACGACTGTCTACACTTATGCGAAAATTGCGCTCCACTGTTGGGCGTGACGGAATCGAAGGGTCCTCTGGGACAGTGACTCACATCCATTCTGTGCAAGCAATTAATAAACATGATAATTACATCTGGGCTTTTGTTGGATGTGATTTTAGTGATTAGTGAGATGCATTGGTTGAAATTTCGGAATTTGCTTTGTGTTTCTGACTCTCCCAAGTTGGTGTGCTGGCTACTTTGGTCAGTGTATAACGAGAGAAACTGCGGTATACTTGTTGGACAACAGCTCCAGGTCGCTGAACCAAAAACAAGTTAACCTAAAGTTGACGGCTTCCTGTCTGTTCTGGGAGATAGTTGCAATTTCCCAGTTGAAAGAAAGTATGCAACTAAGTTTTCAGATGATTAGATTTATGTGCTTGCGACAATCACTTCACCTGGGTCAAATGTCGCTAATCTACATGATTGTGTGAATATAGGTTTTTGTCAAACCTGTTCAGTTTGCGATAGATTCCCACTAGTGCTGCGCTCTCTTAGTGGCAATTATATGTTTTGCCTTTCACCTTGTTATCTACCAAACTGCTTGATTGAAATTCAGTTGTCTGTGTTTTAATGAATTTAAAAAATTCCCGTTTCCCGTTTTGGATTACTAGTGTAGCACTGTTTAGTGGGAATTAATTCTAAGGTGTTGAGTGCTGTTCGCATCTGAGTGGAATGTTTGATACAATGTCCTGCAGTGATATTTGACCTGTTTGTGGTGGACGCATGAGACGAAGATCAATGCTATAATTTCCATTTTTCAAATGCTTTCTACACAGCTGTAGTTATCAGGGGCGGATCCAGGATTTTGAGTTAGGGGGAACAGGGCACAGTAATAACCAGAATTTCGCCACATGCACGCGCCGAGCCTAAAATGTAAGGATGCAAGGGTCTCGAATTTTTGAGTTTGTGGACCTAATTACTAAAAAAAACGGTAAACAGGGTTTGGTATCTGGGTGAATTTTAGGAGGGGCCATGGCCCTTCGCCCCCCAAATCCACCACTGGTTATGCTCAGAAATTTAAAACTGCATTATTTTGACCCTGTTTAGGTGACTAAAAATTGAAAATCGTTTTATTTGTGGATTATATCTATCGTCACATTACCTGCTTCATAAACTTTTTTTAATTTTAATTTTAATTTTAATTTAATGACAGCAATTTTCTGCTTTTGAATGAAGCAAAATGTGTTCCTTTAATATCTAAGTGCCGTATTCGCCGTAATAACCACCCATGCCCCTATAAGCGCACCCCTACGCGTTTTCAGACTTTGCTGAAATTAGCGCCCAGTCCATGAACTTGTACATGGATTGATTGCGAACAATGACGTACCTACAGTCCTAAAACTCGGCTACAGTAACGTCTTCCAATTTATCAAAAAATTTTTGCACGGGTCTTCTAGACCACCAGCGGCACTGCTACGTTTGTATTTAGCCGTGACTATACAGTCACTTAAAGTAGCGCAGCGTTTCAAAAAGAACGCAGCAGCGTTGCTACTCTCGTGACGACTGTGTCCTACTGTGGTGTGACCTTTCAGTACAGACACATCGACTGTCTCAGGAATAAAAATAACTCGGGTGTTAAACGCACGTGGCCGGGAAGCGCGCGCTACATATATGAACCTGTCATCTAAGACATTACTTGGGAACTATCCATTCATGAAACGAGTAGCATAGCATAGGTAAGAAATGAATATTGGCACTAATTTCCGACAATTTCTAATACTATAAAACATGTTTGCATTATTTTTGAGATAGATTGTTTGATTAACCATAATTGGTGTTTTTAAGCCGAATATCCGTGTGTCATTGAAAATTGAACTTTTCCATTATTTGAATAGCAAAAATCAGTTAACTACAACAGGAGAAAAGAGAAATAATTCGTATTGCTGTTCCTTTGTTGATATGTCACAATGAGGCGACTTGACTTGTATACACCGTGGCTCATCAGAGCTTTCTTAAATACCTTCAAAGGAAGCAGTGAAATTAGGTCATTTGACGATGTCTTGTGTCTTTCTAGGAAAAGTATTCCCCAAACTGAAACGGAAAGGAAGTCGTCTGCAGAATGTGGACTGTCCGGCGGATAGTGAGGAGGAAGCTACAGACTATGTGTTCAGGATCATCACTACGTACAAACCTACAGTCCAGCGTGAGTACACAATCGTAACACTATTTTGTGATAATACGGTCACCGTAATTCATTTGTTTCACTCAAAAATAATCACCAAAACTGTCATTTTCCATTTTTCAAAGGCCGATTGCTATAAATTGTGGAAACGTTACCAAATATTATTTTCTCACACGACCTGGAATGTGTTACGACACGACTGGTTAATAACACTGAGTACGTAATTTTTTTTTTAAGCGCCCACATATTTATATGGGGACGCATTGTATCGTCATCTCCGTCCGTGCGGCGTCCGCTGCTCTATCTCCAAAACCCTTTGACTTACGTTCATGAAATTTGGCACATGTGTTCCTTCCTTTAATGGGATGGCATGAGCGAACTTTCGGACGGATCCGACTACCGGTGTGCCCCCCAGTGGCAGTTTTAATTTTTTACGCTTACCTTTGTATCTTCAAAAGTCCTTAACGGAATTTCATGAAATTTGGTATGTGGGTACCTATTAGTGAGATGACGCTATCCTCCCATTTTCAGATGGATTCAACGTAGTTTGCGCCACCTAGTGGCCGTTTTTACCGTTTTCGAGTCTGTTTTTTGCATCCACCCCTCTATCAACCAAACTGCTCAAAGGATGATTGTGAAAATTGGGGTGTATGTTCTTACTATGAAATGGACGTCTGACGATGATTTTCTGACGACTTTGACTACTGTGGTGCCTCCTAATGGCATTTTTTTTGCGCCTACGGCTGTATCTCCTTAACCGTTCTCTGGATTTTTACGAAATTTAGAACTTATATTTATATGATGTTAACAAGACAACTTTCTGACAGTTTTGACTACTGGTGTGCCACGTAGTGGCAATTTTATTTTTTCCGATTACCTCTGTATCTTCAAAGGTCCTCAACAAATTTCTTAAAATTTTAAATATGGGGTTCTATTAATGAGGTGTCACTATCTCTCTGTTTTGAGATGAATCCGACCTAGTTTGCGCCACCTAGTGGCTATTTTAGTGTTTTTGAGTTTTTTGGCGTCCACTCATCTATCAACCAAAACATTTTCAGGATAAATTTGAAAATTGGCATGTTTTTACTATGAAGTGGACGGCTGACGATTTTCTGACGACTTCGACTACCGGGGCGCCTCCTAGTGGCAGTTTTTTGCACTTATGGCTGTATCTCCTAAACTGTTTGCAGGATCTTTACTTAATTTAGCAAGTATATTTATATGATGTTGACTACGGACGACGACAACTTTCGGACAGATATGACTACTGCTGTGCCCCCTAGAGGCAATTTTAGTTTTTTTACGTTTAACTCTCAGTCTGTATCTTCAAAGGTCCTCAACAGATTTTCGTAAGATTTTTAATATAGGCTTCTATTGGTGTGATGACGCTATCTTACTGTTTTTGGGTGGAATTTTGCGCCACCTAGTGGCCATTTTTGCTGTTTTCAAATTTTGTTTTGGCGTCAACCCCTGTATCAACCAAATCATTTGAAAATTGGCATATATGTTCTGAGTGTGAAGACGACCTTTGATGATGGTGACTGACTACTGTGGTGCCTCCTAATTGTAGTTTTGTTTTGCGCTTATAGTTGTATCTCTTAAATTCACTGCTGGATCTTTATTAAATTTAGTAAGTGTATTTATATGAAGATAACAACAGATGACGACGACTTTCAGGTGGATCCAACTGACACTGTTCCCACTAGTGGCAATTTCATTTTATTCTGTTTTCCGTTGTTTCCCTGAAATTCCTTGACAGATTTATATGAAATATGGCATGTTCCTGTTTTTGGTGGATTGTACGTTTTGCCATTTTTATGATGCAAATAAATAACCCTAAAAGCACACCATTTGCAATGCCCTTGTGGGCGCATTTCAATGCTCCGCGTTGCTCTTGTTTGATATTACATGGGTGAATCACAAAGTAGTGGAAAATAGAAATCATACGCCTTACATTTTATTGTCTGCAAAACACTAAAATAGCCAAACGTGCACCAACCAACCAATGCCGAAATTCTGTGAAGGTGACAAGGTTATGATTAAAAGGCATTTGTCGCAACTGTACGTACTCCCAGTCGGAATTACTGAATTACTTTACATTGCACAAGCGTGTTTCTACAAAAGTTGCGTTGTGTAGTAGAAAGTTTTAGACACGTCGAGTTTTTCAGCAAAAAAATCGTGATTTTGATGAAATTTCCAAGAGATTTTGCCCATGTCATAAACCTGAGACTCATGTACGATTCTCTATTTATGACGTCTGTGCATTACAAACCATGATAGCAATACAATCTTAAATTTGAAGCTTCTCATTGGATCCACACTTTCATCATCATCCAGAACTAATCATGAAAATTTAATCGTTCAAAAATGCCTGTCTTTCCAGATCAAGACTTGATGGAGTCCATGTTCGACTGGAAGTTTACTGGCTTCACATTCCCTTGGCAAGAGAAGGACGCTAAACAGAATGGCCAAACGTCACCGAATCTCTCTCCAACCGTCCAGAACTACGCCCGCTCCCAACAATTGTACAACAGTTCATGCATCACCAAGGCTGGCTTCCACCGCACGTCTATCAGGCAGCTGTGTGACACGATGAAAAGACAGATCATCTCCAGAGCTTTCTATGGCTGTATGTACTTTTAGTTGCAGCTCAAATTGAATTCACATACTGAATTCCTTTCATGTCGAAAGTCGGTAAAAGTTTTGAGCAAAAATTATCTGCCAATTTTCTTGATGTTCATGCTCTTTTGACTTTTCCTGTAATAATTTTATCACCAGTCTGTTATTGATGTTTGCTGCAAAATTTGTTTTTGACAAAATGTCGCACTGAATTTAACCCTTTACAAGTTCTGTAGTTTACATCTCAAATTTTGCCATATATTTGACAAATAAAGAAGACTTCAACAAATTTTGTATCTTTATAGATATCTGTGTGACGGAGACAATTTCTTGGATTAGTTATGGTAAAAAATTGTTTATCTCGATTCCCTATCAAGCATATTTGCCCAGAACATTTTCTCTGCTATCATGAAGCTAATGAGAAGCTCCTGCTGCCACCTTTTGACATAGAAAAGCTATTTGCAGGGTTAGCCCACTGTCGCCACCTGAAGACAGTTCGCACACATCTGTCGGGACTTGTGAACCACGCACTGCTGCCTCTGAAGGAGAGAGAGGAAGCTAGCCAAGGGCTCACGAGGGAAACATGGGAGCAAATCATGTTGGGTGACCATGCAGCAGATCCCGAGGAAATTTACAGACTAGTCTACTTCGGTGGCGTGGCACATGAGATTAGGAAAGAGGTGAATCTTTTGATAACAAGCCACTTTATTTTGTGTCGATATGTCTGTATGTGTACATGTGTTTGTAATATTACACATACATATATATTGTCATCATTGTGTCCAGGGCTTTTTCAGTACTTTTGGGGCGAAATTGTTTCCAGATGATATCTAGAGAAGTAATTGGCGGATTTCAATGAAGCTTGACACAGAGATATGTGATGACAATCCGCTGGCACCTCCTAGTAGCCGTTTTGATCTTGACAAGTGACATTTTCAATACTTTTTGGGGAAGAATACATCCAGATGATGTCTAAAAAATCAAGGCACCAGTCGATTTTGGGACGATTTCGACTACTGCAGAAATTCCTTTGTGGCCATTTTGTCTAGTTGTGTGCTTGATATCTCAAGAAAACCCTGGTTGAACCTTGATGAAGTTTGGCTCAAGGGTGCGGGCATCACTTAGTCGGAGCATGCCACTTTTCAATCTGCCCTGCCTCCAGGGCTAGATCTTTTTGGTATTTTTTTGGGAAGCGCATTTCCAGATATCGTGACAACTGGTGGACATACTTCAATGAAACTTGTCGTAGAGGCATATGGCATTGGTGTGACAGCACCAGTTGATATGCACACGATTCAATTAACAGAGCTACCCCTAGTGGCCATTTTGGTCTTGATAAGGAGATTTTTTAGTATTTTTGGAAGGAATAGTGTTTATGAATTTCAATGAAACTTTGACACAGAAGTATGTGTTGTCTGTGCGCTGGTACCAGGTGACTTTCAAGCGGATTTGACTAACTGTAACACCCCCTAGTGGCCTTTCCTTTTAAGAGATGATGGCAGCTACTAGTTTTGAGCAAATTCCAACAAATGCTGTGTCCATTATGTCATTTTGTAATGTGACCCACCAACACTTTTTTGTCAATTTTAGCTGCTATTGCAGCTACCCCCATTTAGTCCCATTGCTCCTGCCCTGTAGACTACGTTACATGAAACTGATAAGCACCCCTAGAAATATTTTGTTTGCGGTGCCCTGTTGGTGCATATCAACACTTTACGTTGCTCTTTAGTGAATAATGAAGGTTGTACTAATAGTATGTATATGTTTTCTCATTGATATGGTAGGAAGACAATGAGACCAAATGGCAATTCTGTTTCATACATTGCAGGTGTGGCCCTATCTATTAGGTCATTACAAATTTGGGTCAACTCAAGCCGAGCGCGACTCAGTGGACACTGCAGTTCGTACTGCATACGAGCAGACCATGTCTGAGTGGCTGGCGGTGGAGGCAATTGTGCGGCAGAGAGAAAAGGACTCGATGGCGGCGAACCTTGCCAAGGTCTCGCAGGAAAGCACCGACGGGCACATCCCTCTGGTGAGGAAGGACTCTAGTCTAAGTAATGAGGTGTTCCTCGATGGCAGTCTTGATGTGGAGGAGGGACATCACCACTATGTGCACCTTGAGGAGCCTCTCATTGAGGAGAGCTCCACCGAGGCAACAACACCGGAGTCTCCAAAGAACACTCCTGGCATCAACGGATATCGTGTTGTCCATGACGGTAAGATGGCGCAATTGATGCGTGAGAAGGTCAAAGGTCAGCAGAGTCCGGACGAGGGTCTAGGTGGTTCTTTGCGGTTTGGTTCGTCCAGTGGCGAACAGTCGAAGCGTCTGGATAGCTCGGACACGGACGTGACGGATAAACTTGAGGAAGACCCCCCTGTGATACGAAGGTTGCGACTCATGTCGCATAATGGTGCCGGGTCAGTGGATAGCGGTGGGGGATTGGAAGACTTCCCGATAAGCAACGATACGTCTCTGGATGAAGATCATCAGGAGACCAGTACACAGTTGGTGATGTCACACTCACCGACGCCCAATGGTGGCATTTACACGGTAAGTTGTATGGCCATCATTGTGATTGGGTGTCTGCAAACTTTGGTGAAATTTCATTTTCATATTGAATTTTTAGAACAATTATGGATGAACGATTTCAAACTAAGGTAAAATTTGATGCATGAAAAATAATTGGAGTACCATGATCGTGTGTAATCATACCCAATCAGTTGAGGACCTATAATCATTTAGAACATATACAGCTTATGATTTAACTTTGGAAGAAAAGTGGTTGGTGTTAACGCAGTAACCTCATTATGTACGCAGTATACTATACTCACGTGACTGCTGTCTAGAAAGCCTGGCACGCACATCCCAATAGAGTTTTAGGATGAGACCTTTACAACAAAAAATGCATTGCATTTCTATACATCATAGACGTTGATAATACTGTTGTCTTATGTAGCGTTTGCCCTTCACTCCATTCCAGCAAAGACTTGAAGTTATTTAATAACACTTGATGTCATTTGTTATTCAACAGGTTGAAATGTTAGATACGGTGTCCCTCAACTTACACAGGATAGACAAAGATGTCCACCGCTGTGACCGGAACCATGTCTATTTCACTCAAGAGAACTTGGACAAACTACGCAATATTATGTGCACGTAAGTGTCAGAGGCAGTGTGACCTACTGGCTTAAAGTCCTTGTCTCACGCGTTGTTAACCCTTATTACATGGTTAGAAGATGTTATAAGGATCCAAGAAGTACCTACCCCATAACTAATACACGATCCGTACTCGAAAACAGTTTAAATGAAAGCGCCACTCACGATTCGCACCCGAAGAAACACCGCCATTTTNGGATGAAGATCATCAGGAGACCAGTACACAGTTGGTGATGTCACACTCACCGACGCCCAATGGTGGCATTTACACGGTAAGTTGTATGGCCATCATTGTGATTGGGTGTCTGCAATCTTTGGTGAAATTTCATTTTTATATTGAATTTTTAGAACAATAATTATTATGAATGAACGATTTCAAATTAAGGTAAAATTTGACGCATGAAAAATAATTAGAGTACCATGATTGTGTGTAATCATACCCAATCAGTTGAGGACCTATAATCATTTAGAACATATACAGCTTATGATTTAACTTTGGAAGAAAAGTGGTTGGTGTTAACGCAGTAACCTCATTATGTATGCAGTATACTATACTCACGTGACTGCTGTCTAGAGATCCTGGCACGCACATCCCAATAGAGTTTTAGGATGAGACCTTTACAACAAAAAATGCATTGCATTTCTATACATCATAGACGTTGATAATACTGTTGTCTTATGTAGTGTGTGCCCTTCACTCCATTCCAGCAAAGACTTGAAGTTATTTAATAACGCTTGATGTCATTCGTTATTCAACAGGTTGAAATGTTAGACACGGTGTCCCTCAACTTACACAGGATAGACAAAGATGTCCACCGCTGTGACCGGAACCATGTCTATTTCACTCAAGAGAACTTGGACAAACTACGCAATATTATGTGCACGTAAGTGTAAGAGGCAGTGTGATTTACTGGCTTAAGTGTCCCCTTCCTTTACTCAGGGTCGTGGGTTCGAGTCCCACTGGGGCACATTGCTAGCTCCTCAGCTCAGTTTTAACTACATAATAAAGCAGAAAAATGGTTCAAGATGATTAGCACAATGGGCTCACCTGAGCAGCCTGCACACGTCTGCTACAACGTGTAGCAGACGTGTACCATACCGCCTGCAATTATTTTTTTATGTATGTGTTGGAGATCCTCTTCACTTAAAGAACATTTTCATCCTTGCCCACCTAAAATGCAAACTATAAACCAGACTACTTAGTAACACGGATTGCGTCCATTCATTTTCTAGTTTCATTCTCAAACAGACCGCTTGTGGCATTGTGCAATGAGAGTTTCAAAAGCAAATGCTATCAGTTTTGACAGGTTTGACCAAACGTTCGAATTACAGTAATTTATTTAACACAAAAGTACTGACAGCTCTGCATTTTAAAAAATGAATTTCCACTCATTACCTTTTACCATGCACAGATTTCCACCATTTTGGCTTAAAATTATTATTTGCCCTTGTGCTCGCATATGGTGAATTTAATTATACCTCTTGACGAGAGTGGTCTGCCATTCACTATGTTGTTTTCATTGTAGATACGTCTGGGAGAATCTTAACATTGGCTACATCCAAGGAATGTGTGATCTCCTGGCCCCATTACTTGTCATATTTGATGATGGTGAGTTACCTTCTCCATAACTACGTGTCATTTTATGGACACTTGTAGACATGTAATGCTCTGCTCTTTCTGTGAAATACAGTACTGTTTTTCTTTACACTTTGTAGCATTGAAGTCATCAGTTCAGTTATTTTGAACAAAAGTTTTCTAATTTTCATGACATGCGTACTATTCTGCAAATTTAAATGTGTAATCATTTTCATTTTTTTAATCGGCTTGTTTTGCATTTCTGTATTTATAACCAGATGTTGAGTATGAATGGAGGAAGTAGCATCAGTGGTACACTGTATACTCACTAGGTGGTGCTGAGGAGGAACCATCCTCTTTTTGTGAATGAGAGTGAAATGCTGTATGGCTGTGTAATAGGATATGGGGCCCATATGACTGTTTGTATAGTAGTCATGTATACTGGGTGGACACTTGCTTCACCAGCTCCACCTAGTGGATTTCAGTTTTCTCACTGACTGTTTCAGAGGCAATGACGTACAGCTGTTTCTGTGAGTTGATGAAAAGAATGACGGCCAACTTCCCCCACGGCGGGGCTATGGACGTGCACTTTGCCAACATGAGATCGTTGATACAGGTGAGAAAAAATATTTTTGCATTCTGGAGATGCATGGATAATCTACGACACGGTGGAAACGCATTTTGTTCAACACAGCAGGTATAATTAAGACGAACACATTTGTCGCGAAGATACGAGACTTCATAGACCACTAAATTTCTAGCAGTAGTGTTTTGTACTTATTACATACTGTAATTGCATCAGTTACATTCGTTCATTCTCTACACCTGCAGATTCTGGACGTGGAGTTGTTTGAACACATGCATCACCATGGCGACTACACTCACTTCTACTTCTGTTATCGTTGGTTCCTACTGGACTTCAAACGAGGTCTGTTCTTATCTGGCATTCGTTGTTAAATATTGACAAAGGTTATCAATACTTTTTCATCAAGAAGGGCTCATGGATTTATATCTCCTAATTAACAGAAATAGCAATGTCGACTGTTACTCCCGAGTTAATTAACAAGCGAAGCACCTCCGGCACTTATATTTGCCTTTTTTGCCAATTTCTTGGTGCCAGTATTCCAACTCAAAAATAATGTAGTTCGACGTGTTTTTCAAAAAGTTGTATCTCCTGTTGAATTTTTTTTTCAGTACTTGTGTTCTTTGGAGATGTTTTGTCAGTGATGTTTACCTGTCTGTTTAACTGATGTCTGGTTTCAATTGTCTATTGTCGTTTTTGTATTTATTGTTCATGATGGTAGTCACTAGGCAGTATATAGCAGAATTTAAATAATAAACAATAACTATGGTAAGNCATAGCACATTCAGTTACAAGGAAAAAATGGCGGCGTTCAGGACAAGTTCCTGAACTGATGAGCCGGAAATATGGGTACGGAAATAACCGATGACAACCGGTAATCATACGCTCAGAGAGAAGGGTCAAATACTGTTAAATAATCGCTTTTGGCAAGAAAGGCGAAAAGAATATAAAGAAAGGGTGTCGAAAATAAGAATTTATGTAGTAAGTATTTTCGGATACTGGAACCACATGGGCAGTTTGCAAGAAGGACTTTAAGTGTCCCCTTCCTTTACTCAGGGTCGTGGGTTCGAGTCCCACTGGGGCACATTGCTAGCTCCCCAGCTCAGTTTTAACTACATAATAAAGCAGAAAAATGGTTCAAGATGGTTAGCACAATGGGCTCACCTGAGCAGCCTGCACACGTCTGCTACAACGTGTAGCAGACGTGTACCATACCGCCTGCAATTATTTTTTTATGTATGTGTTGGAGATCCTCTTCACTTAAAGAACATTTTCATCCTTGCCCACCTCCTAAAATGCAAACTATAAACCAGACTACTTAGTAACACGGATTGCGTCCATTCATTTTCTAGTTTCATTCTCAAACAGACCGTTCGTAGCATTGTACAATGAGAGTTTCAAAAGCAAATGCTATCAGTTTTGACAGGTTTGACCAACCGTTCGAATTACAGTAATTTATTTAACACAAAAGTACTGACAGCTCTGCATTTTAAAAAATGAATTTCCACTCATTACCTTTTACCATGCAGCTAGATTTCCATCATTTTGGCTTAAAAATTGTTGTGTGCCCTTGTGCTCGCATATGGTGAATTTAATTATACCTGTTGATGATAGTGGTCTGCCATTCACCATGTTGTTTTCATTGTAGATACGTCTGGGAGAATCTTAACATTGGCTACATCCAAGGAATGTGTGATCTCCTGGCCCCATTACTTGTCATATTTGATGATGGTGAGTTACCTTCTCCATAACTACGCGTCATTTTATGGACACTTGCAGACATGTAATGCTCTGCTCTTTCTGTGAATTACAGTTTTTCTTTACACTTTGTGCTATTGAAGTCATCAGTTCAGTTATTTTGAACAAAATTTTTCTAATTTGCATGACCGGTGTACTATTCTGCAAAACGTGTAATCATTTTCATTTTTTAATCAGCTTGTTTTGCATTTCTGCATTTATAACCAGATATTGAGTGTGAATGGAGGAAGTGGCACAACTCATCAGTGTTACACTGTATACTCACTAGGTGGTGCTGAGGAGGAACCATCCTCTTTTTATGAATGAGATGTGAAGTACTGTATGGCTGTGTAATGGGATATGGGACCCATATGAGTGTTTGTATAGTAGTCATATATACTGGGTGGACACTTGCTTCACTAGCTCCACCTAGTGGATTTAAGTTTTCTCACTGACTGTTTCAGAGGCAATGACATACAGCTGTTTCTGTGAGTTGATGAAAAGAATGACGGCCAACTTCCCCCACGGCGGGGCCATGGACGTGCACTTTGCCAACATGAGATCGTTGATACAGGTGAGAAAAAATATTTTTGCATTCTGGAGATGCATGGATAATCTACGAGACGGTGGAAACGCATTTTGTTCAACACAGCAGGTATAATTAAGACGAACACATTTGTCGCGAAGATACGAGACTTCATAGACCACTAAATTTCTAGCAGTAGTGTTTTGTACTTATTACATACTGTAATTGCATCAGTTACATTCGTTCATTCTCTACACCTGCAGATTCTGGACGTGGAGTTGTTTGAACACATGCATCACCATGGCGACTACACTCACTTCTACTTCTGTTATCGTTGGTTCCTACTGGACTTCAAACGAGGTCTGTTCTTATCTGGCATTCGTTGTTAAATATTGACAAAGGTTATCAATACTTTTTCATCAAGAAGGGCTCATGGATTTATATCTCCTAATTAACAGAAATAGCAATGTCGACTGTTACTCCCGAGTTAATTAACAAGCGAAGCACCTCCGGCACTTATATTTGCCTTTTTTGCCAATTTCTTGGTGCCAGTATTCCAACTCAAAAATAATGTAGTTCGACGTGTTTTTCAAAAAGTTGTATCTCCTGTTGAATTTTTTTTTCAGTACTTGTGTTCTTTGGAGATGTTTTGTCAGTGATGTTTACCTGTCTGTTTAACTGATGTCTGGTTTCAATTGTCTATTGTCGTTTTTGTATTTATTGTTCATGATGGTAGTCACTAGGCAGTACATAGCAGAATTTAAATAATAAACAATAACTATGGTAAGAATTCAAGTTAGTGCACAATATGGCAGACATGTAGAAGTTCATTCTGGAAAATTTTACAAAACCGTTTTTTAGTGTAAATCTTACTTTACTGTGAAAACATTTTGTATGATATAGCTATAACTTTGAACATTTGCCGTGATCTTAGCAGCCATTTGGAATTGTCCCAAATTGAAGAATTTTTACAGTATTTCAATGTAGCGCTTAGTATTATAAACATTTACCCAGTTTTATGATGTAAATAACCCATTTCCTGTCTTGCGCAGAGTTGGTCTACGAAGACGTGTACTCTGTGTGGGAGACAATCTGGGCTGCCAAGCATGTGTCGTCTGCTAACTTTGTCTTGTTCATCGCCCTGGCATTGGTCGAGTATTATCGCGACATTATCCTCGACAACAACATGGATTTTACTGATATCATCAAGTTCTTTAATGGTAATGTCTTATCGAGTGTAAAATTTGGTGTATAATTGTGACCACTCTGCTATGAAGTTACCTAGAAAACAATTTTGGAAAACATTTCTAGCTCTGTTTTCATGTGCCATCTGTTGGTCACTGCTGAAACGATAATGGAATATGAAATTGATCATATTTTATTGATATACATTATCACAGGTATAGATATCTATTAAAAAATATCTAGATTTAAATCATTCTAATTGGGTTTGGAAAGAAATAATTTGATGCAAATTGACTAAAACTTTGCTGACTGATCAGCCGTAGACCGAACCTCAAGTCTACGGAATCTAAACAAATAGTTGAATGTATGTAGGATTAATTAAATTTTTTATTGGCTCATGGTCACCCTGTACACAATTGATTGCGTCTGCTGCCTTGTTTATACGAACTCTATCAAATGGTCTGTGCAGGTGGAAAGCAAGAGAACGAAAGCATCTTCCTTTTGTCCCCATTACTACTTCTGGGAAGAATTGACAGGGGACGAATCGCAATTTCTTTCATTCACGAACATCTTGAGACATTGGCCATTTATTTTGAATTTTCCACTGCACAGCAGTGACCAATTTGATGACGTGGTGATCGCAGAGAATTTGCAAAAAAAAACAACAACGGGAAATCTCATTCCATTAAATCACTATACAAGTGGGCCAAGCACTGTCCAACATCTCAGTTATCAACATTTTGTGACAAGGGTGTAGTTGATGATGTCATGGCGGTGTTGAAAATGGCGTTTGGTTGGCCACATCATTTATTTTATTTTGTTATCCAATATTCTATATTCTTGTTATGAATACTAAAACATATTGTTTAGCAGTTATTAGCACTTAGTCTATTTAGTGTAGACTTGCACTTAACTGATAATTTTGCTCGTTACAGAAATGGCAGAACATCACAACGCTCCCAAAGTTCTGCAGATTTCACGAGACTTGGTGTACAGGCTTCAAGATCTGATTGATAACAAGGAGTGATTGTCGAGATCTGATTGATAACAAGGTGTGATTTTCACGATCTGTTAAAAGACCTGCTTCGGTGCTTATGAAAAGAAGACCAGTCTTAGCTACAGGCAATTTAGATAGACTGGTTATGTTGTGTTTATTTTAGTTATGACCTTTGTCTGATAATACAGACGAGTGTAAAAACTCATAGCAAAGACAACAAACATTGTTGCGGTGTTTTGATATATTACACACATGGCCTGCAGGCTCCAAATGTGCTTTAATTAGTATATCTAGGTATGATTATAAGGCGGTGTACGAACTTGTGTAATACATCAAAATATTTTGGGGAAGCTTTTGAATTTTTGTCTCACTGGGAATGAAGACCTTTCTTCAAAAAAATAGGAAAACTCGGTTTTACAAAACAACATTTGTAGTAAAGCATGAACATCACAGTATTTCCGGACTATTTTCTTATTGGTCTCCAGTGTTAGTTGTTTCAACTCGGTCACTGTTTCAGGTAGCTGAATCGTGTGAGACCAGTCTGATTGTAGGATCTCCTGCAACAAAAGGATTGTATCTAAAGTTCCATGAAGTGAGGGAGTGAATCAAAAGTTACTTGAAACAGTTGTATATATACTGAGGGAGCGCATGTTATCAACAATCAAGTGCAGTCGTACTAAGTGTAAAAGATGTGTAATTATCGAATAACAGGAAAAGGTTACTGAATGTGTAATTATCGAATGACATGAAAAGTGCTAATATGTCATTGTAAAATTATACGAAAGTGCTATTGCGTAATTATCCATTATTTGTCACCTAATTATATATTTTAGTTATAACTGTTGTTCTGTCATGTCTTGTCGATATGCCACTGATGTGACGCTGTGCATTATCTGTTGATGTTGATTCATTCTTATTCACGGATCATTAACCAGAGTTGCTGTAGTGTAATTAAGCGCTTGATTGTCTGTGATATGTTTGTGAGCACTGCCAATGCATTTCAAGACTATTAAGGTTGGGCTTGTGCAGTAACGGTTTAACTGACCATTTAGAACTCATCATTCTTAACACTCCTTCGTTTGCAAGCCAACATTTTACCCGACAAACAACCCGTTGCCGAGTAAAACTTATTGTTTGTTAGTCGACATTACGCAAGGGGCAGAGCTTGTGATAGGTCAATTGCTAACAGTGAAGTATCTTCAAATTTGAACACAAAATGGCAGAGGAATGAAATATTGTTTTATCATAATTTTCAACAGGAGTAAATGAGAAGACAATTTACTTGATTATTTGAAAACTTTATATGGTATGGCTGTCATCAAGAATTAATAGTTTTGGTAATACCCCAGAACATTTGAAAAATGAAAAAATGACAAACCTGGTTATTATTTTTGTTCGAATTTGATGAAACTACAGTACCTACAAATACTGTATCACACTAATTCCATATCAAATAATACATTCAAAATTATTGACAAGCAACTGGTTGGATGACTGAAAGTGTTGTTGGCATTTTCTGTCAGTATTGCTTCTTTATAAATCCTTTATATATTCTTGATATTTTGTATTTTTGTGCAATAATAGTCTATGTTACAATACGTTCGTTTCGTCTCCCACACATTACTGAGTTCACAGCAATATAACCCATAGTACATTTTATTTAGCTTAACTGATTGTGCAATTCAACTGTTATTTTCTTGCAGGTTTATTTGGTTTGAACATTTTTATTACAAACGTACGATTGTAAAACTTTTTCCAGCATCATGCTATTATGTTTAATGGACGTCTAGAGTACTGTTTTTAATTTAATTATATTAACTTATGTTATCAGAGAAGCAGTTCGTTGCCAACAGTTCATGTGCAATCAAGAAGTTTATTTTTATTTTTTAATTGTTACGTTTGTGTATTACATATTTTAAATTGCATGACATGTCTGTAGTTGAATCTAGTTTTGGTTAGTTTGTTCTGTTCTCTTCAGTTGCTCATTCGCGATATCCAATGTGCAGTCAAACCTCATCACAACAAACCGGGTGGTACTTTTTTTTAAAAAACAGTTTTAGCCAAATCGAGTGCTGCATGGAACAGTTGTGAAAAGGAACTTGATAAGCAAGCGAATGTTGTAAGCCAGGTACATCGTGATGCAGTCTGAATGTGCATTTATTTATCAGAGTACCTTGGTAGCATCCCCTCTTGAATGCAGAAATGTAATAAATGTCAGTGTTTTTAATTATCACCTCTGTCCACTGGGGCAATAAAAACACTGACATTTCAAATTCTGTGTACATTGGATATTGTGAGCATTTATTGCAAACAAATATAAGACCATGAGAGTCTTGCCCTTGTTCCCTGAATACGAACATTCACTAGACAGTTTATTAATTGTTTATTAATTATGTAAAATAGAGGCTGCCTAATAGTTCGTATGTTGTCTATGTTAATAAAGTCTAGTTTTAAATGTAGTCTCTGAAGTTTTTTATGAGCAAGCAGTGTTGACCGCCACCTACGTTGGAGATGTTCGCTAGTTACTCTTCAACTTACATTTAGCAAACCATTTCAGTTTCAAGCTCATAAGTACACACACCTGTAAATGCAAGAGGCTAGAAAAATAATGGTGTTCTGTTTTACCTCTTCCAGAAATGTTATAACGTAACCAATTGAAATAAAATCAAAACTCACCTCAGTTCACCTCATTTCAGAATAAAGTATTTACAAACAGAGCAGTTACAAGCAAGGGGTTTCCCTCACGTATCAACAAAAGTGACCGTAGAATGTAGAAAAAGACTCCCCACAGTTCAGTTAAAGTAGACTTCACTACATTCCTAAAAAACAAAACGTGTAGTTACGGTACAGGTATTTTTATCATGCTTACAATTATAATTTACAAAACGTTCATGACACATGAATAGTATGCTGCCTTACAAGTCGACACTACATTTAATAACGAGAACAAGCACTTGGTAAGACGTAATCGGCAAAATCGGACCAGTTCAAACTATGTGGCCAACAGATGGCGACCTGACTGGACTTGGCATGTTCACAACATATCTCCCACGCCATACTGAGATTGACATATTCATGCACATTTCAAATAGTTATTGCATGCCGATAACTAGGGTAGTTCTTCACGTATTGCGTGCAAAAATAAATGACATTTTTCTATGTTTCAAAGGAAAAACAATGAAATTTTAATCTACTGCCTACTGTTGTTTTGTGGCATCCACGCAACGCAAAACAAGCCAACAACAGACTAACGCTCCCTTAATCTCCATTTTTGTTGAGAAATTTTTACAAAGTAAAATTCAAATTGTCCTGATGTTGAACGCAAAATAGGTGAAGAATAACTAATAGTTTCTGCATTCTTTTCGAGTAATTCAACAGGGGAAGAACTGATACAGTATTCAAGTTTCTCATCCTTTACAAGTCATTCTAAAAACGTGTTGGCCACAGCTGTTGACAGCCAATCACCCCTTACGCTATCTATAAAACCTTCACCTTCTCGAATTCAATTTAGTCGCCAGTTTTGAAAAAAATAATGTATCCCTAGTAGTATGGCTTAGGCAATTTCTTCACTGACTGCACATCACTGTGAAACACCAGTAATTGGTTGGCACAGAATACCAACAACAGGTACTGCCATGCAACATTCAGTTATTGGTCTATAGCTGCAGAAAATGCACTGCGTCAGTTTCAATTCCAAAACTTGGCTACTGCAACTATGGCAAAAATTCTACTACTTGAGACACTAAGCAACCACTAAAATGAGCATATTATTCTTTTCTGACAAATGCTTCCAACCTTACAACACAACGTTCACCAAACTTTTACCAAATACCGTTTGGTGACAGCTGGTGGTACAATTTTTGTTGAAAAGTTTCACTGAAAGAATTTCCACTAGTGACTCATATTGTGACTCAAACTCAAGAAATTTGACAAGGCGTTACAAAAAGTGCACCATCAGGGAGAAGAAATAGTTAAGTAATCCTGTTTTCTTGGAAGATAGAGTCTAGCATCCAACATAGTAAACCTGGGCAGAAATGGAGTCCGCAATTTTTGACAGTGAAGAACAGTGCCAGACAATATTAAACTAATAAATACTCACTTTAATACATTTCACACTCAACTCACAAGTAAAGGTTTTTAACCCAGTAAATTTTCCCTATCCATGTACTCATGAGTCATGTCAACATATTAATTTTAATCGTCACTTGCTCATTAATTCTTAGACATGTCGGATAACCTTATATTGCACCATTACGACATTAACAAAAACATTCTCCATATAACATTCAGTGCAGCTACAAATATTTCTTGCCACACATTTCACATATACACAAGATTCTACATATCAAAAACAAGTTAGTGAATAGCATAACTAGAAATAAAAAATCTGTAACAAATTTTGATACAACCATTCTGATTTTGACATTAAGCCCCTGAAGGCGGACACCATCTTTTGTTCTAAAGCAAATCACAAGCTAACTCATACCTAAGAAAGTCAGTCTACATCACAGTTACTGTCACTAAACACTAATATATAATTTACAGAGCCATCTATTGAGGTGTGCCAAAACAGTTTATGAAACCAAAGTTGGCAGAGCTAAACCAAAATATTCCAGAACTCATTTCACAGCAGGAAGAAAACACAAGACAAAAACACTGCCTAAGGAATACAGAATTTCAACAAATTAAATAAAAGATTTAACAACTTTTTGGTTTATTTACTCATTCATAGTCTTTATTAGTAATGATCAATCTAATAAAATACACTAAGTATTTTGCTGTTGAAAACCAACGTTTTCTAAATGATTCCATCTGAGCACACTTCCAGTGCAACAGAATATTCATAGAAATTTCAATAAACTATGCAGGGCTTTAACAGCAGGATTCTAAATGTAATAACACTAAGCACAAATCATTGTCTTAGTCATTATCATGATAATAATTTCAACTATTATATACAAGAAATCAAATATCTAGGGCCCATTCCAAGAAAACTGACTTGGCAACAAATCTTAAACTCATGACAATTTTAAGATAAAAATTAAGTTCCAAGAGAGTGATCTTAAGTTTGATATAAATTTAAGTTTTTGATTCAAATTTTGTCTTATGTTGGACGGAACAAATGGATGTGGAAGTTTGGAGACTGAGACAAATCTTAGACTTGGGTCAAAAATGATCTTAAGTTGGTTTCTTGGAACTTACCCATAGTCTCCAGCTTGAATGCACACAACTTCGATGGAATGTACATGAAAAGATAAATTTTTCTAGACCAAGGTGACAGCTGCGTATGCTTGATGTTATGGATATTCTAGACTATTGGCACAGTATGACCAGTAGTCTCAAAATGTAGTATACATGATCATCTTCAAGCCCCCCCAGACATTTTTGAAAACCATTGTTTCGTTTCGTTTTGTTGGAGTCAATACCTTTTTGGATTTTTTTATTATGTCAAGTAAGCATTCCTAACCACACTTGATTAAAATCCTGGGGAGAACAGAGTTTGACGGAAAATTTTACCACCCAGTTTGAAGTCTATGATTTTGATTGTATGTAATTAGCAACACATGGGACTCGGATAAGGAATCAACTTTTCAGTCTTTGAGGAAGTCGCGAAGTTGTCAAAGACAACCAGAGAAAAATTCAGTTTTTTGCAGAGGCTTAATGTTGTATAAGAACCCTAGAAAACTGTCCAAATATGGCTAATTTTGAAACGATATACCTCGGAAACGGTCAATCGAATTCATACGAAACTTTCTGATACTCTGGTTTATGCACTTTACCCAAAATGCCGGTAGGAATTATTGTTTTTATATGGTACACTTTCATTATCAAACGAAATTTGACGTCACTGATACCATTGTATTGCTACGAGTGTACAGTTTCTTTCATTGCCAAATTTTACTAAAAAGACACGATCATGCGACCCAATTAATGGCAGAAATAGTTTTCCCATTAGATATTAAATTTTATAGATATTGGTTGATAAGGTCCTTTATATAACCTTATGCTGAGAATTACTGTGTGAGGCATGAGGTAACTCACCTTTTGATTTAATACAACAAAACTCAAAGGGTCACTTGCTAACTGCTGAAATCAAATCTTATGGCTTGGGAAGACAAGTTCGACAGCTGACTAGCAGTCGTTCTATAAGTAACGTCATTCCAAGACCACCAACTTATAAAGCACAAACTGCTCACTAATGCATGGAGAAAGACCAATTGTTTCTGTAATCAACAGCTGGACCACAAGAAAAATATCAAAAAGCGCATTAGTCAAATTTTATGAACAAAAACATAGCAAAATTGAGAAAGCTTGGATAGTACACAATCCTATAAAGAACATGCCGAAAGCAGAATTAAGTAAAAACTGCCACAGACAATTGACAACCAATTTTAGTATTTATGAAAGACAAGTTGCTGTCATTTAAACCCAAATAATTCTACTTAGTGGGTTCAGCTGATGATGCATTAGATTCAACCTTCGCTCTGATTGGCTGACAATTGTCACCTGGTGCCTTCATGATTGCTGTTCCCAAAACTTGATTGGATGATGCAGGCCTCAAGGTCATGCTATGTTGGGCACTCTGGAGTATGATTGGCTGCTTAGGCTGTCCAATCAATGTCGTTCCAGGAGACAACACACGATGAAAGTTTCCACTGATGATTTGTGGATTGATGAAATGTTGCTGACGCATGGTGTTCACACCTGACACGGTAATAGGATTCCACGATACAGGCGTCACAACAGAATGAAGTTGATTGGTCGTTACTGGAGTCTGCAGCGCCCCCGCAGCTGACAACAGTGCAGCCACAGCTTGAGGTGTGCTCGTGGGAACTCCGGTCCTTGGCTGTGAGCCAAGTGTGGAAGCACTGGTAACTGACGTAGAGGATGCGCTGAGTGGATGGAACGATAGGGTCGGATATTGAGTGTAGGCTGCCTGGGAGGCACTCGGGGCCACAACCCGAGGCTGTAAACTGACGCCAGCCATCATTTGAAGCGTGGGCAAATGACTCGTTGCAGAGACTAAACGAGGAGTTATACCTTGACCACCAGAGGTCACTACTCTCAACCCTTGTATCTGGTTCAAGCTGACAGTAGCCACAGATGTGGTCACCGCTGCACCACCAGCTGAGGTGAATGTCGTTGGTTGTACCGCGCGTGACACAGGCGGGTTACCTATAAGTTGAGAGGAACTGAAGTTTGCACGAGGCTGCTGTCCAGGCAGGGGGCTTCGATGAATCACCTGAACAGGTGAGGTGATAGCCTTATGTAGCACTTTGTTGACAAGGGTAATCTGGGAGGCACTTGTGACAGGTGCCTCACGAGTATTCGGGGTGGGTTGGAGGTGCGTGATCTTCTTGATGACTGGACCTAGGTTGTCAAACTTCATGGTCTGTTGGATAAACTTGGATCCTGAAAGGGAAAACAGAACGTGTTCTTGAATAAATGTTAAAAATGGTGCTTAACGTTACGTAGGACCATCTGAAAATGTCCAAATTTGGCAAACTTTGGAACACCATATTTCAGAAATGGTTGATCGGATTCATATTAAACTTTCGGACATCATACTTCGTGCATAGTTAGGAATTGTTTTTAAAAATTTCCACTTTTGCATGAGAGGCTATCAAAAATACGACTTTCGTGATTTTTTCAGATAAAACAAAATGATAATCTAGAAACTGTAACAACATTTTTGAGATTTCATTTTCTACATTTATATCAAACAAAATTTGGTAATGTTATTAATAATGATGTTTTGCTATGGATGTAACTTTAGTATCGTTTTTGTTAAATTTTACTAAAACACATAGTCACGTGATCCAACTAATGTTAGATTGGTGTTAAGTCAAAACTTAAATTGTACAGGCTTTCTACTTTCAGAAAATATGTACTTTTAAGAAGTCAGATATTTGGCAACACGACAAGTTGATACGGTCGTACAAAACCTAATTTAAATGATAAAAACTGCTGACAACACATTAGAATACAATAATTCATTGTATTCCTAAAATAAGAATTTCAAAGAATTTTTAATTTTTGCAGTATTTGAATAAGTCAATAAAAATATGCCACTCAGAGCAGGAAATATTTGTAGACACAGAATGCCACATTTGGAACTTTCTAGATAACAAATGTAAGGCTTATACAGAATTCAGACAATGAGAAGGCAGATCAGACGATTAAAACAAGTGTTCACAAAGGAATCTTATTTGTTGTCTCACCAGTATTGAACAAAATGTGAAAACTCTAATATCCTCGCCAATCACATACTATCACATAGGGTGAACAGAGCTTAACCTCAAATCAGGTGCCTCACACTGGTTCATGATTGGATGACAAGAAGACAGATGAGACGCCTGACAAGCGTTCACATGTAAAGAAGTAATTCGGATTAAATGTTCAACCTGACTTCTGATCGCAACATAAGTGACCAGTGTATTAGACTGAGAAAGTCTATTATGATATTGGTTGTTTCGACTACAAGGAAAATAACCAGCTGAGAATATGTATCTCTATAAGAAATATAAAACTAATCCTGATCCCTGTCTTGTGATAATAGGGCACTTTTCATATTGCCGAGCTCTAGAGTAGCGAGAGCACTGAAGTAACTTCCGCTTGATCTCGACTAAGATTTGGAGGACAGAAATTCAATTACAACAAAGTTTTCATTAATTTAAAAGTAAAGGAATAAATTCCATTGCCAGTCCTTTCATTGTTTCATTATTTTATTTAAGTTCATTAATTTATTTTTAGCTTTTTGACACCAGCTGGGATAGCAGCTACTGGCTTTGTCACAAACTTCTTTACAGTGGAAAATGTATGTAACATGATGTCCTTGTTTATCCATTGATATTTCAAAAAGTTTGCCTTTTTTACAAAAGACTTAAGTACATTGCACAATAGTGGAAATTTGCCGGCATTATGATAGCATGAAAGGTGTTGGACTGTTTTTTATACCAGTCTTGTCTGCATTACATGGGATCTGTAGGTGGTGCAGAACGCCTGTCTACCAAAGACCTCATCGCCGCCTGGCATGATAGTGAATTTCAACATGGCGCAGTTATTTTGATATTTTTACTGGACTACCAAAATAAACCCACCTGCAACAGGTCGTGTTGTTACTGTGAATGACCTCTGCATGCCATTAGCAGACGACACTGGGCTCACAGTAGCAGGCAGTTGAGATCTTTGCTGTTGCTTCAAGATATGCTGTTGCAGCGCCCTCTGTGTCTCCGTCTTTTGTCTGGTCTGATTAGCTGATACACCTGGCACAAGCTCCTGTTGTGCCTTCGTTTGGGGTGGGGGCGATGGAGGGGTGATGGTGACTGTGAGAGCAGGACGCGTGTCTGGCTCAGTTGGAAATGTTTCTTTGCCTGGTAAATAAACATTATTTCTTGTGATTATTGTAGCTCTAGAATGACCTTCATTACACAGCGCTTAACAATAAACACAAAATTTCCGCATCCTGAAATCCTCTTTCTTCTTTTGCGGGAGAAGGAAAGTCATTGTCAAATTGGACCAGTTTTGGAAATATAGAGCTGCTAACACACTTCTGAGTCATACAAGTGACTAACGTTTCATCACATAAGTTTTTTCAAATGTTCAGATGACTGCTTTATAACTCATTATGCAACAACAAAACTTCATTGACATCAGAAAGATGAATGACCGACTAATCTTGGCGTGAAACAGTGACAAGCATTACACCAAAGTAGAAAATGTCCCTCTGATGCACAGAATTGTGCCTGGGTAAATAGTGATGAATCAGAGAGGGCGCTGTAGTGTTCCAGAAAAGTAGCTACTGCAGAGATAGTGCAAAAAGAGACGGGAGACATTAAGAGAAACGTGATGCAGCAAACAATCTAAGAATCACAATGGCATGGTTTAAAAATTTACAATACAACAAAATATATCGCTCAAAGTTACTTCTTGTAATATGCACAACCCACTGAAACCAAGACTACGGTAAAATCTTAGCAATTTGGGACACAAATGGCAGACAAGCAAAATCTTATTTTACAAAATTGTTTAGCAAAAGATAAGTGGGATGAAATAGACGCTCTAATATTTTCAAGTTCTACAGCATGACTACAAACATACAATGTTCTGAGAAAGTAAGGGCACTGACAAGAATGTTAAACGCCTTTGAAAAATCAAAAAAGTCAATTTTAGCAATCAATTCTGTCAGAAATTGGTGACATTTTACCGTAAGTAGTGGTGTAAAAATTACCATTGATTTTTAAACAAGATGGTGACCAGTACTAAACCACTCAAGCGCATACAAGCCCGGGTGAAAGCTGATTCAATACCAATATTACACAAGACACAAAGTCAAAAATAAATTTAAAAAAAATGAAAATTAATGTAAAAACAACTTCTGACACCAACCTGGTTAAATGTAAAAGGGACGATAGCATGGCAAAAATGTTAAGTCAATTGACCAAACAAATCATACGAAAACTCAGACAAGAACAATGATATCAAATGATGGCATTCGTCAGAGCTGGGCTGGGCTGCACAAAACTTCAAAACTTATCCACTAGATAATTTTGAGTGTTGCACGGTGACGTGTGATGACGCAATGTCACAGTTGCTATTCAACGTGTAACTTTACGCACCAGAAGAAACGACGAACAACTTACTATGAGAAGTAGGATTCGCTGAATGAGCAGGGTCATCTTTACAGGACGGTGAAGGAAGATCGACTTCAATATCTGATTCAGTATCACTGTTTGAACTATCATCCTCATTGTCATCACTGAATAGGTGTTTGTCTTCACCGATTTCTACATAGCAATAATAATAATAACGGTGACGATGTTGATAATAATAATAACAATAATAACCAAAATATGACGGCAGAACACTACAAAAACATGATTGACAAATTTGACAATGAAAAGACCACTAGTCCAATTTACGGAGTACTTAACAGGTAAGACTTCACTACAATTACAGACACCATTACTTATCTAGTTCTGATAAAATTTCTCAAGCATTTTAATTTGCCTTATCTCCCAACTTGCGTTTTTTCTTCTGGCACATGCAAAACTAAAACAAAACAGACCTCGAGTAAACTATAGATGACCAAGTACTCAGAGACAACTTGCTGATTATTTGAACGTTTCAACCTGCACTCTACCGTCAACGAATGGTCCAACATTGATGTGTGATCCCAAAGTGGAACAGCCCTTTATTGGGGGAGTTGTAGTCCTCGATCTCAGTTTTCAAAGCGTGCGGTTCGAAACGTTTGGATCATCAAAAAATCATCTGTGAGTGATTTATATTTTACTCAACGTCTCCAGAAGCAATTGTTTCATACCAACACAGTCTTCACCATTGAAACTTGCAAATGTCCCAACACAATAGTCACACAACATTATAATGCAAAGCAAATTAAATTAATTAGACACTTAATCACTGACCAGTTGCTGTGGACGTTGAATGGCTGTCTTGGTCCGAATGTCTGATCCAATCATTCGGGTTGACCTCAATGTTCATCTGGGCCAGGTCAGCCTTGAGTTCATTGATCCTCTTCTGTGATTCTAATTTTTTCCTTTTAAGTATTTCCATTTCACTTTCCAGCTGGGAATCTTTATTTTTCAGAAACTGAAAACAAGATGATACAAAAAATCCTTCTCACTGAACTTTATTCCTCTCTTATACTTCATTCACGCAGTGGAATTTTTATGAGAAGGCAGTCGCCTAAAACGAGATTTCACAAAGTCATCCTACCTGCTGTACAAGGAGAAATTGGCATAAAGTAACGTGCAAAATGCAAATATTCTGGCAAATCACGCAAGACAAATCGCTATAGGCACACCGAACCCAACCAGAAGTCTCTTACAGTAACAGTAAAAAGGCAGATTTCATGTCTTATTTGGGAGATGTCACATCAGACATCTGACGAGCATGAACTTTGTTCAAAACACAGATCATACATCCTTAATGCCAACTGATATAACAGCATGCGAATGTTGCATTAGCCAGGACAGAAAAACTGCTACAACTCAGCCTTCAGTAAAAAACACTAACTTTGATGTTGGTCACTTATCGTCATAAAACTGGTTTCAACACATTCCAAATTCAGAGTAGTTTCAGTCAGTCCTAGGAGTGAGGAACAATTTAAGACCTATGTTATTATGGTTAAGTGTCGAACTCAAAGTTTAGTTTTTTGACAGAAGTGGGTACATAGCAGCTTTAAACATCTTGGAATACGTGAGCTAATATTACAGGCTGCCACTGTATAATTCTTCACATGTACTTTACAAGTCAAGTCTTAAACGACAAATTTTATTAATTTCTAACCGTCATATGTAAACCCTGAGAAGGAAAGAGTGCCCCTTTAAGTACCTGAATGTGTTGGATCGCATGACGAAGAATTGTCAAGTTTGACACTTTCTTATCATCAACGCCTGGTAACTGTCTCCTAAGCACCTCAAAACACTCCTTCAAATGAGCTCTCCTGAAACCATCAACAACAGAAATAGGCGTATCTGGACTTGGCTGTTCAAGGGGCGTATGGCACAGATTTGGCTGAATGAAGGTGTACGAGAAATTTACACACAAACATAACCCCGGTCGCCGCCAATTTCAACTCCTCCTCCAGTCGGTATCAATTTCACACTCCCTGCCCCCACCTATGATAACAGATGAAAGTAAACCAAAAAGCCACGGGTTTTAAGCAGTCTTACCTTTGCAGCTCTAATACTACTGCATTTGAAACCTTTACTACTGATGGTAGAATGTTGCACTTAGTTCATTCCATGAGTCAAAGAACAGTAAAATCTCATCAAGTCAGAACAGGGTTTGAATAGAACACAACCTGAGAGGTGACATGCCCCTGGTTTTGTCAATTTTGTTTGGAAGTTTTACTACAAACAGCACAACAGTCCTTGTAGATATTTGTTTGAGTTTATTTATCATCTGTGAAATCTTTCTGACTGGAAGAGTTTTGTTTTAGGTTTCAAAAGCTGGAAGCAAATATATGCTGTGGAAATAAAATATAAGTTCTAATCCAACTTAAGATAAAACCTCAGAGAAATGCAATGTTTTTATTCTATTAGAGGTATGTTGCACCAAATAAATGTTATCAATGTAAAGTTCTACACTACCATCAAATGTTTTGAGAAATTACAGGCTTCCACATTTATGAAGCCTTAGAAAAATGAAAACAGATGTATATATGTATGTGTTGCCTTTTTTGTACATTCGCTTTGAAATGGTGACTTATAAGCCCAAGTTGTGGTTGGGTAGCAGTTGCTACAGGTCACTAAAATAAATGATGACTGATTGATTGATTAAGCAATGATTACCTATTTTTCTCCAGTTTATTGTGGACTTCACGGGTACCAGCACTGAAAATAAAAGCACTGCGGGTAATAATCTTAGGTAATAGGCAATGCAAAAATTAGCCCAATATGAATATTTGTAGGTGTTCGACCTCTATAACTCGAGACTGAGCAAAAACAAGAATTATTTTCAGAACAGTTTCACGAAAAACGTTGGAAAATAGAGGCAACTAAACCTCTTTTAAATTAAAACAATAGGTAAAACTTGAGGTCACAACACAACCTGAAATTTTATGAACTTGATCTGAAGAAATAACTATCAGTTAATTATTTCCAAGGCAACCCATACATCCCTAAGGAACAAGCCACGAGAACAATTTTGCAATCACAGGTGACCTAAATTAAAACTGTTTTTGACAGAAAGTATGGGTTTAATACCACGTTAAACGGTCTTATACCGTAAAAAACATGATTAGAGCCATCTCTCTAGCTGCCACTCAAATGTTCAATTCTCAGTTCAGCATACAGTGCACCTCGCTGGTTCCCTGCGTGCTTAGCCCAGCCAGCACGCAGGTATCACCTAGTGGCACGTGCTTTAGCATTGGTCGATGTAATCTTGGCAGTCATTGGTTAGCTTTACAACACCGTGAAAAAATGGCTGACTGTGAACGATTTTTAGCCTTGTCGTTTCTGAAGTGATGTTTAATAGCCGCGTGCTTGAAGCACATACATGCACAATAAACACATATTATGTGGCCGATTTAACCGGTGTGTTATTCATACTGTATAAGGACACTATCGTAAACAAACGTCATCGACAGTAGAAAGATGTATTCCGAAAAGGCTCAATACAATTTCTAGTAGGCTTCACATTTCCTGAACATAATTTTAAGCACCGATTTGTCTGTACAACAGACCACCGTGACATTTACACTTCAGTCCATCAGTCATGCCAGTTTGTTTGCGCAAAGCGCTGCCTGTTGAGAATTCGACTAGCCAATCAGAAACGCCGGTGTAAAAAAATTTACAGAGGAAATTTAAGTGATACCTACGTGCTGGCGCGGCTACCGCCCCATCTAGCGGCACGCAGGGAACCAGCGAGACAGTGCACAAGACCATGAGGAACTATTTCAGAAAAAGTGGGCGGCATCTAACGATGCTAAAAATAGAAATATTACTACGCGACAATTTGAATGTAAGATGTAATTACCCTCCTGCCCGTCGCCGCTCCCTTGACGCTGGATCGTCCTCCGTGTAGGCATGATCCCCTGCAACCCTTAATTTCCATGCAGGCAGAGATGTTGAATAACCCTTTGCGTATCCACGACACTCTTCATTACGTTTAAAGGCCGAAATAGCATCATCTTTCACCGGCAGAACTACGAAATAAGAAACGTGACCAGTTGCACTAACCATGGGACGGTAACTATAAACTAATACACAAATCATGGGAAAACACACGAACAATTTCTTAGGGTTGGAAGTTAAAATTAATAAGGCAACATATGGAAACATTTCCACAAAAATACGGGATATTAATTGACTATTCCGCCAATTAATTTGAGATCTCTTTCTTGACCTATTTCTAGAACCCCAAACGCGACATGTGGTTTACCTACCAGTACCACGTGTATTGAGTTGTGTGATTGCGTTTAATTCGATATATTCGGCAGCTTCAAGCAGTGTTCCAAGATTCATCCTGTCTTCAGTTAGTGACGACAAATCATGAGTAGTTTATCGTGGAAAACATGTCTTCCCGAGACTAACGATTGACACCGAACTTCACTCCAAGCAAAATGGCGCGTTACAATACAATAACACACAGCCAAATAATCACTAAACACGTGCAAAATGATTGACACTTTGTTGATATCGACCAATCCAAATCAAATGTTTTGCTGACGTCATGAACATTTTCCCATATTTGGAACTTTAGGCGCAATCACGTGTAATAATATGGCTGTTCCAGGTTTTGTCTGGGTTGTCGGCAAACAATGATTTCTAGAGCTTACGTCACGCATTTCATCACGGAGTTTGGTTTCAATGGGTTATGCCTTAACTCTCGTAATATACTGGTGCTTTACCTCACACGGTTTTGTTTGTTTGTAAATTACCGTGAATACTAGATATTTACAAAACATATTTCGGGGATGCTTGTATACCAGCATAAACAAGTAGGCGTGGTCCGCTCTGTCTCGTATGTTCTCATTTTTGAAAACGAGATTGTCAACATCTTCAAAAACAAGATGGTGGCCTCTTCAGCTTTGTTGGCAACGTAGTCTTGCCATAAATTTATTTCAACCCTCTCCAACCTTTGGTAGGTGTGCTGTTTTTATGTCATTTATGGCAACTCATCAACATATATGTGGCTTACTTGAAAATTGCCGAACGGCTTGAATAATCAAACTGAAAACTAGTTGGATTCATATGCCCTGCTGAATTCAGAAATAACCCACAGGCGTCCTCAGCTTCTGATCGTCTCCAATACACTACATATAATACTACAAGGTATGACACTCGGGACTAGAAATTCCACGGGTGCTTCGATTCCGCCGTCCATATCAAACACATAACTCAATAAATTTACACAAAACAGGGGTTCAACAAACCATGAGAAATTGTTCTTTCTTATAATACAAATTACAATTCATGGTGTGCTGCGCCAGCGAGTTCGCAAGAAATTCGCTGTCAAAGCACAAAAATGTTCCCTAAAAGCCCAAACACACTTTGCACTTTGTCGGTTCGAGGTCAAGGGTGGTATGGAAATTACTGATGAATTACGGATGGACGGCGTTATCGACATCGTGACTTCACGCGACAAACCTGCAACTTCCGTACCTCGAACCAACAGGATCATCACCTTACGCTTCGTGGCAGTCACGGCGATCATATCAGGGCTCGGCACTATGAAAATTGCCCTGTCACACAGGTGGTCTCCTTAGTAATTTAACTAGTCCTGAACACTGACTGTAGTGGACAGCCGCACTACTGCTAATGTCAAGCTCAGGTTTTATCTGGAAACTTAGTTACTCAAATGGCTTGTATGCACTAGTGATGAGGAGCTGGAAATTTGTCAGGTGGTGCTTGTCAGGCAGCGTTCTCACCTTCTTAAGTTCAGGTTGTTACTTGGGACCAGTAGGCCACGGTGAACAGCTTTCTGGTCTCATTTTTTGCCGATGCCAAAGAGAGGATTTCTTTTTTGTTAGGTGCACCTACTGAACATTGAGTCTCCCATGAAGTCAATGGACTCAACACTTTGCTAAGACCTCACACCTTTTCACGTTTGTTTGTTCCTTGACAGGAAACGCCATGGGCTTCACTCCGCTGGACAATCTAAAGGGATTTGCCCAGTCTCGTCCACCCGCTGTCGTGTTCATTATCTGCCTGTCGTTGATGGCGATAGCCATGATTTCTATCTCATCCTACATCAGTGGTACCGATGTCAGGGATCCAGATTACCAGCAGGTAGAATAAGTATATTAATTGCTTGGCTCACATTTGTCACAGTTAAATTTTTGAAAATGGTAAAAAAAATCAAAGAAAACTCTTGGAAAAGGTTGAATGTTCTCTTCTTCTGTGTGCCCTGACCTGATTGAAGATGAAAATTTTTTAACAGAATGTTCAGTGTATGATGACCTTTGGAGAAAGTTAAAAGTATAAACACTGGGTTCGATTCTGTTAAAAGTATGAACACTGGGATCGATTCTGTTTCAAGTATGAACACTGGGATCGATTCTAATAAAGTGAGCATTTCATTACTTGGCTTACTAATTTCTAACACCAATAAGTCCAGTCGCCTTTCGAAAAGTCCAGTCATTCACCTTTTATTTGCAATTTGTGCTCGAATGCTCATGGTAAGCTGGAAAGTTCACTCCGGTTTGTCTGACATGAGCAGTGTATCCAATGAGTGCCTGATGGGTCTGATGTCAAGCAGTGTATCCAATGAGTGCCTGGTGGGTCTGATGTCAAGCAGTGTACCCAATGAATGCCTGATGTGTTTGACATCATGAGCAGTGTATCCAATGAATGTGTGACATCATAAGCAGTGTATCAAATGAGTGTCTGGTGTGTCTGATGTCAAGCCGTGTAGTCAGTGAATGTCTGGTATGTCTGAGGTCATAAGCAGTGTATCAAACGAATGTTTGGTGTGTCTGATGTCATAAGCAGTGTATTCAATGAATGTTTGGTGTGTCTGATGTCATAAGCAGTGTATTCAATGAATGTTTGGTGTGTCTGATGTCATAAACATTGTGTCCAATGAATGTGTGGTGTGTCTGATGTCATAAGCAGTGTGTCCAATGAATGTTTGGTATGTCTGATGTCATAAACATTGTGTCCAATGAATGTGTGGTGTGTCTGATGTCATAAGCAGTGTGTCCAATGAATGTTTGGTGTGTCTGATGTCATAAGCAGTGTATCCAATGAGTGTCTGGTNAATGGACGCCCAGGACGTACGCTGCATGAAGGCCTGTATCCAATGTATGTTTGGTATGTCTGATGTCATAAGCAGTGTATCCAATGAGTGTCTGTGCATGTCTGACGGCATAAGCAGTGAACCCAATGAGTGATCGGGGTAATCGACCACTGTTTATATCATTTTGCCATTAGCATTGTGGTTGGCAATCATTCCAAAATTTCTCCAAAAGTTTTCTCCTCCACATGGAAACTCAGAAGCTCTAAGTGAATGATAATCATGTACAATTGGGCTTGCTTCATTCACCAAGGGTTTGAACCCACAATTTCCGTCAAAAAACAAGTTTTGATTTAGGCCACTTGTCATCATAAAATCAGTCTCATGTTGTTCCTTAGTTAGGTTATAAATAGTTTCTTGCTTTGAGAAGACCTGACAGTTTGCTATTGCTCCATCTGAGGTTCGTGACCTTTGCTTGACACAGCCAGTTTCAGCTGCTGAAGTAGCATGGCCATCAGGGCAAATTCCAATCATACAGTCAATTCCAGCTTAACCTAAGGAAAAGAATGTGGTGACTTTGCTTTGGAAGAGCAAACATGCCTGTGGAGAATATCGTTTTTGACACAAGATGGCAGTTTATGGTAGCTTTAAATCACATTTCTGTCAATGTTATGTATGTACGTTCATACCGGTAAGCACATACATATATAATATCTGCCAAAGGCCTAAGTACTGACCATTAAGAGTTACTGATGAAAAATACAAACCATTGCTAGAAAATTCATGAAAAATGAAATCTTGAGCTAGAACCATATTGAATAATTGTGTTGGTCAATGTACGGGGGAGGGGCTTGCTTCTACTACGTAATACATTTAGCCACATAACATGGTTTTAAGTATTTTTGTATACTTTTCTTGCCGTTGCTTCGTAGCCTTAACTGGTGTGGTCGGCTCTCAACCAATAGATTGCGAGTTCAATTCCTGGCTGCTCTTATCTCAATATTTATTATGTCTTTCGTTAATACACTTATCATCATTATTTCGCTCACCAAAAATCACATGGAAAAATAATTGATTATAAAAGCCATGCCTGAAAACTTTCTTGGGATGGCCAGATGTCCCATTCAACGGGGGGGAGATGAAAACACGCCCACTCTCTCTACCTAAACCAGTATTAGCAATGAATCCAACAAGTCTGCGAACCTGGAAGTAATTTACTTTTGATGGTAATGATATAAGTATTTATTCTACGTTCATGTTAAGTTTACATGGCCTGGTACAAACTACTCACCCACAGCAACTTTTTGTCAGAGTTTCAACTTGTTTTTGCAACCTGCTGCATACACTGATGAGATCATATATACCGTATATATGTTGAAGGATTATTTACTAAAACTAGAGAAATGTATCAGGGAGTGTTAAGTTGATTCAATGGATGTATGAGATAATGTTTAGCATCTGCTTGTGATTTTTAACCTAAGCCAAAGGAGCTACTGGTATAATAATGGTAGGCCTCATTCCGTCTTTGTGTCCGTGCAGAGAGTAATACCGTATATATTAATTGCTGAGAGAAATGTCACGCCATGTTGAAAACATGTCACACGTGGCACACAGCGCCACCTGCAGTCGATAGGTGGGGGCAGCTGACCTCCTATACCTACCGCCTGGTAGTTGTTTTGCTTCGGTCAAAAAACACGACAATGAAGGGGATCATGACAATTTGCTATATTTCATTCACTTAAGTGAAACGCGACAACATTTCTTAGATATGTTCAAATTATGTTGACTGACTAGAGTCTTGGTAGGTGTTATATGTATATGTATTGTGTATGTGCATATTTCATTGAAGACATGGCTTTGTTTTGTTCTCAAAAAATATGGCAGTACTGGTAGCCTGTGGTAGGTAATTACTTACAGAGGTCTCACATTTTGAGAACCAGTTCCATGCACGTTATTCAGTTGAGAAAACTGGTTCTCAAAATGTGGGACTATTGCCAAAACTGCAGTACAAATGATGCGACATTTAACTTGTTTTGTAGACGTTTGCCTTCTTTAAAGCCTATAAATAATGTTCATGTTCTGTGAATGAGTAGCTAAGAGATCTCTTTGAATTTGCCCAGGACTGGAACTCATTCCTAGATCACATATCTGACCTAGAATTCTGTGTCCGTGGCAATGATAGTAGTGAGGTGTCATGGACAAGCCCGCCGTCTTCCGTGTCTCCAGCAGTCGCAGGCTCGCCCTCTCCCATAACATATCGGTAAGTAAATAATGGTTGTTTTCTTGTCACGTAATAGTTGATACGTGACCAGTGAGCTCTTTAATATAATTGTGAGTTGAGCACTGTGAAAGGGAAAATTCATTTAAATTTATCCTGCAGCATTTAATTAATAGCCAAATAGTCCACAACTCATTTTCTTATGTTTTCTCGAGGTGCAATCCTCATTCTCAAAGGTACAAGAACGAGCGTGATGTAAAGGTCAGGGTAACGAGTAAAAGGTCATGAATATACGTATATCTGAGCATGTGTCTAACGGAGGTTTTAACATAGATCTGCAAACATATGCATGACCATCCAGAATGCATGTCAGAATACTCAGTATCCAGTTTTAGTATCTTGGACAGTGCATGGACAGACTTAAACTTAAGGAGGCTGTTTGTATATTCATTGGATAAAACCATCCCTAAATGTGCAATTGCACCACCTTGGTCTCACATTGTTTTGAGGATATTGTCTAGAGTTGAGGCTTGTTTACCCTTGTGTTATTGACCTGTCATGTCTCACTCCTGCATGACCTTTTGCTTGTTACCTTGACCTTAAGTTATATTCAGTGCTACATTGGTTGGTCTAAATCATCAACTTTTAATTAATGTCAAATGAGAACGAAAGAATTTATTAATCAAAGAGAACACATATTAACTCAGTTCCAGCTTTAATATAACAATAGAAAATGTGAAATATTAACATGCCTTATTTCACTACACAGTTTTTCATAGTGACTATAAAATTATATCCAAACATTCAACATTCACCATTGTAGGAAACGGGATGTCCCCAATGTTTGTATTTCCTAAACTGCGCTCGATATACATCAAAGTAGCTTCATACTCTACTTCCTTCTTTTTAACCTTCAACAAGAAATTAGGGTTCATTTTGGAAAATTTTGTAAGTGCAGTATCTCAATTAAAGAAGGTGGCTTAATATTTTGCTTGTGTTTTGTACCGATGTGTAGGTGGGTATTTCCAGGTGCCAGTTAATTTGGTGATTATTACCTTGTTTCTCAGGTCGTAGCAAGAAATATAAGTGTGCTACTGGGAAAATGTTTTTGGTATGATATATCACAAAGGATTCTTGACCCTTTGTACTGAGGTGTAGAGGCGTCAGTCGAATTTGGCTACCTTGATTTCGTTTTTAAGGTCATAATTATGCAGAAGTCATATCACTGTGCGAAAGTTTATAAAAAATCAAAATTTCCTCATCTGAAAATGTTGGGAATTGTAATTTAGTGATCGTTTTCAGATGTGTTGAAAATAAAGTGTTGCAAAGATATTCTTCTGGTTTATCGTTGCAAAAGTCGTAATCACATAAAAATATATGAACCCGAGGTGGCAAGGGACAATTTGGCCACTCCTTCACAAATGCTTGTGAACTATTTCTGATAGTCGTAATTTCACAGTGCATCTTTCCTTCTTACAAGCTGATGTCGACCTTTCTCTTGTTTTGCAGGAACTACTCTCTGCCACTTGTACTCACTATCCATCCCACACCAGCATTTGTTCGCATTCCTCACAACATCACCCACCTGCATGGCCAGATACGCGGCTACCAACTTGGACTGAAAGGTTTGTTACCTAGTGTTGTGAAGTAAAGCCAAACAAATGTGCCGTCAGACATTTGGCACTTGATATATATTACAGGGGTTGGAATTTTCTGCGAAAACGCGGATTTCCGCTTTTTTAAAATGTGCTTTCCGCTTTTTTTATAATATTTCTGCGTAAAAAAATTGGATTTGATATAAAATTTCTGCGGCAAATTCCTTTCTTACCGCGGCGTTGCAGACAACGTTCACCTCGAAAAGCGGAAGTTGCTCTTTATGTTTCGGAGGAACGTAAATTGTCAACATTGCCGGTGCATCTGGGACAGCGTGGTGGGATTTTCAATGGCGTCTCGTGTTATTGTAATTGTATTGGTAACCTTTTTTTTTTAGTCCTCCCGATTTTTGTCGGGGAAACCATTTCAAGGCTGGTTATCGGGCATGATTTGGGCCGTAAAAGTGATATTAACCGGATAATGAACTTTTTTTTGCTTTTGGCGATTTCTGCATGTCAACCATGGCATGTTAGACTAAAAAGATGTACGAGTTCATTTAAGCTACTACTGGGAGGTAACTGTAGATACAGGAAAATGTTTAATGAATATTCTGTTTATGGTATGGACGTTACAAAGAGGCAGATTTTCAAGTTTAGTATCATTTACTAATTGATTATTACTCATGGACACACAGGTCAGTTTTTCCTTTATGTGTTGCATATCCATTGGGTCGGTTTCATGCAAGATATTTGACTAAGTCACTGAGTCGAATAGACTTCTCAAATATATGTGAAAGTCATGGGTGCAGATTTACAATCTGGGCATTTGAATGTCACAAAAGTACACCACGAAAATGGCCTTTCAATGTTATGGTAAATGTTGAGATAACTTTTACTGGTTTCAAGGAAGGGCAGCAAATTTTGCTAAATACCTAAACTGAAATTAAATATTAGTGGCCTATGCACTGACAAATCATCAGGCTCATCAAAATTGGGTTACCTTGTCGAATTCACCTTTTGCCTGAACAGACTGATATGTAATGTATATAAGATTATTTGATACTGTATAGAGAATCCTACACGAGTCTCAGGTTTATGACATGGGCAATACCTCATGGAAATTTCATCAAAATCCCGAGGCTTCATAACCGTTGACACTCATTTTACTTTCCGACACCCTGAATGATGTCTCTCTCTCTCTCATAAGCCGGCACTTGATGTTGACGTAATGAATTTTCCTTTCAGATGAGCTGTATGATGACGCAATCAATATAACATTTGAACTTCCGTTTGAGTGGAACAGCACAGACTGCTCAATGGGCAAATGCCAGCCAGTCCAGATAGTTACCTGTGTACATTTCATTGCACAAGCCAGCATGTTTCCATCTCAAAACACCAGGTAAAGTGGTACAACTTTTAAAGTGCCTCAGGCTTCTTTGTGTACATATCAACCCATTGTGAACGTTCCTGTAAGATTTTGGAAAATTTCTGAAGTTATCAGTAAGAATCCAGAAGACGATTTTCGAGGGCAAGCACATGACAGGTCAACTCGGTAAAAGTTCCATGGTACGGTTGTTTAATTCGTACTCTTGGCCTTCTTGTGATAAAATCTCGGTCCAGTAAGATCCAACTTGTGTTAGGTTTACTTTTATTAGAACTCTTCATGGCCTACCATGTAGTCGAGTATTCTGACACTGCATCACAGTTTCAAAAACTATTGGACAGTTATAAATTTGTTATTGCCATATTCCGAAGCAAGACACATTAGTTCCACTGGCTGTTCACTGTAGCGTGATTGGCTATGACAGTTGCCAGTTCATCGCCATCAGGTTTTATAAGACTTACTATTTTCAAAGTTAGAATCTGACATCATTCCTTTCCTTAGTAAATGTAGCATAAGTTTGGATCACNTCTGTGTACATATCAACCCATTGTGAACGTTCCTGTAAGATTTTGGAAAATTTCTGAAGTTATCAGTAAGAATCCAGACGACGATTTTCGAGGGCAAGCACATGACAGGTCAAGCTGTGGATAAATCTTGTTGTTTGGTAATAGCTACGCCATACAAACAATGCTAAAAGCAAAGTATATTTTCCTGAAATGTTATTTGTTTGGACAAATGTGACAAAATGATGTTTCACTTGAACGCCATATTGTGTCCCAAACTGAAGAATTTTTACTGCACTTTTGAAAAAATTTGTGAGTTTCTTTCCTTACGGTCAAAAACTTTTCATACTTTGACTGACCCGACCCCCGTTCACCACGCTCTTGCATTACAGAGAATTGTTTTCAAGATGCAAGTGATCTACAGTAAAACTCACATAAGTCAGACATACGTAAGTCATAAACTCCCCTAACTCGGTAAAAGTTCCATGGTACGGTTGTTTAATTCGTACTCTTGGCCTTCTTGTGATAAAATCTCTCGGTCCAGTAAGATCCAACTTGTGTTAGGTTTACTTTTATTAGAACTCTTCATGGCCTACCATGTAGTCGAGTATTCTGACACTGCATCACAGTTTCAAAAACTATTGGACAGTTATAAATTTGTTATTGCCATATTCCGAAGCAAGACACATTAGTTCCACTGGCTGTTCACTGTAGCGTGATTGGCTATGACAGTTGCCAGTTCATCGCCATTAGGTTTTATAAGACTTACTATTTTCAAAGTTAGAATCTGACATCATTCCTTTCCTTAGTAAGTGTAGCATAAGTTTGGATCACATAGATTCTGTTTCACTGCCGTGAACTTGATTTACTCCCGTGAGAAGTTGGCAAGTTTGATCTCAATGTAAATGTCAGTTTCCATTTTGACATTGACTTAATTATTGCTTGAGAAGGCTTTAAAACGGATTGGCTGCCAGCGTAGATCAGGCTGCACACCTGTTAAGTTGGTATCGTTGTATGAATTCCTAGCGCAGGCTCAATACAACGCCTTTGTGGGGTGCAATGTCACACCTTCAGATTCTGGTCTGTGTAATCAGGCGTACTTGCCAAAACGTGTGTATCCAGAAAGGCTAGTGAGTAGTGACATTCTGAACATGCATCTTTTGCAGATCTTGTGCATTAAGAATATACAGAGTTCTTGAAATGGTCTGCGGTGCCAGTTACGGTGTTTAAAAGTCTATTGACAGTAGTATTCTCTACAAATTTGTTTGCAGGGAGCCAGAACAGTGTCTGCAGGTCAACAGCACTGGTGTGGACCACTATTCATACATGGAGGGCTACCGCGAGAAGACAATGGCCAAACATTTTGTGTGTAAATACAAACCCAAAATTAAAGTACAGTACAAGTGGGACCCCCGACTAACAATATATCTAACTCTGGTGAGTTTTAGTAGTCTTGGTTTAGTGAAACGTTTACCTTTCTGTGGTGTCAGAGGCTACTACAGACTTTGCTATTGGGTAGGTGGGTATAATTTAGTACACTACACATCTGTGCTGGCTAGTAGTTCTTTTTGTGTTAACAGACAAGTGCATGCAGTATTGTAGTAAGGTGTAATAATGTGTTAGGCTGTTTTTTAATTTTGTAATGTTGTCTACCAATCTCACGCAAAAATACCTTTGTACGATCAGGCAGACTTTACTGGTGATGAACGTCTTCACGATGCCCTCGTATCCATTAAAAATAATCTACAATAGAGTCTTTTTTCTTTTTCTGTGTTTTGTCAGTGTAGGACAAAAGTCCTCATAGACTTGTGTTTCGTGCTTTGTACAATCTTGAAAACCCTTCGAGTTAGAGCCTTGGCCTTGAATAGTCCTTGAATTAAATGATGACCTTGAACAGCTCTTGGCTTTCATCTTTTACCCTTGTAAAGCCTGTCAACGTTATAGTTTTGAAAGGGGGTTGGGGTTAATGCACACTAACTTGTACTGAAATGACCTTGAATTTGCTTTGAGTACGCCTTGAACTACCCTCAAAAGTCCTTGAATTTCTTTGTCAAAGTTTTGTATAAACCATGTGTTTCGATCTTGTTGAACCAGTGTATTTCTCCTCTGCAGCAAAATAAAACTTTGATAAATCAACACCTGCTACATACTAGCACGTTCCTCTTCATGATGGTGGTGTTTATGCTTGCCTACGCTCTCCTAAAGGGAAGACCAAAAGCTCGGATTATAGAAAAGGTATATACTAGTTACTTTCTATAACAACGTGTAGACCCAATATGCAAGACGTTGTGAATGTGTGTACTTTTGAACATTGGTTTGGAGGTTACATTTAAGGGGGCTACTGTCATGTAGTTTGTACTGTAATGCAGTTTCTAATTAGGATTTGGTCTTCTCGGTCATGGCAGCCTCCACAGATGCCGTAGGTACAACTTTTTAAAGATTCAGAGTTGTTCAGTTACTTAACGGATTAAAAACCACAAACGGTAGTCAAACCTCATTAGGGCTGTTCCAGCAAAATCTGTGTGGGAGGGGGGGAAGGCAACCGAAATAAAAATTTATGGGTGGTTGCGTTAAATTTAAATTCAAAATGGCTGGTGGTCGTACTTCAAAAAATAAAAATCTACAGGTCGTTGTTGTTTCATTGGGCCATAAATGTTTGATAGTGGGTAATTTTAGTAAATTTCATAAACAATCCGCACAGAATCAAAAACTGAAACAAAAATGCAACTTGCAAAAAGCTCCGACTTTTTCACTCCCTCCGATCTCCTCATTCGCATGTCCATAACACCATTTAACCACAGGTGCTCGAATTTCTCGATGGCTAATAACCATATATAAGAAACATGTTTTCTTAGTAATGAATGACGTTAGTGGTGATGGAGGAACAGATAAACTCAAGCGCCTGTGCAGTCAACCACAAGAACAAAAAAAAAATTACGGGTGGTTGCATATCAAACTTATAAAAAATTACGGGTGATAGGCTGAAGAAATAAATGAAAAATATGGGTGGTGGGTGCGAAAAAAAGGTGCCTTCCCCCCATACAGATTTTACTGGAACAGCCCTTACTCCAAACACGTTTAGACATTGTAAGTGTACTTTTGCTGACGATATTAACTTGTATGTAGTACATTAGGCTTGGGACGTTTGGAGGGAATGTTATACACATTAAGCTGACTTTACTAACCTACATTTAAGGTTATGTAGGACCTTATTGACAAGTCTGTATATTTAGCTATAAAACTATAGGTATAAAACTTTAATTTATGCATTGTTTAAAAGTAGAAAGCCTGGAGACTTTGATTTTCAATTTCATACCAATTTCATTCATTGGGTCACATGACCATGTCTTCTAGTAAAATTTAGCAAAAAGAATGTGCATTTGTAGCAAAACGATGGAAATTCCATCTGAATTCGATCAGACAAGAGATATGATGTTGTGAATATAGCCAATTGTGGATATTTTTCAAGGGTCCTACATAACCTATAAAAATGTCCAATTTTGACCAACTTCGGAACATCATATCTCAGAAATGGCTGTCCACATTAAACTCTTTGATAATATGCTTTATACACTGTTCTCCATAATGGGAATTGTTAAAATGCTCCGCTTTTATATAAGGGTCTATCAAAAATAGGATGTATTTGATATTGCATGAAGCGTAAATAAAACAAAAATTTTGAAAACTGTAACGGGATTGCTGAGATTTTATCTTGAACATTTATATCACACAAAATTTGGTTATGTTATTGTTCCTGTTGTTTTGCTATGAATATACCTTTCTTTTTAGCTAAACTGTCCTAAAAATCCATGGTCATGTGACATAATTAATGGCAGACTAGTTTTAGTCAAAAATAAAATTCCACAGTTTCTACTTTTAGTCAACAGACTTATTGATAAGGTCTTACATAACCTTAACACGGTTCAACTGTTGTGGTTACCTCTTCTGTTTTGTCAGGCTTTAGAATGGAAATGTTTTGCCACACCTGTCTCATTTGATCTATCCGTTTAAATTGTTGGTTAACATTTTTCTGTTGTATCTTTTCAGCTGCCCTCTCTGACTTAGGCGACGTGAGAATTCTCATAATACATGCTGTACAAATATCAAAGGCAATTCAATTGAACTTACATACCAGTTATGAAAGAAATCCTATCTGTATTGCATCAGTGTTGATGCAAAAATCTGAATGTACACCTCTGTTTCTAGCAGAGGTCTAGACAAGTAGGAGAGCCAGGCGCGATGAATTAACAACGAAGAAGTACCCCAAGTGATCAGTCATGTTACTTTTCGTGCCAGTATGTATTAGGGTTATGCAAGTTCTGTGCAATTAAGTGTTTTGTTTGTTGTTGTTTGAGTAACCTGTTCATTTAGTCAGCACAGATGGATACCAACGAGTTCAACTGTGTGCCACAAGTAAAATGTACCTGATGTCATTGTCACCACACACACAGTGAGATGAAATACTCACTGACTTGTAAACTTACATTTGTAGTAAACAATGTAAATGTAGTACACAAGTCATGCTTATACTGAGCCAGCGAGAGAAAACTGTTGCTGTGAGGTGGTGTAATTATCAATTTTCAATGGTTATGTCTAGTAATCAGCACTTTGCTCACCTCACCCACATGTTGTCAGAATTTACAATTGCAATATAAAAGAAACCCAACAACTGAGATATTTGCCTCGTGGCTTGCGGGGTAAGTTCATTTTGCTTCAGGTGCGAGCTATGAGCTCAGCTCTTTTACATTAGAAGCGTGGCTTGCCATTTTCACTGATTTTTTGTCACAAGATAATGTTCGTCAGTGAGTAGTGAATAGTGTTTGAGGGTGTCCGTTTTGGTCTGCGTGGGTGACATTGTCAGACGTACTAGGAGACTTGCCTCAAGGGAATTGGCAAGTTGTGAAATAATGATTGCTCAACTTGTAAGGGCTGTTCCAGCAAAATCTGTATGGGAGGGGGGGGAAGGCACTTTTATTTCGTACCCACCGCCCATATTTTTCATTTATTTCTCCAACCCATGACCCATAATTTTTTAATTATTTTTGATAGGTTAAAATATAAAATCCAACACTTGCAAACAAACTGCCACCAGGATGACCTGTTAAGAACTTAGATGATTGACAGACAAGAACTAGTCGTCTTGTCCAATATTGTCAAAAACTAAAGTAGCGTGTGAGCAATACTTTTGGCAGCCACCAGGTGTCTCTGTTCACCATGTGTCTATAATTTCAATGAACATTTTTTCAATTATAAGGATCTATGAATCTCAAACTGTCTCCACAAACTCTTTTATACTTCTATGTCAAGTGAATATTGGAACTTGTTTATCTTACTCCTCATACTTTTTATTTAAAAATCATCAATTTTCTTATATGTGTTAACACCAGTTTAGTGTTGCATAACTTCAATTCAATAGGACTGCAGACAAACAATTGGCACATATCAAGTTGCCCATGACTTGATTAATGGCTTAGTGAACATATTGCACTCTGTTCACTGGCAATATGGGCTTTTTTGTTTTGGGATAAGTTAGGATATTTGCCAATTGTATTTTGTTTTTAGTTTTGAGGGCTGGAGTAACCAAACTATCAACATTTGACTGGTCAAAAAAGACCACCCATTTTTAATGCATCACTTCTTATAGGAACAACCACCCATAATTTGTGTTTCTTTCTTAAGACAACCACCCATGAATTTTTATTTCTACTGCGGTCCCCCCCCCTCCCACACGGATTTTACTGGAACAGCCCTAAGTATATGAATTACAAGTTGGTTTTGGAAATTTAATCGGCAAGAAAAAATACATATATATTTTGTGCCGACTTGTATCATGCATCTGTTATAAATGTCAAAATGTGTAGTGTTGGTTTCAATGGGTTCGTCTGGAAGGTTATCAGAAAGTCCCAGATTAGAGTCCTGGTTGGGGCAGAAATCTTTTCAGCTTTATATTCATTAGGTGATGTGTTGTGGCCATAGGTGGCGTGTTGACCAGATTTAAAAATGTTTGTGACAATCACCTGATAACGACTTGTGGAGTTCTTTATGGGCTAGTTTCCTTCAGAATGTTGGAGACTGTTAAACCTGAATGAACTGGAGATTTTTGTTCATGAAGTAGGTGGTTGCAAAGGCTTTGATATGAAGGGCAAATCTCTACTAGGTGTTGAGGATTCTTGACTTCCATTCCACATTTAGAACGGTTCAAGCACGTCACGTGGCTTGTGGCGTTTCAGTGCTGAGCTAGAGTGTATTGTTAACTGGATCACGTGCAAAACAGGGAAGCCTGTCTGAGCGTAGTTCAATAGGACTGGGAAACATTTGCTTAGTGTCTGCACATGCACACTTTCTCCATGCATCAGTGATTGTTCAACTTGTACGTGTGTATATTACAAATACGTGTGCAATTTGTACTGTTGACTTTGCAAGCTTTGATGTATCATGCATGTGCCATAACTATTAAAATGTTTGGTGTTTTTTCTTAGTGCTTTGAGGTATTGGGAGTTTTGTCTGTTATCCTGTTTCGAATTCATTGAGCATGGCAAGTAACACAAAAAAGCAGTTAACTATGTAAATTTATTAATCAGGCTTCATATTCGCATCATCTTTCTTGCGTTTCTTTTTGTGTTTTCTCTTGACTACCTCCTGTCCATCCACAATTGGTTTATTTTTGGCTTTTTCCTTTGAACTGTTTTTATGCTTCCTTCGTTGCTTTTTCACTAGACTGCTTTTATGGTCAGGGTCTTTTTTGTGATCGCAGTGTTTCTCAGAAATCGCCTGCCAGCTGAAGCCACTGTCGGTCTTTGCACTCTCTAGAATGTCATGTCCTGATACTGCTATTCCAGCCAACAGGTCCTCATCATCTGAACTGCTAGACGAACTAAAAACAAAAAAGAGATAATGTTACTCCTTGTCAGTGACTTACTCGACTTAAAGAAGAATGCCACCCCAAAAAAAACAACCTATTTTGTTTAGATCGAGTAGTTCCACTTGATAACAGCAAATGCAGCTCTTTTACCTGACGGCAGACGGAGTTGTTGAAATTAACCAATGACGTCAGATTCGAATGCAATCTGTTCAGCAGTTCACAACACGCTTACTGGTGTCAGCTTATCGCTTGAATTCATCGTTTTACGTCAATAAATCATCAAAATTAAATGTAAAACCTTTTCAAATATATCGAGTTCTTGAACAAACGTCTTATTTTATGTCACTGTAATGGATTTTATTCATCCGTGAAATACAGACAGGAGAGCATAGCTGTGTGTTGTAATTTTAGACTTTCGATTTTTTCTCATTTCTAAACACACAAAACACTTGCTATCCCGGCCAGTGGTTGGAACCCGATCAGGCCCATCGCGGCCGGACTGAAGACATCACGAACATAAACCAGCCAAAGTTGGAAACTAAACTTCCAGATACAGAAAGACTATACTAGTGAGCCAAAGAAAAAATTTGCACGCGATTATTTTGGTGAATTCGCCACGACACTGCAAATCTACTTACTACCTCGTCAAGGGCCACGAAGTCGGGTTACCCTATTCCACAGAACCGTCGGGGTAAAAGTTATACAGTAACAATGGTTCGAATAATGTATATTAGTACCTAAATAAAGATTCCCTTAACACCTGACCATAGGATATGAAATCGAGTTGTTGTTTCACAACAGCTTGCTGTCAGCAAACATTGAATTATGCGCTCACACGGCCTCGGTGCCCGGTCAATTAGTTCATTGCATCTAAAGCCGGTAACGCAGTGATTTATTCATTGCAGGCTTCTCAAAACATTAATTGCACTCACGAACACTCCAAGGCATTACAAATTGTACCTAATGAGACAGACTTTGTTTACATAAGCTTTGGTTGGGGTGAGAATAATTAATTTTGAAACAGAAAGCACAATAATAAATGTGGCAATTCCCAATCCCGACTTAGATGAGTGCTCGTCCAACGAAGACTTCACAGGTCGATCAATTCGAACCAGAATACACTGACCAAAAAATAATGGGAGAGGCTCCATGAAAGTGCACAGACAACAGAACATATGAATAGTTCAGAAAACCGTTTGAATGACTTGTCATGGTCTCAGTGAGCTAACTGCACCATACTGGAAACGACTGGCGCTTGTGTTTACTGCCACGAAATTACGCAAGTGAAACGCCTTCTTGACCATTCTGATTTTGTACCGCATCTAAACAGAGGTGTGCTTACATGTACGTTCTTTTAGGGCTGAGTCCCAGTTGGGGCAGAGATATTTTCATTAGGTCACATGATGTGAAATATGAAGTTACCTTAATCTGTGTTTTACAGTGAAGACTGGTTTGACGTCCACGCTTGCACGTACTATTGATGATGCAAACAGCTTAAACCCTAGAGGAAAATTTGCATACTGTCAATATTAAACATGAGCAAATGTCACAAACAGAGGTTACATAGCTTGTAAAACCAGCAATTTATATTTTCAATGGTGTGACAATTAACCAGTCTCACACACTATAAATAGAAATGTAGAGTGTTTACTTAATACTTCTCCACATGTTAAACGGAAAATCATTGAAGGGGTGGTGATTATTTAAGACGTGGTAATTCCATAACAAGTAGTGACACAAGGGGACGCAATGCCAGTTGGTCTAAAGTTGACGCCATCCTCTCAACAGCTTCTCAGTTTCAGTTGCATCAACCAAGTGGTCTGCAGGATAACAAGGTGAAAATGAAAAAATGAAAGCGCTCTGAAGAGCGACGCTTAGTGAAAGAAATTAAACATTGAAAGGTGAGATGGACAACAAAACCAAGAACATAAACAATCACGACCCCTACGCTGATATGATAAGAATTGTGATCTGTAGCGTGCGAACAAAGAAAAAAACAAAAAACCAACAAAAGTGCAGCAAAAATCAGTCGACAAAGGAACAGCGTCATCAGAATATTTGGAGTAATTCAAAAAAGAAACATGCCAGTTCAAAACTAGTTCACAAAATTTCAAATTTTGCATTTTTGTTAAATTTAAAGTCAAATAATTCAAAAACGGTAAGTCTGAGAAAAAATTGTTAATGTTCATTCGAAGAAGTACCTTAAGGATGATCCAATAAGAATTGTGATCTTTACCGTGAGAAAAGAAAAAAAAGTTATGACAAAGCAACATACTTGGAGAAATTTCAATTCACCAAGTAATTAAAATGCATTTAGAAGGTGTGATTCGTCATGAATTATGAAACTAGTTGGTGAATAAATTTCACAAACAACCCAATTAGTTTGGCAGACAAATTGATGGTGTCTCACACCCAGTACAAACGTTCAAGCTAAGTATCAAAATATCTTTTCCTGGTTTCGTAGATAGAAGCGCATATAAAAATACTCCACAGTCCCAAAGTGCTCAGCACTAATTGGACCCATCTGAAAATTGGCATCCTCAAATCCTTAGGAACCTGGTAGATACTGGGATAGGTACCGCAAGAGTTGTTGAACAAGGAACATTAGCCATAGTATCAATACAAAGTTGCAAAGATCTTTCAAGGGGTTGGACAAACTACTAACATTGCCACCATGACTCGACAGACCTGCTGGACCTTATTTACACCTTCGAAATGGCCTGGTGCACTATCACATTAGAAAGAACACATTGAGACTAGAGACGTACATTATTTTAACTTTAAATTCCAGGAAGATAATTCAAATGCGTCCCATTAGAGCATACTTTTTAACTCTTTACTTCGCCTGTGTCATTAAACTTGAGAAAAAAAGCAATTTAAACAACTCCTCTTCAAAGTTGGATTATTAACATCAATGGTAACTTTTCAGAAGGTATCAGCTCAATTTTGGTCTTCCTGGAGCATTGCTGTTGTGGGCACTTCTTATGATAAAAGCAAAACGACAAGTATGAACTTAGTTGCTCTAATGGATTAGTGGATATGTGGAAGTCATGTACAGAACACAGCCGTAACTGAAGGTCATTGTTGAGTGAGCACTCCTGAGAGCCACACACATGGTGAGACATAAGTGAGGGTTGGAATAAATTTTACAATTCTTGCCTGACTGAACAGAAGTGACACCAATAACAGCACATGGAAAGCTCTAGATTCCCTAACATGAAGTAAACTGTTTTTATTTTATTTTCAAATAAAATTATTCACCATTTGTTAAACTTCTTCCATAACTAAAATTCAAGCCACATATGATTTAAATGGCAGATTTTTTATTCAGTCTGTTAATTCCTTATTTCACAGTTACCACAATACAGACCATAGCCTAGATATGATTTAGTGTTTCAGCACCCAGTTGCATCAACACACGTGTTGACCTTAACTTGACCTTGTTATGCATCTCCAACACTCGTATGGTCAGCTCACCTGAATCTTCACTCGACTCTTGATCACTGTTCTTATGCACTTGTTCATTCTTCTCCACCTCAAGGACACTATAAAACCAAAACACATGGACCTAATTTTTATTGAATTAATTCTCAAAACAATAAAAAATTACTGTTCATCAAAAAAATATATGTATGCTTCAGACAAAACAGGGAAACACACGCACATGGACCTAATTAAACCAAGTATCAGCTCACAAAGTTAACAAACCCTCGATTTTTCCCCGATACTTCAGCATGCGGCCTTCCCCAATTTTACCCACTTACTAACAAAATTCATCCATTGTTTCTGTGGCGATATTCACCATTGGAAATGTAATTATTTCAGAGCTCTTGACGCTGCGACTTCTGTCCCCTCAGAAAAATATCTGAAATCACCCGTACTTTCTCTCACCAGACCCAGAAATTCCATTCAAATAAACGAAGTTCCCCTCAAGGTAAGAATAACTCTTATTTAACACAGACACTTGTTATAAGGTTTTAGAACTGCACAATCCCACACTTCACAGTACCAAGCCTTGAAATTGGTGACAAATGGGGGTATTTCCCCGCTATTAGAATGCACAAGGAGAGTGAGGCCCATGCATTGTAATTCGAAGTTGTCGATATTGACCTTGTATGGAGATGCAACAGTCAGACTTGAAAACTGTAATTCGAAAATTGACAGACAAATATTCACCACTTACGGGCATCTTAAAAACTATGCATAGTACAAACAATGGGTTGCAATATCATACTCTAGTTACCCATCCAAAATTGATGTCAATTTCTTTGCGACATGGGACCGAAACTCAGGTGTAGTCCTTAGCTCATGGTCTTCTTCATCATCGACCTTCGACCTAAAATAACACAGAATGCTAGAAGTTCATTTGTCATGGAATAGACCTGTTCATCATTATTCAAAGACCTCGTTATTAAATTTTACTAGATCTCAGATAGTTGTCACAACACCTCACAAGTATCATACATTTAAAAGGATACCAAACCACAACACCACACGTATCATACAGTTAAAAGGATACCAACCAAGTTTTAGCCCATTAATAGACATTAAAATCGACTTTTCCATCCTATTTTCCGAAGCAAAATAATACCGTGTAATATAACCCTCAAAAGCTAAGAAGAAAATTTGAAAACTCCTTTCAAAGACTGTTTAATGGACAAGCGTGACCTACCCTTTTAGTGGCAACTGTGACAAAAGACCACCTACCAAAAACCATAATATCCAATCCGTGACACAGGGAGTACAAATTTTTAGTTGGTTCCTGCTTTCATCACTTAAGATTAACGCCACTTATGCATTAGCAAGTGACGGAACGATGACTGGTTGAAATCATCAAAACAGGGTTTAGTAACATTTTAAAATAGGATACATGCATTGCCAACAGAATCGCAGCAAGAGCTCAAATAATTTTATCTCTCGTGAGTCGTTACAAACACTGTAAGCTTCTGTCTACTCGCTAAAGTTCAGTGAATGAAAATTTTCCACTAACTCCGACTTAACTCAACTTTGCATACCACACACATACGCACACACTGAGGGAAATAGTCCAACATACTGTACTCGCTCGGGTTAGTACCCATCAGGGGCAGAGCATGGGCGGGCAATTATCTGAATGGTTGATTGCATTAATGCCCAGGGAGCTACAATTACATCCGACTTAACATCAGCGGAATGTAGACAATGTAGTAATGAGCTTAATATCCAAAATGGAGTGATCGCACATTTTGGGAGCTAAAATTCATGCGAGACGAGCGCTCACAAAGACATGGGCCCTTTCAAGGAAGTCTTGATCGTATAAATTGGGGAAAGACATTAAGCCAAGCATAGGTGTTTTCAGGGGTGGGCGGTAAGCCGAACATGGGCGCTAACCCAGACAAGTACGGTACTACTCTAAGGTTCTAATTTGTGATTCAGTGGCACAACTTCCACTGATAATGTATGAGGTGAATAATCGACTTTAACTCAACATAATCTGAACTCCGAAGGCCACCTGTACTTAGAAATCTGCAGTAAACCGTTGTTTTCATAAGAAACCTCACATGGTGAAAAATTGTGCAACCAAATGCCTTGTGCTATAAAGTGACTTGTTGAGAGAAACCATTTACTAGAGAGTACTAATTCTCAAATTCAGGTACCACTGTATATGTCCAGTGCTAGATGACTTGACAGTGTACGATTCTACATGGTAAAGATATGTACCTCTGAGATGGCTTCTTTGCCAGAGCTACGGATTTTGTGTTATCATTCTTGTTAGCTGGGCATGTTGCGTGGTTCACTCCTAGAAATTAAAAACAAAGAAGTACCAGCTCATGAAAATCAAGACAAAGCTCTACCAATATTTCAACTGAACACAACAACTCAGAAAAAAAACTCTACTTTTAGAACAGAATCGCTTTCAACTTTGCACAAAAACAACTCATTTCTAAACTTTCATGGCACTCTTAGTAACCATGACATCACATATTACTTATTGTTGTAAAATTATCATTTTACTTTTGAAACAACGCATGATATACAATATGCATTACACTGCTGCCTTTTACGTAAAGGACAAATGTAGCACAATTACAGACACTAGTACCATACTCGTATGTTGAATTGCAGTATCAAGACAGTCCTGACTCAACTTTCTTTCAATAACGGCAGTTACCTCAAGATCACATTTCATGCAATTTTTAGTTAAACACCTAAAGGCATTGCCTTACATCTAAGGACGGTTCTCTAAGACCCAGGGAAGTGGGAACACTGTTTAAAATAATCCCACGCTCTGGCTGTTTTCAGTTTTTTCCGGCAGCCAAGGCGCCCCCCCCCAGCATGGGCGGCGCACCAAAGGGGGGCTGGGGAGGCTATTGCCCTCAACCCACTTTTCTTCAGTGCTACGCTGCACATGGTCTACAGACGCTGCACCACAGTGGGGCTGAGGGAGCTTTAGCCCCCCCACTTTTTTCAGTGCTGCGCCGCCCATGCCTAAACCGTCTACGTGTGACTAGCTGTACTGGATACATGCCATGAAACTGTAAACTTGGAATCGCTGACTGGTTCCTTAGTCGGTTGTAGAGCCGAGCATTGGCTAACTGGTTCCCAGCTGTAAACAATGACTAATGCCGGATCCATGACCAGCCATGTCAACAAGCCAGAAACGCCAGTAATTCTGCGGAGGGACAGTCGATTAAAAAAATTAAGACCAGTAGCCTTGATCTTAAATAAACCACATCATACATATGAAAGCCACACACCAATCTTCCCAACAATTATAGTAGCATCTCGCAATCTTGCCTCCTCGTCTTCGTCGGACGAACTCGAATCACTGATACCCGCCATGCCAAGACCTTGTTGCGTTAAATATAAGTACGCTAATGCAGATGGTAAAGTAGTACGCTGCGGATGCCCACTTTTTGCGGTTGTTTTGATACAAAACGTATTTTAAGAACTGGAAATGCTTACATAATGTGGTTTTACTAGTCTCAGTGGAATATATCGTAGTCTCAAATTATTCATTAAGAGCAGACAATAAAGGAATATAGTTCCTACGCACCTATTGCCTGAAGAGACAAAAACCCATGTGCGCGACATGACGGTTGCAGTTGACCTGGAACTTGGGTGTATTTGCTGAAGTTCATCCGAAAATATTTGGCTTTAAATTCTTCTACGCAGGGTATTTGTCTCCATATTGCAAAGTTAAGAGTGCAGTCTGCAGAAGTTAGTGGATTTCGGGTTGAACTGCCAACTCGGCAAAAGTCTTCGAACGGATCTCCGACCTCGCCGACATCCCTTTTTGCTGCCTCATAAATTATGTTTGCATAATTTGTCACGGGCGTTGTTTTACCGAAATAACCAGCTATATCCAGCTTTACACTTGCTAGACTCGGAGTACTGTCAATTGATTCAGGAACTCAAGAGGAGAGAATAGTCAAGATGGAATATTCAAGTTTAAGTAGAGCTCAGCTCAGTTACGAATACCTTCACACTAATTCGTAAGTGTCAAGGCGTCACATGTCATTCGCAGATTTTAGCCGTTTGTTACAAAAATGTGTAGAATTTATCAGGGATTGTGGACTTAAAAAAATTGATAAGTAAATGATTGTAGCTCCAAACTGGTTAGGGTCAACACAGTTGTTCAAAATGTGTCACAGTGGTAATCACAACAAGAAATTTCTTCTTTGGAATGTGCCAGCACATAACACAATTCATTATCACTGCACTTCAGCTCTGGTAGTATACATGCAACTCTGATGTAGGGGGGTTTGGGGCGGGGGTAGTCACGACCAAAGATCAATGCTGTTGTCATGTCGCTTTTAGCAATTACCGGAACAGTTTCTTTGGTAAAATGTGGGTAAATACACCCCGCTACGACATCCTAGATCCATCCTAGATCCGCAGTGCATTGGTTTCAGAAAGTTTGTCATGGTTCGTGCAAGGAGAAAACTTATGAAGATTGGCTGTCCTGACCTTTCACAGAAAGTTCTCTGTCCAGCAGCGCAATCACAAGTACAGGAACTATAGGAACATTGCGTAAATATTTCTCTGAGATTTGATGGAGATGTCAGTTGGATAGTCAGTGATGTCTGAAGCTACTCGCTGTGACGTCCTAGGTGCTGCTGAGTTCAGTGAGGGATGTGGAATGAACAATAATATCATTGGTGTGGAGAGTTGAAATCAGTTGATTTGCTAAGACTATAGGAACCAATGTCCTCATATACAACGTGAGAAGGATGTGATAATGGAAAGCCACCATCACTATTAGACAAAGATCATATCTGATGAATCTTCAAGTGACCAGTTTAGGTCTTTTTGAGCTTTGCAAAAGATGGAAAGAGTCTGGATTTATTTTAGTTGTCATATGGAAATTGTCAAGTCTCATGCAAGTACAGGCACAAACATACTGAACAGTGAGCATGTCTTCCCCTCTGGGAGATTTGTACTGTTATTTACAAGTGTTCATTTGTATGTAAGGAAAGGATGCTCCTGAGACAATATCCCTGCACTGATGTTAATGGAACTTTGAAGCTGTCTGTGCGAAGGATCCATCTGAAGGTCCTAGAGTTAGCTGCTTTGTGAGCCCTGCTGAGCACATTGGAGTAATGATTTACAGCATACTGCCACTTTTGGCAGATTAAATTGATACTGGTTGGCAAATAGTTACTTCTGCAGATTCTTGATGTCGGGAAGAACCTTCGAAATAAGCTGTGGTGATAGTTTTTGTCGGAAACACACTGTGCCTCCTTTCAGATGATGTGGCTGAAGATAGTGAGCTGTGGGATTTTATGGAGTTACAGTTCTTTGTCATCGCTGTTGCGTTGTGGTGCACCACAATCAGTAATTGTCACACATACACACACACAGACACACACACAAGCCAGTGTTGCAAAAATTGGTTGTTGAAAAAAAACGTTTCATCTTCTTTGTTGTGGCCAGTCTTGAGATAGGAGCAAGCAGAAAGAAGTCTCTTTTATATCACCTGCATCTGGGGTTTGCTGTTGTTGGCAGAACATTAAATCAAGGGCTGTAGCTATGAAATCCGCGCTTTAGTGGCTAGTGGCACTTCTTGAAACCTTTGGAGATGGCACTAAGATTGGTAGACAGGTTCAGCAGTTTTATGAATACCATGCAAAACAAATAACTAGGAATTTGTGTAGTGGATGGATTTGGCGTGTGAATTCAGCACAAAATGCATCCATAACGACTACTTTGCAAGTACTGTTGTCACAAGCTGACAGTAATCCTATAATTAGTCTGATGAACTAATAGTATTTGGCAGCAGCTTCCCTTGTGTCCAGAATTGGTTAATAAGGGGCTGACACTTTGAACAGAGAAGCCTTCATAGATGAGTGTCACATTGGGCTACCTTCCTGGAATTGTTTGGGTAATACCTTAGCTTAAAATGAACTGGAGATATTTTATGAAGAGTACCTGCAGAAGTTGTATCCAGTTAGTGGCCAATACCCATGAGAAGAATGTACTTTTGCTATCGAGACTGCTATTCTGCTTTAGCTCTGATGCTACGGATCTCTCAACCAGACATGGAGGCTTGTCTGGAGTCCAATGCTCAGTCTTGCTGTGCCTTCCATAACAACGGGGCTAGTCACGATGTCGGTGTGTTCTCTAGCTCGTGCCTGGAGGTGTCGCTATCATATTTCAACTCAAATCTCCTTTGGGAACATCTACACTGATGAGCACATTCTTGGCACCTGTGATACTTAGCTGCAGTTTTCAAAGGTCTGCGCAGGTGTTGCAAGTCAGGCCTACTCTTATACTAAATTCTCTTTCCTGGAAACTAATTACTTGTGAAGTTATGGTTCCTTGAGCTCTGAAATGCGTGTTCATGGGCTGGAGAAGTTTCTTTGTTCGCAATCCTTGAATGTTGTAGGAAAGACATCTGGCCTTGTTTGGCCTTATCATTTGTTGCTTTCTGTAATGACTTGTTTTGTAGAACTGCTTGTGCCCACTGTTGAAAGTCACTCGCTGTTTGTCATTCAACTAAAGAAATAACACACAGTTCATTAGCGAGCCCAGAGTTACGGTGTACAATGTGTGCCATGCCTTGAAACTGGCATTCCGAATAGTCATCTCAAAAAACAGTTACGTGAACTTCACAATTTCACTTCCAAACATCATTTTTTGTAAGCAATGCACCCCATGAGGCAATTGAAACTGAATGCCTGACTATGGTTTAAAAGGGTTGGTGTGACAATGCAACTCGGTTCTCCACTAGTCGACGAAGATTTATTTTCAAGTACAGCAAGAACAGAGATCACCAAAGAATTGATGACTTGCCACCTGGAAAGCTAAATTTATGACAAGAAATAAACAAGACAAGAAATAAACAAGACAAGTTGATGCAAGAGTGGACTGCCACTCATTTCTTGTCTTACATGTTTCATGAACCAGTCAAGACCAGTAAACAACTTAAATGTTGACTTAAAAATTTTAAGTTTCTGATATGTTGAACAGCTTGGGTTGCTTAAGCCATATTAGTGTGCCTAAGTACCATGCTGTTTGGTATATTACCTTATTACAAATAAAAGATGCTACAACAAAACTATAGTGCTTTTCAATTATTGTTGGACCTTGAAGAGAAAAAGCTACAAGCAAAAGAGGATTTTGCCACAAAGCAATCTTATTTTTCAGAAATATAGATCCCATTACTACTGAATAATCTTCAAGTTGTCACTTGTCAAGGAAATGTTTTGTAATTCTAAACCTTACACAATAAAAACGCATCTTCTTTTCAAACTCGCCTGAAAGTTGACAAAATGGTCATTAAATACTGGGTCGGGGATATTGGTGTACACATTTATATTTAACATAATACAATGCAAGTTAAAGCTGAACTGGATATTGGTTGGCATGTGCCTTCTATGGGAAATAATTGCCACAGCACAGTTGAAAGCTGTGTTACAACCACCACAAACACAGCTTCGTCATCGTCAAAATTTCTCTAGAAAATGCATACGCGACAATGGAAGACCAAGATGGTGTTGTCATTCGTCATGGTACGTAATGGGAGACGGCCAATAACAGGCCAGCAGTTTAAGGAGTCGGCGGCTAGATAATTGGTTGTCTTCGATCTATGCTTTCAGGATCTCGTGGTGATTAGTTTCGAGTCGCATTTCACACTTGAATATGCTGGCATTTAAGAATTTAGTGGGTGAGGTCTGAAGCATAGATGACATGTCGGTTCTTCTCAAGCTAGGATATCATCTCTAATCTGAGTAAGGAACAAGATAAGTCCTGAATAAGAATTCATTCTTTGACACAAGGCACAGTTGTACCACCCTTAAAGTTTGACGGGTTTCTCTTTTTCGTAAATAGTGAAATCCACCGCTGTATAAAATTGGGAAGAGGTCTAAAAGTACACTCCTTATACTCGTGTCATTGTACCCTATGTACAAATGTGTGTCATAGATCATTCACAGACAAAGAATTTCATTCTGGGCATGGCTATTCAGTAATTCATGGAGGGTAATAAAATAATTATCTGCTTAACCAGGACCATAAACCCTTTTAAGCTGTGTTTACACAATACAGGTGGGACTATGAGCAGTGTTTTCAAAGAGCTGTTTTCACTGACCTTTCATGTCAATTTCAAGAGGCCTATTGTGTGTGATTGACACCCATCATTCACAGCCATCCACAAACTTCCAGAGCCACTATGTAGACTAGTCACCCCATGCAAGCCCAAAATGGAGTCTTTCCCAGAATGTCATATTCTTGTGCAGCTGTCTATTGCAGAGAGCTGTAACTGGATCATCACTTGCACATTCAGTTAACTGTTTGACTTGCGTATCAGGGTGTAATGATTCATTGTTCGAGTCGAGCGTGTAGATGTTGGATTTTCGCTCGAACTCTGCCCAAGGTTGTTGGCATGGTTCTAGCTCATGCACTCAATCCATAAGTCGGTTGTTGCCAGATTCTAATAAAATCTCGGTCACTCTTTTGTGAGTTCTACCAATTAGGTTTTGTATTGTTCAATAAGCGTTTTTAAACAGAAAACTTTCAGTTATGTGATTTTATAGCATGGACATATCAACACTTTGCATCGTTCATTTTGTTTATGGTATGTCGGCTTGGTGGTAGTGAATGGTATTTTTTACTTAGACTGTTTACTTTCATTGAATTTGTTGATTGAGCTTGCAATAAAACTGTTAACCTGCATGTTTCTTGACTATAAATAATTTTCTGTCCACATTGTAAGTACAATGCATATGAATTCACTGATACGCACTGAAGCACACACATACACTTATACCCAACAAAAATCAATAGTATGGTTCATTAACAGGTTAGTCTATCAGAATCATGCAACTGTATTAAATTGACTTGAAAAAAACTTTTTATATGAAGTTAAGAAAGCTTACAGTTCTAGGTTAAGACGGTCTGTTCTCTATTTCAGCACTACCCATGAATTTCTATTTGGTGCTCTGGCAGAACTGGTTGACAATGCAAGGTAAGGAGTCAAGTTTTGTGTAAAGTGCCAAAACCCTAGAACATTATTTTGAGGGGTTTGGTGTATTGAGGATTGTTATGCATCAATTGACCTCGAGTCTGGGACAATTTGGAGGACCTGTAGGCCATGTTATTTTTTTGTCCTTTTTGCTTGCTATTTTAAAAGCCCCTTTGGCCTGAGCTAAGCAATCACAGTGCGTCAATTACTATAGAATCTGACTATACTAAAGGTGAAAGTAACCATTTTGAAGTTACTTTATTGAAATAAAGATCCGTTTTAATATGGAAAGATATTTTTAGCGCCAAGTGCTGAAAACTATCTCAAAGATAACCAGAGGTATTTAATATTGAGCAAAGACGACTCGTGAAACTGTCGTGTTTCCTTAGCTAAGCTATAAATTTTTTTGGACATTGAGCATTTCATCTCGCGCCCTGCTCTGCAAGTGACATGATTGCTATTATGGTGATATGCTGTAGAGATGTAGTCTGTAACATTACCAAGTTCCTGCTTGATAATCTATACTACCAGCTCAACTTTAAAAATATCAGACTTTCTTTTCTGCTTAAAATTTCATGTGTATTCCTTCCTTTAACGCGAAATTTCCCGGTCATTAATATAATTTAATTTTAATTTATTAAACCCGTGGTGTACCCTAGTAATGACCTTTATTACTTAACTAACTGGTTATAACATAAGCCCCACTTAGACATCAACTTTTGATCCAGCACAACTGACATGGAGCAACTTGATCAGTATCAAGTGGCTGTTTACACATGCAATTTCATTAACTGTCACGTGGCAAGACGGAAGTTGTACGCTGGAGAGTGGAATGCACATGCGCAGGTTTTCAAATAGCGGGAGGTGCAGAGACGGCGAGCCTGTATGTAGGTCATTGCACAAGCGCAGTAGAGACGATCCTTTCCGCCTTGCTCCAGTTTCGCGTTTAGACATATAATTGACACGGAGCAAGATATTCGAGAGCAAATTGCCCCACCTCACAAACGGGTGGCAAAAGTTGTCACCGCGGTGTCAGTTTGCTCCGTGTCAGTCCCGTTTACACACTGGAACATCTCATTACGTGTCAGCTGATCCATGTAAACTTTTTTTAGTGTAAACGGCACTATAGACAAGTAATCGTCATACACTACAAAACCGTCTCAATGGTCTGTGTTTGTTAAAAGCCTCTGTGTGTACCTTCAGAGTAAGAAAAGTGTTTTGGTCTTAGAATGACAGCAACAGTAATTTTGAAATGGAAAAATCAATATTTTCCTGGGGTAATTGGAAAGGGATGTAATGACCAGTGTCGGCTAAATCTACATATGTGCACATTCACAGAACACTCAAGACTCTGACAATTTTGTTGCTTGTACTAATGATAAGTATTAAGGGTTGACGCTTGATTGCCTCTGTTGTTGCTTTCTTTCAATCACGGTAAAAGAAATCTTTTATTGTAACCTCGGCAGAATGCGTATTTCTTGGGAAAATGTTCTTCTATGGTTAACTTCTGAACATCATTTCATAAATGGCTGTTCAAATTCATGCGCAACTTTCAGATGCTATGCTTGCGCTGTTCTCTAAAACTATTTGGAATTGTTTTTAAATTGTTCCATTTTGCGCGTGGGGCTAAAAATTGGATTTTATTATTTTCTTGAAAAAAAATCAAAAGTTGCATTAAACGAAAGGATAGTATAGAAAATTCGGCATATCTGAGGTTTCATATTAAACATTTATTTCAAATTAAATTGTTCATGCTACTGATACGGTACTGATATTTTGTTGTCAATTCACCTTTCTTTTTTTGCTAAATTATACTACCGTATTCATCGGGGTTACCGCCCATGCTTGGCTTACCGCCCACCCCTTTTTTTAGATTCCCAATTTAAACGCTCTGGGCAGTAACCCGGACGAGTACAGTAAGTAGACAATGCTCAGTTGTCCCTAAACAATATTTTAGGAGATTCATAAGAAGTCAAAAATCAAGTTCCACTGCTTTCAGAGAATGTACACTTTATAAAAGTTATAATAGTTTTGCTAAACACACAAACTTAATTGTCAATAAGATCCTACATAAACTTAGGCCAGCAGCTTCAAGCAGTTAGTCGCATTTCTTTTGTCTCTAAGAAACGCTCACAGTTGTTTCGTCCCTTGATAGATTCGTACCTCATCAATTAATTAGTTCATAGCACTGGTCATAGATGAGTTAGCAATTTTTGGTTCTCATGATATGCCTATTTCCCCATTTGGGGTATTTCTGAAAGAGCCCCCACTAAGACAAAGCCTCCTCAGGAACTCTTGGAAACAAATCTCTTGTGGAAATGAAGGCACGTTGTAACAATATTTTTTCATTCTTTTTGTCTTTAAAGTGATTGTAGAAATGAAATACAAGTTTATCATTAGTCAACTGAAGGGCAGATAGTCCTCTAATGTTGTATCCAAGGTGCCAACAGATAGAGAATTTCCTCCTTAAACATGCATCTTAGAAAGCCGATGGCTGTATGAGGGCAGTGGTACTAGTTTTGGAAAGAGCCCCGCCACTTTTTTTCAAATAACCGCCTTATGGGTTGTTTTGGGGCGTTATATCATTTTGGTAAAGTGAAACTCTCCGTATTACACTTTTTCCCAGTACTATGAGAGGTAGTCAGGCTTATCATTGAATTAACAAAATGAACATTTAGACATTTTGATAAGAGGAAAATGACGTTCAGATATTCCAGTTCGTTTGTGGTGAAATTCTTTTTTACCTATACCTACTGCTCCATCTGAGAAATGCTGTCGTGGTTTGGGATTACTACATCAACAAGAACGGACTACACTGATGCATTCTACACGAGTTTGTATTTTGTGATCTGCACTCAAAATAACATTGCATCAAACAAAATAACTCGCTGCACGGTGGTATGGGCTCTGTTGTTCACACACGGGCTTTAGCGTGATGAACATCGTCCTGTTACGGGGCTTCTCTCTACCAGAGGTGACACTGTGACAGGGAGAGTACAATAATAAGACCAGCTTTTATTGTATCAGCTCATCACTGTACTAAAATATACAGCAATTCATGTTATTCATCTATCTCTGTGTTGATGTATGTTGATAAGGGTTCGCCTGATGTACCTATTTTTGTACCTGTATATATATTGTCCAAATACTGTTCTGGGCTGAAGTATTTTCTATTATATTGATTTAGTGAATAGATAAAATATGAAAAACATAGTTTGCATTTCTTGCAACTTTATTGTATTTCCGCATAATTGGTGTACCATGGGCCAATGGCTCAAAGTATATTTAAGTTGACCAAACTGTGGTTTGAATTGCGATATACTTGTAATTTTGTTAATTCTCTCTTCTGTTCATATTTTTAGAGATGCAGAGGCAACAAAGATCGACATTTACTCAGGTAAGATTTCTTTTTCATGACTTGCTAGACTATGTGAAATAATTGTCTGTTATACGCATGCTATTGGGACTTACATGTGCCCGGTTACGTGAAACAGTCCCAAATAGGGACTCAGCTAAGGTCCTTAAGTCTTTTTGCTTATTTGTTTCACAGATGCAATATTTTTCTATCATTTCATCTTTATTATGAGGTCCTCTTTGATTAATGACGTTTTCTAATAATATTACTAAAAACTGAGCCCAGAATTCATTGAAAGTAAATAGGGACTTAGTCCTTAAATTGGGGATGTTGCTTGAAAAGATCCCTAATTATTTTTGATAACATTCTTGACAATTCAATGTTGAGTTCACTTTCGATTTATATCAAAGTCAAAAGTTGACTTAGTAATGAAACTAAAACAATACAAGAAAGGGCAATTGATGTCGTCTCAAGTCTAAAAATTTGAAGTAGATTTAGGGAACTTAGTTGAGTTCCTATTTGGGACTGTTTCATGGAACCGGGCACTGAAGTCTTGGTTGTTGTTCTTGAAATTTTAACTCTCGTATTACAAGTTTGAATTCGGGTGTTAGGGTGGTCTTAAATCTTTACATTTTAGTGCCCAATGAGGAGTTACGAGGTGGTTACATGCTGTGTTTCCTTGACGACGGAATGGGCATGGATCAGAGTAAGTTTTTTCTTTGTATTTCAAAAAATCCCAGATGCCAATACTATTAGCTTTGTTAGTTTGAGCTAATCCTTTTAAATTTTATGTAACTACAAATAATCAAATAATCAGAATTGCTAGAAGTGAGTTGGTTTTAGATACTGGAGGGCTGTACTAATTTTAGAATTGAAGAGGCAGTCTCAGCAATACATTTTTTCTATTTTTGTCTAGGTGAGGCCAATGACATCATTACTTTTGGTAAGTCTTCAAAGAAAGCCACAGACAATCACCACATTGGCATGTATGGCAACGGGCTGAAATCGTAAGTTGATGAGCATTTTACAATCTTGTGCACTTTAATTTTATATTTTACGAAATTTGCAATCCAGAGCTGTTCATTAGTGCGGTAACTGCAGTGATTGATTTAGATTCTGGGGTCTACTGATTCAATGTTTTTTAGTCAAAATGTAGCGATTGACCTTTTGCACGAAATCATGACTGGTAGGCCTATGCTGGGAATGTACTCTAGGATTTTAAGTTTTCAATACATTTGATTAAAGATATAAAACAACCAACTAAAGTCCTCACTNACTCAAAATAACATTGCATCAAACAAAATAACTCGCTGCACGGTGGTATGGGCTCTGTTGTTCACACACGGGCTTTAGCGTGATGAACATCGTCCTGTTACGGGGGCTTCTCTCTACCAGAGATGACACTGTGACGGGGAGAGTACAATAATAAGACCAGCTTTTATTGTGTCAGCTCATCACTGTACTAAAATAAACAGCAATTCATGTTATTCATCTATCTCTGTGTTGATGTATATTGATAAGGGTTCACCTGTTGTACCTATTTTTGTACCTGTATATGTAGTCCAAATACTGTTCTGGGCTGAAGTATTTTCTATTATATTGATTTAGTCAATAGATAAAATATGAAAAACATAGTTTGCATTTCTTGCAACTTTATTGTATTTCCGCATAATTGGTGTACCATGGGCCAATGGCTCAAAGTATATTTAAGTTGACCGAATTGTGGTTTGCATTGCGATATATTTGTAATTTTGTTAATTCTCTCTCTTCTGTTCATATTTTTAGAGATGCAGAGGCAACAAAGATTGACATTTACTCAGGTAAGATTTCTTTTTCATGACTTGCTAGACTATGTGAAACAATTGTCTGTTTTACACATGCTGTTGGGGCTTCTGTGCCCGGTTACATGAAACAGTCCCAAATAGGGACTCAACTAAGGTCCCTAAGTCTTTTTGCTTATTTGTTTCTTTATGATCTCACAGATGCAATATTTTTCTATCATTTCATCTTTATTATGAGGTCCTCTTTGATTAATGATATTTTCTAATAATATTACTAAAAACTGAGCCCAGAATTCATTGAAAATAAATAGGGACTTAGTCCTTAAATTGGGGATGTTGCTTGAAAAGATCCCTAATTATTTTTGATAACATTCTTGACAATTCAATGTTGAGTTCACTTTGGATTTATATCAAAGTCAAAAGTTGACTTAGTAATGAAACTAAAACAATACAAGAAAGGGCAATTGATGTCGTCTCAAGTCTAAAAATTTGAAGTAGATTTAGGGAACTTAGTTGAGTTCCTATTTGGGACTGTTTCATAGAACCGGGCACTGAAGTCTTGGTTGTTGTTCTTGAAATTTTAACTCTCGTATTACAAGTTTGAATTCGGGTGTTAGGGTGGTCTTAAATCTTTACATTTTAGTGCCCAATGAGGAGTTACGAGGTGGTTACGTGCTGTGTTTCCTTGACGACGGAATGGGCATGGATCAGAGTAAGTTTTTTCTTTGTATTTCAAAAAATCCCAGATGCCAATACTATTAGCTTTGTTAGTTTGAGCTAATCCTTTTAAATTTTATGTAACTACAAATAATCAAATAATCAGAATTGCTAGAAGTGAGTTGGTTTTAGATACTGGAGGGCTGTACTAATTTTAGAATTGAAGAGGCAGTCTCAGCAATACATTTTTTCTATTTTTGTCTAGGTGAGGCCAATGACATCATTACTTTTGGTAAGTCTTCAAAGAAAGCCACAGACAATCACCACATTGGCATGTATGGCAACGGGCTGAAATCGTAAGTTGATGAGCATTTTACAATCTTGTGCACTTTAATTTTATATTTTACGAAATTTGCAATCCAGAGCTGTTCATTAGTGCGGTAACTGCAGTGATTGATTTAGATTCTGGGGTCTACTGATTCAATGTTTTTTAGTCAAAATGTAGCGATTGACCTTTTGCACGAAATCATGACTGGTAGGCCTATGCTGGGAATGTACTCTAGGATTTTAAGTTTTCAATACATTTGATTAAAGATATAAAACAACCAACTAAAGTCCTCACTGCCCTTCGAAGATGGTAAGCAATGTAGATGGGAAGGAGAGATGACCATTTTGTATTTGACACCTGTTGGTTACCAGGAAAACTTTTTATGCATTAAGTAGAATACTAATTTGAAAACAATTTATGTGAGTGTTAAAATATAAAATGTGCAATGTAGTTTTAAAACATTACCAATCATTGCAATAAAAATGCATTGTAATTAATTGTTTTTAATTAGAACTTGCCCTAAGGTTGTGCAAACTTATTCTCTGTTCCATGTCGTTGATGGTTCTGATGCATGTAATTAATAAAGGTGATGTTTTAAAAGTATTAGTAACAGGACTTCAGTCTAATTTTTAAAAAGATTGCAAGATCAAAAATATGTAAGATGAGACGGTTTAAACACTTGCTATGAAATCATTTCATACAAGCCACCGAAGACACTGAAAAACACAAAAATAGTGACTATAGTCACTGAGGGTGTGACAAAAATGCTCAATAAAGTAGGTGACATGTTGCTACCTTTTAAAAATGTCCAGTATCGGCTTTTTTACCATAAAACATGGCATAGCAGGTAAGAGCAGAAATGACTTGTTGATTCCAGCGCAACAGTAACTTGACATGTATTTGTTTAGATCTCTTGTTATTTATACTCTAGAATACCGTAGGAATTCTTTTATATGAATATTTTTGCCTCTTGAATTTTCCAAAAGCTTTGCCTTTCTTTACACTCAGGGGCCAGCAACAGAAAAACAATATGATCACTAAATTAACATTTTGTTTCATTTACATTTTGTAATGTGGTCCAAGTATCTGATTTTAATAAGTTGAATTCTACTAAGAATAACTAGATGACATTGTGAACTATAACTTCTTTGCAAATAGTTTTGGGATTGCAAAAGACCAGTGCATCAAGTTTAAATCTGTAGCAACTTGAATTACTTAATTTTAAAGCTGTCTTTGTAATCATCATTTCAAGGTTCTCAGATGTGAGATACAGTTTATCTTCAGCAAGTTAAGAAAATAAAAATAAGACCTAAGGTTATTTTTATTGGCTGAAAAATTGCAATTTCATGGGTGTGATGAATGTACGTGACGCACGTACAAATTTGCCGTACGTCTGTCACGCAAATTCTGACTTAACAAATTATCCCTGGGATCTAAAATTTTGGTCAATAGTATTGAATAAGAAGTTAGAAGAGAATCTGGAATAATTTTAATTTTGAATTAAAACTTTTAACGTAACTAAACTTTTTAGCATTTTTTGTGACAGATGTAGAGCACCATAATATCCAGGAGTTGACCTTTGACCCCAAGAGGTCAACGATGTGCCAAAGTTGAAATGTTATTTTTTGTAAAGTTTGGGCTTCATGTGATTGCACAAATTTGACAATGAAATACCCATAATTGGCTTATTTATGACAATAACTAGCAACACACATGAAAACCGTCCTAATTGTTTAGGATCAAGTGACCCCCAAAAATGGGGCCATTTAGGCAAAAAATTGAAAGTTATAGGATAGTCAAACATGGTTCCTGAAATTAGAGAGACTGGGCTTTCAGATGAGACCAGAAATGTTAGTATAGTCATAATTTTATTTTTTTGTCTTGAGGTGGACCTTTTCACGGAATTGCCCAAATGTGCTGTAATCATCACTCATTGCATGTATTGTGTTGCCATTTTTCCATTGGATTTTGTCTGAATGTAATGTTTCCAATTATACTATGTACCATGTGAATTGTGTTATTAGTGATTTTATGTCCATTGTGTTATTTAGTTAAACCTTTTCAAGATTCTTTATGACTAATTGGCATGGTTGCACTTTGACCTTCATGTTGTTTGTCCGTTTTAGTGATTGTGTGCAACATAATGTCTACTATTGATGACTACAATGACACTGTGATTGTCTTCATTTGTGTCCACTGTAGTGATTTATGTTACTTAATTGTACCTTGACTGTAATTATTCGTGTTGATTGCAGTGGCTCCATGAGGATATCCAACGACTTAATTCTGTTTACCAAGCGCCATGACGTGCTTACTACAGTATTCTTGTCAAGAACTTTTCATGAAGAGGAGGGTATTGATGAGGTATAGTTGCTGAGAGGTGACAACTTCGAACTCAGACTCTGTACTCCAAGTCTCTGAACTAGGGGCCTGTTTTATTCAGGGTTGTAAATCTGTTCATCTAAGGTGGTTGTATGTTTAATTATTCCGAACCCGTTCGTTTATCTCGTTTATGAAAGTGGGCTTTCAACTTGAATGTGAGCTGCAGTCACATTTTCTTCAGTGATTACGAAAACAAAACATCGCCTTCGCAGAAACCTGCCTATGACCATATTAGCTACGACTGGACTTAAGATCTTTGATAAAATGGGACGTTGGAGTCGAGTTGTTTTCTGTGTTAAGACCTAAAACAACTAGACTGCAATATCAGTCTCATTAAAACACCAGCTCCTGAAATGCAATATGTCTGTCTTGAAATTCTGTTTTGAGGTTTTTAAATATTAGCACGCCCCCATAAATCACTTTCACATTATATTCAGGTTCACGTTCACTTCCTTGCGTACATGCACAGCTGAGACTGGGTTGAGATGGGTAAGGGAAATGCTTGTGCAATGTTCAAGTGTCTGCCTGTAATATCGGAATTTGAACCGGGTTTTCTCAAATGAGAGTAGGAAGCTCTAAACACTTGCCCAGTGCATTCTTATCTGAATTGAGTTGCATTGTGTACTTCAGATACATGAACTGTGCTCTCAGAACACGAGTTCAATAGAAAATCCCAGGTGAAATGAGTGTGGTGATTGGATGCTGGGGTCTGATTTAAAAATATGTTTGTCTCTACTATGCTCCACAGCATAGTATCAACACGTTATTTTTAGTCTGTCGTTTGTTCTCTATTAATGTGAAAATCAAGCAAAACAAGTAGTAATACTTTGGCTTGAGCAGCAATTGATTACCAAGAGATTTATTGCATGTCAAGATTATTTGCGCTATGCTCTTTGGTAGCCAGGCGAAGAGGTGTCTATCAGTTTTTTGTTTATAATACCCATTATTGAACCTCAAACTAAGAAATTTTCTGGAAATTTGGATTTTTACCAATTGAGTCCTTGTGCCATTGTTACCTATGGTCAAAAAGTTTCCTAATTGCTGGAGACAATCATTTTTAGTTCCTGAAAGATTTAAGCTCATGAAATTCATAATTTTCGATACGCTGTGTCGTAAAATGACTAGTCTTAACCATGATGTCAAGCTTGACAGTTTCTATGAATTGTTGTTTCAGGTTATCGTTCCCATACCAAGTTTTTCAGCCACAACCAAGCAGCCATTGGTCGATGGTCCAAAAGGCAAAGAAAAGGTTAGTTGGCATTGTTGAGGTTCAGAGTGACTTGTGTATCATTCCAACTCCTGGAGAAGTTCTTGTCATTTAGCATGTAGGTGTATTTCAGTGGCAAGTCGTTATTTGCATTTTTGTTTTTCAGAAGTAGTTCAAGCTGTGGTATATAACTAATTCACACAACTAGTTTTCCACGAGTGTACTATACTGGTGCGTCTCATACTCGTACCTTTTATTTTTGTTAGAAGTAGCAGATTATGCAGTCTCTTATGTAGCCACACACAGTCTCATTTTTAGATCTAGTCCTGGGGTAATCCATGCCATAAAGACTGCGTGTGCTAGACAGTTGGCCTAGGCGTGCAAACACGGAGCCCATCCCAAAAATCCTGATACTGTGCATTAAACGCACAAAAACATGGGTTGTAACAAGAACCCTGTACGCTGATTGTGATGTGGTTTGGTCTCAAACTGATGAACCAGCAGTTAGGAATGTGGGCACATATGTGGTAAAATCACACATATAGAATGTTGTAATATGACCAACTAATGAACATTTATTTTTGTATGAATTGCATTTAAAAGTATATCAAATGAAATTCTTTATTAAGTTGCATAACAAAGCTACCGTCACTCAATGTTTTGAGAAAGTGTGGTCATTCAGCGTGATATTAGAAACTTTGGAAAATTAATTCAAATTTGGGTGTTATTTATTTTTGTCCAAACTTGTGAAGATTTTATTGTAATGTTACTCATTCCCATCACATTCTTGGAGTTTCTATTCCTCACCTGGGATTCCTAAATTTCACAGTTAGGTCTGTGAATTGTTTGAAAGTGTGTGCATTTTGTTCAGAGTCGGTCATGGCTGTTCACATGGCATACACCTGGTGATGACTATTACCGACGTCGTTGTACCATGTTGTAACATTGCTGAAAATATTTGTCATCCAGCATCAGGTGGAAATGGAAATAATCTACAAGCACTCGCCATTCAGAAACCAAGAGGAGTATCTAGAACAGTTTGACAAGATCTCTGGCCCATCAGGGACATTGGTTGTACTCTATAACATGAAACTGTTAGACAGTGGCCTTCCAGAGCTAGACGTCTTTACACAAGATACCGACATCATCCTGTCCTCTACAGACTCCTCAGACACTGAGTATGTGCTAGTGTGTTAAGCCTGTAGTTTTGTGTTATGTCTGAAGCCATTATATTGTCATTTGACAGTCTTATAATTGCTACATTGTCTCCACAAGCATGCTTTCCATCGGCGTTGACATGTAATCAATTTTTGCCTGTGTCAATGTAATATATTGAGATCGCTAATGGCCTTAGTGGAATACTTACTGCAACAGTCTATAAAAGAGAAATAATGCTTTGTGGCAAAACCAAATGTTTCCTATATCAAATCAACACAAATTGATGTGTACCTTTAGTTAACAATGGTATGTTTTGAACATTGAATTCAGTCGTCTCTAATTAGTCATCTAAGCATGGAGATGCAGCTTCACCAACATGCAGTTGAGCTTAGCAACTGGGAAATTTATTCTCGATTAAAGAGCCATCTGTCTCTCTGTTTGTCTACATTATTATCACCGCGAGTTTTGGTATTTCAGACCTCTACCTTTCGCAAAACATCCAGTTTCATACAAAAATTTAACTTGTAATGTGCATGTAGGTATTGACTGCAATAAGTGTAGACAAGTCAAAGCAATTTTGGTGACCCTTTTTGTAGTAACCACTGTGTAATATAGGTGTATATATAGTTAAAATTTAAGAATGAAAATTATGTAACTGGTGGATGAAGTTGATACGCAGTGCAGCAGTGTACTTCTGGTAATTATTCCTCTTTCATTTCCATTCACACCAAAACTAGCAAATCATAAGCTAGGCCTCTTTACTGATATTGACTGTCATCCACCCTAAAGTGTTAGAAACAACATCTCTGGTGGATTACTCACTTCATTTGTCTCCGACTATCTTCGACAAACATCATACTGTTATTGTTAAAATGGCTAAGCATGGGATTCAGATTCTTTTGAAAAAAAATAGCTTTTGGAGTTGGAGATTAACCAAAGTTTACAGAACTGCCACGGTTATTCAGACCGCTGTGGAATCCCAGCTTGGAGTTAAATATCGCAAAAAGTAACTCGTCAACCAGCTTGGCCGTGTCCATAATATTCATTCCCTTTGGACATCTTATATTACATTTGCCTTGGTGTTTTCAGCCTTCTGCCTGAGAAGAAGTCATTCCGAGCCTACACTTCCATACTGTACATGGATCCAAGGATGAAGATCTACATACAGGGCAAGAAGGTTCGCACTAAACGACTGGTCAGTACGTTATACAAGCCCAGAGTGTACAAATATGCCTCGTCGCGCTTCAAGACGCGGGCTGAGAACGAGGCCCAGAAGGCCCAGCAGGAAGCACTAGCAGGTAAAGTTTGACGTTTTGAAGGGGTTGGTCTCGTGATGTAGGCAGCAGATGGCCACCAACATAGGTTTAATGGCTTTAACGGCTTGGTTATCCCGTTCTTCAAATATTCTAGGTATTACTATGTGATATGATCATTATTATGATAATTATTTATGTTTAGTTTACATGGTTGGTTAATCAATTATGTAGTTCAGATTCGCTTTATGCTTCTTTCCGTAGACTCGTCTTAGATCACGGGCTGAAGTCCAATCAATCTTCTAAAGAGTATGTCATTTCTGTTGCAGAGGCGTATGTCAATTATTCAGTCATAAAGCATTATTGATTTAGAACAATACTTGCACGATTTTACCCAAGCTTTACACAGTGGCACGCAGGCCTCAGAAGAGCGTGCTGAGTAAATTAAAAAGCCTGGTACTCTTCTATTAAATGAACAACAAGGCTAAGATCAGAGGTGTTAATTAATTTGAAAGTACAGCATGACCCAAAAAATAATTCCTCAAATTTTGTTTTTAAAAGTCTAAGTTATAATTCCTTTGGAAGAACAACCAATTCTGAGTTTACCAAATTTGAGGGAAAAAAATGCATCATGTGAGATTTATTAAAAATTTCATGGGTTCATTTGTGGGTGTTACCATGCCTTATAAACTGCATTATGAGGCCTAGACTGACACACAATAAATACTTCAGAATATTTTTGATGTTGTGGCTCTTCGTGTATTAGATCATGGTTATTCCTGTAAATTGTTACTCAATTAAGTCATTCCATTACACCCTCTTCACTCGGAAAATATGACTGAAGTCATTACCTTGCATCTTCTTTGCTGTAACATGTGACTTGAGTCATTACGTTTCCTCCTCTTCACTGGAAAATATGACTCTAAGTCAGTACATTGCATCCTCTTCATTATAAAGTATGATTCAAGTCATTACCTTGCACCTTCGTCATTGGAAAATGTGACTCAAGTCAGTAAACTGCATCTTCTTTACTGTAAAATGTGACTCAAGTCATTACGTTTGCCTCCTCTTCACTTGCGCTCAAGTCATTGTTTTTCTTACAGCTGACATGAAGGCCAGAGAAGCCGAGAGTAAGGCAAAGTAAGTTACTTAAAAGTGGACATTGTGATCTGTAATCATAGGTAGGGACTTGTATTTGGAAGACTTACTGGTCCCCTTTGTCTTTGGGTCATTGCCACCCAGAGATAGCTTTTTATTTGCCTGTGATTTTTAATGCACGGTATTCAAACCAACACTCGTACAAGTTATATATTACAAGCTATGAGGAGTCTTTGATTTAGTGTCAAACCGTATTGTTTTATCCAGATTTCTAGTGTTTGGTCGCTGGTAGTCTTTAATAGAGAAGCTGTGATTTTGTAGAAGCGGTTATATGTGGTTGGTTTTAGCTTTGTCGAGCCTTGTGCTTAAATCTGTGGATAACGCGTGTTAAGTTAATTTAAGAAAGTATTTTAACTCTTTCAGGAATCTTGAAATCAAGTCTAAATCTCTGAGTAAAGACAAGAGGGTAAGTTGTTCATTTTTTCCTTCATTGATGTTCACAGAATATTGCTCATCTTCTAAGCTGATTTAAGTAGAGCTGATTAGTGAAGGAGTGCGTTTCTTGATTAACAAGTTTTCTTAGACTCTCTCGCACTATTCACAACAAAACTTTCTTTGTGTCTGGGCTTGTTTTAGAAGAATACTGTTCTAGGTCAATATGGCCTGAAGAACACTGACCTGTTTAGGTTATGTTCATGTAGTGCTGTGTGTTGCATCAGGTCCTTTAGTGACGAAGTTTTGCAGCTAACTGTCTACTTCTAGAACAAGTTTTGACAGAATTTAGAAAAAAAACATTTGTGCCTTAAACCAAAGCTGAGTTCCATCTGATGCAAGAATCTTTCATAGAAAGCTAGTGTTATCTCATGCTAAACTTGGAATCCATGGTGACATCTAATGAAATTTTGTGTGATCTTGCGCTTTCATGAGGTTCTTGCATCTCTGGTCGGCACACCAGTTGTCCAGTCAGAGCGAGAGTGCAAATTGTATTTGAAATCTAGACTTGTGCAGTTGTTAGACTGGCTGTTCTTGTTTTCAGACCGAGTTGCGAAAAGCTCAAACAGTGGCTGGTGATCTTCGTAAGGAAGCCCAGCTCAGGAAACAGATAGCGGACAGAAAGCTTAAGTAATTACACTTTACAACTTTGACAGGCTGTTGATAGTGCGTATAAGATCACATAGCGGGGTCTACTGAACATGGTTTGTTGTTGGAAAATATACAGCATATATTTAAAGGGGAATTATCGGTGAGAAAAGTTATTTTCTGAGAGCTTCATCGCGGATTCAAACCTGTAACTTCCACGGACACAGCCTAACCCTCTGCTGGGGGAGGTAAATCCCACTGAATAAATACCAGAGTATTTTAATCTTGTTTCACTTTTAAAATTGCCGACCTTGATTTCAGGGAATGTCTGGTAAGTAACAGCAAGATTGTTGAGAAAAATACAAGTAATTTTGTTGTTTAGTGTCTCTGGTCAAACCTAATAACTATCCCATCGGACAGTAATCCAAAAAATACGTTTTGGCTGTGAAATCAATAATGTTCCTTTTACCGTGCACAACACAAAACACGCATTGAAAGCTTGAGGGTTGTTACTGAATACAGGAAGAATGAGTATGGATGGGGAGTGATGACAAGGCAGGTGGGCAACGCATGAGCTTTGGATTCTTCTGTTATAGCTATGCAATTGAAACCGGGAAGGTGAGAGCTCGCCGTCTTCCCCCTCCCCCTTTGCAAGACGCCCTGAGGAATAACATAGTTTCATTCTGTATTTGGGTGGTTCTGTCACTCCTACCTCGCGTGTTTCAGGTCACAGAAGAACCCTAAGACATTGGACTTCTACTTCGGAATGAACATTGACAACCGTAACCAGTTTGGCATGTTCATCTATAACTGCAGCCGTCTCATCAAGATGTATCAGAAAGTGGGGCCGCAGCAGGATGGGGGAGTGTAAGTGGGCTTTTGTTGCTGGAGCTAATGAGTTGGGCTAATCGTCATCAGGAATGGTCTGAATGGGCACGGAGTTGGGTATTGGAGGTGCACTGTGGTTCTCAAGTACCTGCTCTTAAATATGATAAATGGCTTCGTAAGTGAAATTAGTGTTGAGAATGGTGGCGTGTCTTAGGATACATATGCAGAATGCACCACAGGTGTGTTTGCAAAGTCTCGTCTTGAAACATATGAGTTCTTACCAGTGTGCATCCCAGTTGAAAAGAACTTGATATTATGCTTCTTTGATTTTGTGCATGTGTTGCTCTCAACTTGGACTGCCATCTTGGATGTGAATATCAGTGTGAAGGAGATGTATAAACAGTTGCATTGTTCATTTCAGCCTATGTAGCGGGGTGGTGGGCGTGGTCGACGTCCCCTACCTGGTGTTAGAGCCCACGCACAACAAACAGGACTTTGCTGATGCCAAAGAGTTCCGCCATCTGCTCAAATCCATGTCTGAACATATGCAACAGTACTGGAGGGATATTGATATTGGTAAAATTACAGTAGTGAACGAATATTGTTGATATTGATATTGTCGTGGTGGCAGTAATGTATGGTAATGTGTTATATTGATTTTGGTAAGGTGGTAATGTTTGATATTGATGTTGGTAAGTTGGCAGTTCTGTATTGTAATGTGTGATACTGATATTAGTAAGCTGGCAACATTGTATCTATGGTAATGTGTGATATTGGTAAGATCCTAGTAGTGTATGACAATGTGTGATATTGATGTTAGTGAGGTGACGGTAGTGTTCTTTAATATGTGGTTCCTAATCCTGTATTAGCTAAAGCACTTAACTAGCAGATGCACAGTCTGGTATTGTGGGATTGATTCTGTTCCTTGATGAGGTATTAGATCTTCAGTGGATTTTTTTTCTCTGTTCAAAAAAGTACTTCTTCTGTATCGAGCCATTGTCACAGTGTTGGCAAGGAAAAGTAAATTTGTCAGCTTGTCAAATTGGCATAGTTCCAGAACATAGTGTTACGTTCTAGTGTGTTTAGTCCACCCTTACATTGTTATGCTTTGAGTACAGTTGTGTTTTCTTGTGCTTTACTGTAGCAGTTATAGGTTTTGCATTTCACCCACAGACATAATTTGGGATACTTTGTCAGTAAACGAGAGTCAATTGTTTTCAGCTAAACAAGGAGTGCTGAACTTCTGGGAGAGTTTTGGCTACACAAGTTCCGAATGGAAAGATCCGCCCGAAGACGACTCGAAGTTCACCAGGAAACGTGCCATGCAAGTCACTACTTCACTTCAGTGTGGTAAGCATGTGTGTTGACGCTGAGACTGGTATCAACTGTTTCAATAATATAGAGCTAGTGGTCTCCTTCCAATGGCCTGTGCTTGGAGTTAACTTGGCAATAACTTGAATTGTTCACATGCTGATCTCTACGTGCGGGACAGGATAAGCACAGTTGCTACTCAGGAGTAGGGCATGTTTGTTAGCTTATTCCACTGGATTTTCATTTTTGCAGTGATTGAATCATGAACAGTGCTTTTCTTTAGTGTTTATGTAAAGCAATAGATGAAGTGGGTACTATGGGCGATCTGCTGGAAACAATGAAAACTGTATTCGTAGTTGTTTTTAATTTGTCCAGTGCACAGCCTGGTGCATATATTGCGTTGGAGAATTATTGTGACTCAAAACTAGATATTTTGCGGTGATAAAAAGCTGTCAGTCAATGGTTCGACTTGTTTCATTCCAGATCTGTGCTTAAAGTGGCGCATCCTCCCCTACTCCAGTTCCAACATCGGCAAACCATTCCCCGATCACTGGGTGTGTTCAGATAACCCAGAACCCTCGCATAATAGGTGAGTCTTCAATGCTCTAGTCACTGTGACGATAGTTGTGTTACAAGGCTTAGTCTTGTAGTCCCTTAGGTATTAGGTCATGGCAAGTAGTAAAAACAAGCTTAATCTTTAGCTCCATGAATTCCCTTGCTGTTTGCAATATTATAAGTATCAAATTCATCTTGAACAGGGTTTTATTTGGCTGATACCATACATATACATATTCGCTGTACAATAAACGCACGTGCAAGATGTGAAATAACTGGTCCACTGGTCCACTTTCTCTGCACTGAACGCACCGACTGTTGTAAATAAATTGTCCGTTTCCTGATTTTCACCATACTGCATCGTCCTTCATTTGGGGTTTTGGTAATTAGGTAGAGACACAGGAGTTAAATATTCCCATTGTTGCCTTGAATAAAGTTTTGTTCACCTTGCAGGTGTAATGCGCCTGAACAAAAGATGAACGTGCCAGAAGGCACTCTGAAGAAAGAAACAAAAAGTAAACTACAAAGGGAGGAGGATCTAGCCGAGGTATTTACAGTAACGCATGTGAAAACATACCCGAGTAGTTCCCTGCCTAAACACTAGATGGCGTGATATCTGCGTGTTTAGGCATCGATTGTTATAGGGATGTGGCTTAGTGATATGCGTGAATGTGAAGGGTTACCTTAGTATAAATACATTAGTATAAATACAGGCTTCTTGTTGTCTTCGTCATACACTGTCTTGTGCCAATTACTGTTCTGGGGTGTGTTTATTATCTTGGTTCTATACGTGCTTGCCTCTTTAAGTCTCGTTGTATGAGACAATTAAGTAATAGTTCAAGAACATATTATGGTTAATGAGGAAATGCTATTATGTGTTCACAGTGACTTGAGAGGCGTAGACTTTCCAGGTTATTGGATTTTTACAAGATGTTTATTACAGGGCACTCACTTACTTTATAGGGGAGGTGCCTGTGCCTTCTCGTGATTTTTTCCAGGAAAAATTCTCTTGTTAAACTTGATTCAGGTGTAGCGTGGATGGGTGACCTTGTATATCTTTTAGTCTCCTTCACTCACCTAGCTCGCTCATCTTGTTTAAGAATTTAGATTTTTTTGTCAACAAGTTGGTACATCTCAAAATTTCAGTTGTGTTGCACTTCACAATTGATTCCGATTGCAGTACTGTGTAGTGGCATAAAATGTATTTCCGTCTGTTTAGCTGTCTGAAAAAAGTAGCCCACTTACTCCAACGATCTCCAAATATTCCTTACCACAATGAAGAACATCTGAAGGACATGCAAATCAAACGTAAAAATGTAATGGACATCCATGGAGCAGGCCAGCAATTCCTAAATTTGACCCCTTCCAAGCAGGTTATCTCTAATTTAGACTGAATGTTGAAATCTGTCACATTAAGGAAGTTTTCGTCCTGTTTATGGGCGGAATTTGCACGTTTTTTTAATGAAAAACTGCCATAACTTACAGAATCTGACTTCGAAGGAAATTGACATATTTCAGTAACAGATACCATATTTTTTTCATTTTTAATTTACTAAAATTGGAAATGTAATTTGACAAATTGATCAACAATCTTTTTGCAGCAAGTAGTTGATCGTTTTGTCTGAGGGTGGAGCTTTTCTTTTTCCGTTTTTGAGAAACAATAAGCATGGTGTGCAGTAAGTTATCAGTTAAAACAAAGACATGGAGACAAACATTGTTGTGGCATGATTCATCAGAAAAGCAAGGCAATTCCAAGATCATTTTTGTTATTTCTCACATTGGGAGTAATCAACGGAATATGCAAAATTTACAAAACCAAAAAAAAAACAGGATTTTATGTTTGTCAGTTATTTAAAACAGAAAACCAGGGTCCCTAAGTAAGTGGAAAGGAAGTGAAACTCTTAAGCAGCATTTTTAGAATTGAAAGCCTTACATTTGCCAAAGTATGTTGAAATGAGCAAAACGTATATAACGTTCCCGAATTTTGAGAACCAGTTTTCTCCACTTAATAACGGGCATCAAACTGGTTCTTAAAATGCGGGTGCGTTATATCGGACTATTGCCAAAATAACGGCTAATCTACAGTTCCTCTTGCATCTTTCCCCTATGATGGTGTGTTTTATTAGGAAATAAAGCGGAAGATGGCCAAATTAGAGGAGATGAAGAAGCTCACAATTGTGACGTCGTCAAGACAAGCGCAGGATGTACTGGATAGGGAAGACACTAGAGTCAAAACCCCTCCAGTTGCCAAGGTGGGTCGCGTCTTTAGTGAGAGCTGGGACGTCTAGTGATCCTCGTCATAACTCGTGAATTTGTAAACGGAAAAGAGCAAAGCTATGAGGATTGATTTTTATGCGCCTACATATTTATATGTGGACGCATTATGCCATCATCTCCGTCCGTCCGTCGGGCGTCCGCTGCTCTATCTCCAAAACGCCTTGACGTATGTTCATGAAAGATTGCACATGTGTTCCTTCCGGGGATTGGACGGCATGAGCGAACTTTCGGACGGGTCCGACTACCGGTGTGCCCCCTAATGGCAATTTTAGTTTTTTACGTTTAACTCTGAAACTTCAAAAGTCCTGAACGGATTTTCATAAAATTTGGTATATAGGCACCTATTAGTGAGATGACGCTATCCTTCCGTTTTCAGATTGATTTGATGTGGTTTGCGTCACCTAGTGGTCATTTTTACTGTTCGCAAGTCTGTTTTTTGCATCCACCCCTCTCAACCAAACCGCTCGAAGGATGATTGTGAAAATTGGCATGTATATCCTTACTATAAAAAGGACGGCTGACGATTATTTTCCGACAACTTCGACTACTGTGGCTCCTCCTAGTGGCAATTTTAGTTTTTTACGTTTACCAGTATATCTTCAAAGGTCCTCAACAGATTTTCATAAAATTTTGAATATAAGCATCTATTGGTGAGATGATGCTATCATCTTGTTTTTGGATGCAATCAAGGTATTTTGCACCACCTTTTGGCCATTTTTGGTGTTTTCAAATCTTGCGTTTGGCGTCCACCCCTCAATCAACCAAATCATTCTATTGATGGTTTTGAAAATTGCCGTAAATGTTTTCAGTGTGAAGAGGGCGTTTGATGATGGTGACTGACCACTGTGGCGCCTCCTAGTGGTGGTTATGTTTTGTTTTGCACCTGTAGCTGTATCTCCAAAACCCACTGCAGGGTAGTAAGTGAATTGATATGAAGATAACAGACGACGACTTTCAGGCGGATCGAACGGATGCTGTGCCCATAAGTGGCTATTTCATTTTGTTCTGTTTTCCTTTGTTTCTTTGACAGAGTTTTATGAAATATGGTATGTTCCCATTTTTGGATGGATTGTACGTTTTTACGCCATCTAGTGGCCATTTTTATGATACAAATAAAAAACCATAAAAGCACACCATTTGCGATACATTCGTGGATGCATTTCAATGCTCTGCGTTGCTCTTGTTTCTGTATCTAACATGCAAACATCACAAGTTCTATTTTGTTTCTCTGCCATCCGTTTCCAGTGTCAGTTTCTGCTCGTTTGTTACCAGAGAGTCTGAAAAATCTGGAAAATTGTAAAACTCTTAGAAACCTCACAAGATAATAAATTTCCTTCGTTTTGTAAGACGTGTCTTGTGTTCAAAAGAACATTATGTTTGGCAAAAACTATTTGAAAAATTATGAGTCCACTTTTTTGTGAAAAATAATTTGCGTAACATTGTGCTGTTGAAAACTCAGTGAAAAAGAAAAGAATACAAGTAGTGTGAACTGTCATTACTATGTTAGTAGGCCAGACAACGTCGCTGCTAACCATGAAAGTTGTGACATGTTAAGCATTTACACTGCTGTTATACGTCACCTTGAAAAGGATTCAGTCCTGTTTCACTTGGTAGTTTAGGTTGTTACTGATTCATTAGCACTCTCGTTGTAACATTTGACCTGTGTTTTTATGCGCCCACATAGTTATATGTGGACGCATTATCCAGTCATCTCTGTCCGTCTGGCGTCCGCTGCTTTATCCAAAACCGATTGACGTATGTTCATGAAATTTTGCTCATGCGTTCTTTGATGGATGGGACAGCAACAACTTTCGGACGGATCCGACTACCAGTGTGCCCCCTAGTGGCAATTTTAGTTTTTTACCTCTCTATTATCAAAGGTCCTCAATATATTTTCACAAAATTTAGTAATATAGGCATCTATTAGTGAGATGACGGTATCCTCCCGTTTTTGGGATGGATTTGACGTAGTTTGCACCACTTAGTGGCCATTTCGAGTCTGTTTTAGCATCCATCCTTCTATCAACCAAACCGCTCTAAGCATGTTTGTGAAAATTGGCATGTATGTTCTTACTATGAAGAGGACGGTTGACGATGCTTTTCCAATTACTTCAACTACTGTGGCTCCTTCTTGTGGCAGTTTTGTTTTTTTGCACCTATAGCTATATCTCCTAAACCTTTTGCAGGATCTTAACTAAATTTAGTAAATGCATTTATATGATGATGACTACAGACGACGGCGACTTTAGGACAGATCTGACATAGTGGCAATTTTATTTTTTTATGCTTATCTCTGTATCTTCAAAGGTCCTCAACGTATTTTCATAAAATTTGGTGTACCGGATTCTGTTAGTGAGGTGAAGCTATCTTTCCATTTTCAGATGGATTCGACTTAGTTTGCGCCACCTAGTGGCCATATTTACTGTTTTTGAGTCTGTTTTTTGTTTCTATCAACCAAAGTGCTTTGAGGATAATTGTGAAAATTGGCATGTATGTTTTTACTATGAAGTGGACGGGTGACCATGATTTTCTGATGACTTCGACTACTGTGGTGCCTTCTAGGGGCAGTTTCGTTTTTTTACGCCCATGGCTGTGACTCCTAAACGGTTAGCAGGATCTTTACTAAATTTAATAGGTGTGTTTATATGATGTTGACAACGGATGATGACGATTTTCAGATGGATATGACTACTGTTGTGCCCCTTGGTTGTAGTTTTACGTTTACCAGTCAGTATCTTCAAAGGTCCTCAACGGATTTTCATAAAATTTTGATTACCGGCATCTATTTGTGAGATGACGGTATCCTCCTGTTTTCGGATGGAATCAAGGTATTCTGTGCCACCTAGTGGCCATTTTTGCTGTTTTTGAGTCTCTTTTTTGGCGTCTACCCCCCTATGAACCAAATCATTCTTAGGATGGTTTTGAAAATTGGCGTATATGTTCTTAGTGTGAAGAGGACGGCTGACGACAACTTTGACTACTGTGGTGCCTTCTAGTGGTAGTTTGTTTTTTTTTGCGCACATAGCTGTATTTCGTAAACCCACTACAGGATCTTTATTAAATAATTTGTAAGTGTATTTATATGAAGCTAACAACCGGCAATGACGAGTTTCAGGCTTATCCAATGAACAGTGTGCCCCCTATGGCAATTTCATTTTGTTCTGTTTTCGTTTGTTTCTCTGAAGTTGTTTCTCTGAAGTTCCGTGACAGATTTCTATGAATTTTAGTGAATAACTTTCTATTAAAGAAGCAATGACATGTTCCCATTTTCGTATGGACTGTACGTTTTTGAGCCATCCAGTGGCCATTTTTATGACATAAATGAACAACCCTAAAAGCACACCATTTGCGATGCATTCATGGGTGCATTTTAACGCTCCGCGTTGCTCTTGTTTTTCTGTCTGTTGCGGTCTCATTTTGTCCAGACTTTGGTTCACCCTATGTTCATTCTCGGGCTATGTAATGAGTTTCAGCAACTGTTTTGTCAAAACTGCGTGAAGCATATAGATGTGATATTTCACGTTATTCAATTGCTGTTTGGTTCAATGACAGTCCGCTCCACCCAAGCCAGTTAAATCTTCACCAATCTCGTCAAAGCCTTCCAGCAAGTCTCCGGCTCCTAAACCAATCAGGAAGCCTGCTGCTCTACCCCCGCCCCCTGTCAAGAGACCTACTGCTGGCCCCAAGTCTATCTCCAAGCCTGTTAAGGCACAGGCTTCATCTTCCAAACCAGCTTCCAAGGTGAGTTATCAAAAGGTAGTGTAAAAAATTATGTTTGCGCGTACTGGGAGGAAGGCAATCCAACAATACTATTAAGAGATACAGAGTAGAGTTGTACAATGAATACCTTAGGTTTTTGTTATTACAATGACGTAACCAGGCACATTTTATGACACAGGTCTTAGCAAAAATGGAGTATCTGGCACATACATGTAAAAGTGTATGTTGTTGATGTTGAATTGATAGTCATATCAGTGGTTTAATTGTATTCATGGCTCAGTGCTGTTCTAACAATGTTGTAATCATCAGGTTCTAGTTGTTGAGTGTGAACAGGAATTCTAGGGACCATGAATGTTGTAATTCTTAATACTGGGTATTCTGAGGCAGTCGTGGGTGTGCAGAGGTAGTCCTGGGTGTGCAGAGGTAGTCCTGGGTATTCTGAGGCAGTCGTGGGTGTGCAGAGGTAGTCCTGGGTATTCTGAGTGGTTCTGGGTGTGCAGAGGTAGTCCTGGGTATTCTGAGTGGTCCTGGGTGTGCAGAGGTAGTCCTGGGTATTCTGAGTGGTCCTAGGTGTGCAGAGGCAGTCCTGGGTGTGCAGAGGTAGTCCTGGGTGTGCAGAGGTAGTCCTGGGTATTCTGAGTGGTCCTGGGTGTTCTAAGGTAATTCTAGCTGTTAAAGGCTGTATTGTTAGACCTTTTCCGTCGTATATTTTGATATTACAATCATGACTGTTCTGTTGGCATTATTTGCCTAGTAACAGTAGCTTTTAAATTAGGCCGTCATCTTCTGCGGTTTCATTCCACTGTATTTCACTGAGCATTGTTAGACTACAAATCTGTCTTTATTGTAAACAGTTGGTGATGGGGAAAATTTACAATTCAACCAATCTCTAACAAATGTTAATTAACTCTGAAATTACTGTTCATGTTGCATTGTGTTAATGTTATTTTTCAAATAAAACTTTTCATCGCATCGTAGGCGGCGAAGGCTGCGCCGAAACGAAAAATAGAAAGCAGTGATGAAGAAGATGACAAGGAAGAAGACCTTCCGCCACCGAAGAAGAAGGCGAGCTCACAACCTGCGTCCAAAGCTAAGGTGAATAAAGTGCAAATTATTCATTGATCGAATTCCTCTGTTGCATCTGCTGAAGTTGTTTTGTGTAGTTTAGTATCATGCAAGTTTGGCAAGATCATTCAAATCTCAACAAGGAATTGTTGCGTGTTAAACGTAAAGGTACTACAAATGGACCTTATGTGAAAAGCTTTTGTTTTAGACCACGTACTGTTGAAAGACAACTGGTCTCAAATTGTTCCTTGCTCCTTGATTTCTGGTCTTGGGAAGAATTGATATTTTATTACTGCTTGAGACCAGGCTGTATCAGATAGTTTGACACGACTGGTCTTCTTTTATGTGTCAAGCATTGTCTCACGAAATAAATTGGTGTTCAGCCCAGAAATCACTTTTAAAATGAGTAAAGAGAAATTGAATTTGGTTTTATTACAATAAGTAGTTTAAATCAAAAATTATTTTTAGACACCAGGCTGGTTTAAGTGACAGCGATGTAACGACATTTTTTCAAAACAAAAAAATCATATCAGTATCTGCAAACTTGGAAGATCTGAATTACTATTTTTTTAAAAACAGAATAGGTCCAGAACGTGTCTGATTCCATGCTGTATTGGCAAACTGAATATAAGCTTCGCAATTGCAGACACCAAGTCGTGACTCTGTCGATACTTCGGCTGACGAAAATGACGCTGAGCCGGAGTCAACTGAAGATGATGAAGGTAATTTATTATACATTGTCTTATTTTGTAATGAAAGTTATCATTATCCAGGATCATTGGCGTGATAGGTCTTCAAAAGTAGTCTACGCGTCAGGACTCGTCTTTTCATTATTTGTTTCTATAGTAGGAAATTTTGGTTGTGCTAGGCTCTTAACGTGGTTAATTTCCAACAGAAGCGTTTACTGTTCAGTTCAAGACTAGTTTTGTTCTCGCCACATGTGTATGTTCAGTAGAAAATGCCTCAGCTGGTTAGATGTTCCTCACGTTGCATGCATTGTATTCGAAGCAATTCAAAATGGTTACACTACCATTCTGATCATGTTATTGCTGCGCCAAAGGTCTGTATCGTGTTTCTATATTGCTTTTTCAAGAAACTGAAGTGTCTGGGGAAAGTCCATTTTGTTGATATTACGGTTAGTAATTATGGCCAGTGGTAACATAAAGACATTGTTTAATGATCTTATTTATAAAGGGAGATGCATTCTTTCTTTTCATTCTCTCATTGCAGCCGATGAACTTGGTACAAAAGTAGAAGCATTGATCAAGAATGATTGGTAAGTGCATTTGACAATAGGTGGCACTATTGACCAAATGCAAATTTGCCTCAGGCTAGTAGTCGTGGTCCCAACAGATGGCTGCACATGTGTTGTGTCAATAGTATTTCATGTCAAAGAAGCAATTATTGGAAATTATGTCATTCATTGAATTATTGTTACGGTAGAATGCCACCAAATTCAGGCTAAAGTAATTATCAAAATGGCTTCATTTTTCAAGTGCGTCTAACATTGTGAATGATCACAAGTTTTCAAAATATTGTCTGTTGGTAGCTATGGTACACAACTTGGACTGCGGTACAGCATTATTTTGGCATTATGCGTCGGTTATGAAGAAAATAAGAATATGAAATTTCACGTGTTCTGCATTTGTGTCCAAAGTTGGTGAGATGTACCATAACATCTTTTTAGTTGTGTACCTTTTATGCATGAGACTGGGGTTCCATTTCCACATTCACTAGAACTCATCTACAGAAATTAGAAATGTCACAATTGTGCGTCTGAGTAAGCAAGTATATTCCTATGTCAGATATTAATGCGCCGTAAAATTTCCATATTTTTATTTGTTTGATGCTTACCACAGTGTTCAAAGGTTTAACAAATGTTGTTCTTTGATTTCATGAAAAGTTACTTTTTAGAATTAAATTTCTTTCCCAAACTGAGGACTTTTTACTATAGTTATCATTTTTCACGAGTGCTGTTTTAATGCTTGAATTTCTGGTTTTGTAGGTTAGCCGCAACTGTAGTGAAAGTGAACAAAAAACACGACAAGTGGAAAATTAAATTTGACAAGAACCCCAAGGACAAGTATGATAAATGGTGAGCTTTGGTACCTTTTAGTTTGCGATCAGAGCCCGGGGTCTAATCTCCAAAATTGACTAATTTTGTGGCGCATTTCAAATAAACTTACAAATTTATTCTCTAGCAAGGCTTGGAATTTTCCGTGGAAATGAGGATTTACGCTTTTTTCTCTTATTCCCTCCACGCATTTTTGTTTTATTTCCGCAGAAAAAAATCTGATTTGCCATAAAATTCCCGCAGTAAACTGATTTCTAACCGCGGCATTGCCAATGACTCGAAAAGCGGAAACTGCTCTTTATGTATTGGAGTAACGAAAATCGTAATTGCCAGGGCACCTGGGATTGCGTGGTTCATTAATGACATCCACAAATGGTATTAATCGCGCTGACAAATAATGCGATTCTGCGGCCAAAAATGCATGGAGCTTGGAGTAGACAGAATATTTCATGGAAAAAGTGGATAAAAGAAACGGTCAATGTGTTCGCAAACAACAAAGGTCTGGGTTTGCGCTCTGTAAACGTTGACAGAGGGACAATTACGGCGTGTGTGGCCGAATCGCGGAGAACCACCTGAAAACGATGAAACACAAGAAAGAAAAAAGCTTTCTGAAAGGAAATTCAACCGTAATCGGTAATTCATTGGATTGGAATCGTGGGATGTGAGTGATGTGTGAAATTCTTTTGTTTGATCCCACGTGCATGCCCGTGCCGGCAGTTGCTGCCAAGTTGGCTGCTAGGCCCGAGTCCACCGATTTTCCACGTGCCGCCTAAACGGGATACAAAGTGCTATTTTCGTTACTGCAAATGTGTTTTAAGTTGTCGTTGATGTATTCCAATTCATTTTGACATTTGTCATGTTTTATTTTTTAAAAAAGTCCTGTTTTGACCGACTCGAGTTTTGCAGTTCAAAAGAGAAGTGGTCACGTGGCAGGTTCTGAATGATCTGATTGGTCCAAGTCATTGTTTACAAATTCTGTTAACCTATTTTGAGTGCTCTTGTAGTTATTTCTTTGTCACATAGTTTGTTCTACACCAGCATGGCTTATGAACAATTATCTCCTGTGAGTACTGTTATAAACTGAAAAGTTTGGCCAACTTAGGATTGTGATTGATCTGTTCTATAGTTTAAAGCATGTTGTTTTTTACTTTCATTTTTTCCATGCTAAGAGTTGGGGTATGAGCCACAGGTTTTTTCGTCTTGTCTTTTTTCCATTGCGTTGGAATTAAAATTTTTGTTGAATTAAGTGTGTATGTATTTCAGGCTTTCCAGATAATCTTGGCCGATTTTCAAAAAATTTTTATAATGTATCATAATTATAAGAACTTAAAATAATGAAAAGAATTTTATAGGTCTCCCTGCAGCAAATCAAGAATAATGTTCTGTCACTCACACTGCAAATTTTGCATCATTATGTTTATTATTTTAATTTAAAAAATATCTTTTGTTGCATCTAATTTCCTTCATCAGGGCTCGACATAACGAGCTGTAGGTCGCATTTGCGACCTGAAATTTGGAAATGCAAGCTGAGATTTTTGTCAGCTCGTATCAAGTCGCAAAGTGCGACCTGGAATTTCCAACGAATGCGAGCTGAGTTTTTACACTTCTTGGCAGATACCTGGCAAATATAAAGCAACTCTTGTTAATCCGACCCGGTTATTTGGTTGTTGCCAAATCCAAGTTCAAAAGAATACTAACCGAGAACAGCCCTCCCGATGACTTGTTAGCAAGTCGCGTGAACATGGGATATGCGGAATCGATCTATGACACGTTTCATTGGCTAACATTTTCGGCCACTTTTGGAAATTTCCGGATTCGCGGAAAAAAGTTTCGGGTCACTGCATAACACATGATAAAACGTCACAAAACAGCGGTGTTTCTACTAAATCTTAAACGGTCAGCTTACCAAACTATGTGGTGGACAAATATGTTTATTTTTCGCGTAAGATGTCCTTATTACATCTACTTAATATTCACGACATTATCCCTGATATTACACTGCGGCCGCACTGGTTGATCCCGTTGTTAGCCCGCACGCGGTCCCGGCAGACAATCTTCACTTTATCGCATAAGACCGCCCAGTGGCGGATCTAGGATATCACAAGGGGGGGCTCAACATTTTGTCCGGGTGTAAGAATTTGCGTAAACTGAACCACGATTGTAGACGCGCATAGCACCGAATGGGGGGAGGTCGGGAGGGGGGTTCGCCCCCTTCCCGCCCGGGAAATTTTTCTGTTTTTACCTCTAAAAATCAAGCATTTTCCTTGATTCCTGAAGTATTATTCACGAAAAAAGGCAAAAAAAGGAGAACGTGTCAAACAGGAAAAACTGCAAGTAGTAAAGACTCGAACTCACGACCTGGCGATTAGTGCGCGCTTGCGTTGCCACTACACCACCACGATTTAACTACTAATCTCATACTAAGAGACCTACTTGTTTATGGTCCACAGCGTTTGCACGCAAAACCTACTTCTTTTTGTAATGCTTATTACATGTTTTATATTTTGTGCCATCGATTCTTAACAAATTTGTCGTATTTAAAATAGTCTTCAAATGCCAAAAAGACCAAATCCGTTTTTCGTGTTGGCAATAATGACGGGATTGCATTTGTCTTTCACACGTTGTTGCTAACGTAAAGTGTAGGCCTACTCGATTTAAGTGCGTGAACTCCCGCGTGCTCACCACTTCAGAGCTGTACATCAAAAGAGAACAGCGACAGAGCCCTAAATGAAAGAGTATACCGGCTTAACTCTGATAATCACCCAGGCGCCAGAGGTTTATTTGAAAATAAACTCAAAGATTCCCGGCAGTTATAAAACCCCAGATGCGTTACGGAACCGATATAGTAACCCAAAATTGATGTTTTCCTGTACCGATGTTTCCCGAGGTCGATGTTCCCTAAACCCCATATTCTTTGCCTGTAGCCAGCTATTGCAACTAAACGGGTACTAGATGCAAAATTGTGGTTAGCGGACTTTTTATTCTTCTCTTCATACACCCCCCTCCTCCAGCAACTTTTCGCTCCCCGGACCACCGTCGCCGTAAAATGTTCAGACTCAAATAGAAACAATCTAGTTCCGGCTGAAGCGGGCAATTAAAAAAAGATTATTCCTGGTGGCTAAAAAGGGTACAGTGTAGGTGGTAACGATATCCAGAAAGCCACCCCTACTAGATGGAGTTTGCCTGGCAAAATCATATTGTAATAACATTTCTTACCATTGCAGTCTTCCAATACCTTATTACTGCAAACACTCAGTCTAACGACTATGCTCACGCACAAGCCTACTCCCTACCTTTGAAGTGCTTCATAATAAGCGCTCACTGATCTACTAAGCGTTCTCCCTCAACTTTTGAGAATTTCCAAATAAGCGCCCACAGTTCAGGCTTGCGCCCATCATAGCGCACAACAAACGACCGCGCGTGGTAGAAAATTGACACGCAGCCTATATGGTGTGTCACTCTCATTTTAAAACAAATTCAGTTTTCAAAAAACGTCATTTCTCAACATGTAAAATCCAAATAACGGCTTTGTTTCATACCTCCGAAAGAATGTTAAAACTAGTGACATGAGTGTCGTTTTGGCTACTGACCTATTTTTCCCGTACTTGGAGGGTGTTGAGGAGCAAACACGCCATTACCCGATGAAAACCCGAACGGAGGGAGTCGGGACTTATTTCGAGGCTATTCATTTCATGGAAAACTAATTGTTGAGTACGTAAACGGCATAAGTACCACATTTTTGTTTTGAAATTTGCCCTGAAGTGTTCCCGCGCATCCTGATAGGTTATTCGGTTAGGGCATCGTTTCACGGATTTTTTCGACAGATGTTTTTCAAACGTCGAGTTAAGATGCAAAATTTGGATTGCGAACAAAAAGTGGAGGGAAATTGCACTCCGAGTTAGTGTGAATCTTTAACGACTTTGGTGACAGCCAGCAGCAGGTCAGACCTAGCAAAAACCCGGATACTTTTTCAATGGGCATTTACTCCCTTTTCACATCGCAAACTTAGCTATTCGAATGCATATGTCAGTTAGAGAGCACTGATTCAACTTTCACGTCGGCAACTTGCCTTGCGCTCTGGAGCCTTTCAATGGCAGTCGTGAAGAACAATAACGCTGTACCTGTATGTACGATGTGAAATTTGTGAGTATTTAACGCTGTAGGTACGAGCTTAATCAAAACATTTTCTCAATGATCTAAAAAAATAAATTTTGGCCCGTAAAAATGGCGGGAAAATTTTGCGACCTGGCATTTATGAATGCGAGCTGCATTTTGGAAATGCGACTTGGGATTTTGGCTTGGTCGCAAAATGCGACTTGGCGATTTTAATAACGTCGAGCCCTGTTCATTATTGTTGCTGAAATAGATGTCAGATACTGCTTAAAACGAGTGGATGTCAGGTACTGCTTAAAGTGAGTGGATGTCAGGTACTGCTTAAAATGAGTGTGTTTTGCCAACACGACACAGTAACAGGGCATCTTGTGATAATAATGTTTACTTTCGATATGTTGAGGTATGGTTTTATAGATTGCAATATGTTTTTGGGGGCAGTAAAAATTTTCCTCTTTTTTTGTCATGGGTCATTTCATGCCCTGTTCTAGTCAGGTGACATGATTGGTTAAATTTCGAGTCCGTATAGAATCGAGTTCGGAAATTAGACCTTGTGCCCTGATACTGTCAGCTATGCATTGAAATGGAGGCCAGTACTCAAGCAGTTCTGATATGTGGTCATCCTCACATGCTCACACTTGGAGTGCCCTGTTCACTTATCACCTATGATTTCTTTTACGTTTATTAGACTCGTGCTGTTGACCCAACAGTAAAATTTTGTGTGTTCGGCTTAAAGAAAAATTATATTGTTTTTATGAAGTACCTGTTGTGCATTACAAGCACAGTCCGTGTACATCATGTACAGTGATGCTGGTTTAGCATTGTGTCTCCGGTCTCAGTTGCTAATATCTTTATAAACTTTTTATGAGGTAAATATGGGACCGTTTTACACGACGTTGATGGCTCTGCAAAAGTCGTAAAAAATTGATGTATGCAGAATGAGTTCTGTGTCGTTGATATGGAAGGATTTTTGTCAATATTAATATATCGATGGTGTGCAGCATGGGTGTAAGTTGTGTGTTAATATTGGGTGCTCTATAACCACTGTACCCTACACAATTTATGAAGATTTGCATGGAAAATTTGAATTGCCTACGTATGCAAATCAACATGATTTGCTAGATGTATGAATATTCCAAAATAAAATTAATGTTAACGGCAACTTAGATTTTTTACATTTAAGAATTTCAGTTGAGCAGTTTTTAATCCATTTCAGTTTCTTATTTATTCATTTGAACATCCGGTCTTCGATCACACAAGCTGCACGACAAATCTATCCTCATGTTTGCTTTTATTACACAAGTGTGTAAATCTGGTGTGTGCAATACTCCAGACATTAGTTTTACTGGAGCACAGATGTGACTTGCCACTCCCCATACTGCCCCCAGCTCTGTATCTGTACCTCTAATGACCCTCCTGTCCTTTGATCAGCCCTCCTCTCCGTAGTCTGTCCTGCTCTGTCCATATTTTGTCGTCCAATTATCTCCGCTGGACGCCTATTTAATAGGTGTTGCCCAAGTGTGCCTGTGACACCTCACACTGAGTCCCATATGCTCATTGTCACCAATTACCTGATAAATGTGCACAAGGCATAATCTGAATTAAGAATATGTGTTCATATAGCAAATGATGCCATTAAACTAGTTTCCTGTATCCATCCTCTGATTTAAGCTGTATTACATGGTCACTCATTAGATTATTCTTCGCTCAGTGTTCATTATTAGATTATTGTTTATTTCATAATCATCTTTGTTTCGGATCTGTCTTTCCATTAATAGAGCCACAATTATCTGGTGTCATGTATCTAATGCCAATGTTTAGTTCTGTTGTTTTCTAATGACAATTAACGTATTAGAATATCACACATTTCCTGTTGTGCTTGATATGATACACCTGATTAGTAACGCATCATATTCTCTTCGGTTCTAGGTTGTCTGCAAATTCTATTATGTGCTCTGTTAGTTATCCTTGTTCTGTTTTTGTCATCACTGTTTTTCAGAACTGTGTATTATAACGTTAAGGCTATGATAATGTGGTACCCCGGTCTGAGTCGTAGTTGAGGCTGAAGAACTGGTGGCCTGTTTTTCAAAGTGTCTTTTGTCTTTTGACTTTCAGCTAAAAATCAATCTACGGATGGCACAGCCTGCCAAGAAAATATGCCTACCAACTCAAACTCAAAAGACTGAAATAGGACTGGACATTAAACAAAATGTTCCAAGAAATGAAAAAGGCAGAAAATAACTTTTGGCAATTTGTATTCAGATTTTTTACTTTTGAGTAAAATCAAAGGACAGTTGTCGAGTAATCTCTTCAAGTAACAGCCTTCAGAAGCCTATTTTGTACAATTTCATAGTTTGTCTTATTTGTCACATGGTTTTGCTAATTTATTCTAGTTGCCTGACAGCACAAATTGCCTACCCACTGTGTGGTATTAGCTCATTGCTGCTTTGTAGTTTTACAAACATAGGCTTTGCCTTTAACTTCCCCTAATGTACTGTGTGTAACACCATGTTAATGGGGGGACCCCTAAAGCACCTTGCTGATCCATTCATATTACTAAATATAATCCTGATTAAAGCTATTTGTGGACAGATGGACTTAGTGATCTCCTGGCTAGTTTACAAATGTAGGGAATAATGTCACCTACTGGTGCAATTTTCTTATGCTGCTGTATTTGTTAATCTATCAAATAGCATACCACATGATGGTAACAGATGACCAAACCAGATGGCAGATTAGCCACTTATGTCAAGCATTCACAAAAAAAGCATTTGCCATTCTATCAATCGTCTAGATGAACATTTGCCAGATTGCTTTACATAAGAATTAAATACCAAGTGCTAGACTTCAAGCAAGGTCATGAGTACAAGTTTCATTGTTAGCCTTATGTTCTAGCTGGTCATTGTAAAATGGATCGGGTGTTTGATTACATGTCTGAAAATATTTGCGTTTAATTCTCAGCTGGCTGGTAAACTTTTTCGTAGTTTTGTTCATTCTCGTCGTGCCACTGTAGGTTTTTATGGTAAATCTCCACTTATTTCACACAAAATTTTCCAGCTAATCGCAGTGTGCCAAATAAACTGAATATACAGACTTCGTAGTTGACGAGTTCGTGAAATTAGCTGAATATCCAAGCATCGCCAAGTGGCCGTGTGTAAATTTCACGAAATGCGGCCTACAGGTTTCCAACATGATCCAATTAACAGTAATTAGTTACTTTATCCTGTTCTGGAATAGTACTTTACCCCATCTTTGGTGAAATACCCTTTTGAACCTATGACTCTTGAGTGACACAACACTCTTCCAGGTCACCCTTTTCACCACATGTATACAGCAGCATGAGATATCCCATATAAATGGCTGGAGTGGTGAGTGTGTTCAGATCTGATTAAAACTGCAGTTAAAAGGTGTGTAGGACAAGAATTAATAACCGGGCTTTGCACTGACATTTTCTGCAGAATAAAGCTGTAAATTGGGTGAAGCAAGAAATTTCTACCAAGTAGCCTCACGCGAAATATGTGACCAAAATAATGTTTTTCATAATAATTTTTGTGTGTGAAATGAAGTGACTGTGTTAAATAAGTGGAGCATTACCGTATCTCACAAGATCCTGATCATTTTTGTGTGTCCTCATATTTATATGTAGGTGCATGTTGCCGTCATCTCTGTCTGGGCATCCAGCAGCCACGGCTGCATCTCCTAAACCTCTTGCAGGATCTTACTGAAATGTGGCAGGTGTGTTCCTATAGGGTTGACGACAGAGGGCGACGAGTTTTGGATTGACCCAAAAAAAGCTCTGCCCCCTAGTGGCAATTTTAGTTTTTTACATTTGCCGCTGTCTCTTCAAAGGTCCTCAACTGATTTTCATGAAATTTGGCACATAGGCATCTATTAAGGAGGTTCTGCTATCCTCCCGTTTTTAGGTGAATTCGAAGCATTTTGCGCCATCTAGTGGTTGTTTTTACTATTTTCGGGTCTGTTTTTTTTGGCATCCGCCCTTCTATCAACCAAACTACTCTAACGATGATTATGAAAATTGGCATGTATTTTCTTACTATGAAGAGGACTGTTGACGATGATTTTCCGACGACTTCGAGTACTGTAGCACCTCCTAGTGGCAGTTTTGTTTTTTTGTGCCCTCACCTGTATCTCCTAAGCCCTCTGCAGGATCTTTAGTAAATTTACCATGTTTATTTATATGAAGTTGATAACGAAAGATGACTACTTTCAGACGGATCCAACAAACACTTTGCCCCCTAGTGGCAATTTCCTTTTTTCTGTTCTCCTGTTTCTCTGAAGTTCCTCTACGAATTTTCATGAAATTTAGTAAATAGCTTTCTTTTAAAGAAACGGTGATATTTTCCGGTTTTCAGGTGGATTCGACATATTTTCTTGTCTGTTTTTGGCATCCGCCATCTGTCAACCAAACCACTCTTAGGATGATTGTGAAAATTGACTTATATGTTCTTAGTGTGAAAAGGACGGTTGACGATGACTTTCCAACTTCAGTTACTGTGGCACCCAATAGTGGCAGTTTTGTTTTTTGCGCCCTTAGCTGTATCTCCCAAGCCTTCTGCAGGATCTTTATTAAATTTTGCAAGTGTATTCATATGAAGTTGACATCAGAAGACGACAACTTTCAGATACGATGAACGCTTTGCCCTCTAGTCGCAATTTCATTTTTTCCATTTTGTTCCGTTTCTTGACGAATTTTCATGAAATGTGGTAAATAGCTTTCTTTTAAAAAAACGGGGACATTTTCCCGTTTTTTGATTGATTGGAAGTATTTTACTCAATCAAGTGGCAATTTTTATGACACAAATATACACCCTAGAAGCACACCGTTTGCAGTGCATTCGTGGGTGCATTTCAACTCTCGGCGTTGCTCTTGTTTCTAAGTCTAACTGCTGCTATCATAATCAGTTACCTACACTCCGACTCCTTAGTTCTGTCTTCAGCCATTAGTCCCCCATCTGTTTGCAGTGTATTGTCTTGACCCATTACACTGCAATTTACTTGTTGTACAAATATTTCCTCCCATTATTCAATCTCAGCCAGTAATTCTGCCTCATTACCTGTAGTTATCACACCTGGTTAGAGGATAAGGTGGGAATGATGGTCCTCCTTGTGAAACCCACACTTGTGCATACTATGGTCATCTGTATGACACTGTGAGTTTATGATCTGTCTCGTGATTTTTAGCACAATTAGTCTTTGTTTTATGAGAGTGACAACAAGTAGTGTTTCACATTGAAGGGGTTTCTTATATTTTGCACAAGTTCTCAACTCAAAGAATATTGCTTTAAAATAAACCCCAGTTCAAGTTTGGGACTGCAGAAAATAACTGAATTGTATGTGAATAACCAGGTAAACTTGGACTTGCAAATGTCTAATCCTGTTTATGTAACATGACTCTTACCTTGGGACAACTCATTTTGTACCAACACAGATAAGTGTTGTGTGGTTTGATTTAATTTGTGATAGTCACAAAAATCAAGTCATGAAACGAGGCCCTTGGACATGTCTTGTTTTTATAGTTAGGCTTTGGTTGTATTGGAGGTTAATTATTAATTTTGTCTTAATAAACCGCTTCATTCGTATTTTAACTTACAGTAATTCTCTTATTTTGCACACATTTTGAACAACAAAAATTATTTTGGAAAATAATATTTCATCCTTCACTTATTTCTCACGAGGCTACGTAGTGTGAATGTCTTGCCTCGCCTAATTCGCACACAGTTAGTTTTTCACTTAGAAAATATCAAGCCATAGCCTTGTCATTTGAATTCTAGAAATGTACACCTTGTAACTGTCTTGATAAGGTCTCAGCATTGTATATTCACCATTTAATTCTTCCATTCATGTCAGATATCTCATGCTGCTTGTATTGAGTGTGGTGTCACTCAGACCGATATGCTAAAAGATTGTTTCACCAATGAAGGGATAATGTACTATTATATTGGAACAGGATATAGTAACATAGTTACTGTTTACTGGATCGTGTTGGCAACACCTAGGCCACATTTTATTAAATTCACACACGATCAGTTAGTTAGTAATGCTTGATTACTCAGCCGGCACATCCTAACTATCAGGAATATATACTTCATTCATTTTGTGCGAAATTAGTGGAAAATTACCGCACCATGTAGTTGACCTGTTTTGAAAAGCTCTTGTGTACGTAGCATTTTGGAGACGTTCTTTTGATGCTTGCGTACATTACGCTTTTCAAGCAGTTTTTCTTTAACATGCGTTGAAAGATCTTTTTGATCCTGAACCCCCGTGTGTTTTCACGAGTGGTGATTTGTTTAATGTTTCGCATCTCATGCAGATGTCCATTTTTTATTGTAGGATCGACAGTAACAGTAAAGAATTGAGGATTACCAAAGGAAGCAAGCAGGTATGTTTGTAGTCTTGTTTACACTACAAAAGTTGACACGGATCAGCAGGCACGGAACGAGATGATCGAGCGTTAATCATGTGATCAAAAAACTCTTCGAAGCAACAAATTTATTAATAAGTCGTGACTCCCGCCATTTGATCCTTTCTGCATGATCACTCCACATTCCACAACTGCCGCCTTGCCACCGTTTCTGAGTTGTGTGTGCATACGTGCGTGTATGTAAATGACCGCTTGACACCGATCATCTTGCACCGTGTTAGTTGTGTTGTGTCAAAAGTCTAAACGGGACTTATGATAAGGCAAGAAGCTGGTGGCAGTGTGTCAATAGTGGTATGCATATCCAAAGTTACGACTTCTCCGTTCAATAACCATGCTTTGATTGGTCAGGAAATCCTAGTGACTGACCGACTGGTGATCATTTGTTTAATAGTTCGATTAATAGTTGGTAACACCATGGGTTGTGATACAACGGACTGGTGTTGGATTTCTGGAAGTAATCGGGTTATTACACCTCCTGTGGGCTATCATCTATCTGACTTGGTTGACTCTTTTTTTTATTTATATAACTGTGTAATGTGAAAGATGTTTACTCCTGTGAAGTTTTGGTGACCTTGACAACAATTTCAAGGCCACATAATATTACCGTACCATCTTGAGAAGAGAGCTTTTGATTGATTGTGTAAATATTTTGTACCAAAGTGTAGACGCCAGGAGATTTTTTTGCCCTTGACATCATTTTTAAGTCGAAGTGAGAAAATCATGCTTTGACTTGCTTAATAAATGCCGGAAAGTTACATAAATTTTCACTGTCCCAATCAGGAGAATTTCTACTGTAATCTGATTTTCAAAGTCACAACAAGAAATTTATAGAGTTCTGGTGTGAAAATTTTGTTGGCGCGGCATAATTCTTTCTTTGTATTTTCACTGAATTTAGTAACATCACACTTAATAGTCTGCCGTGTGCTTAATTGGAAAAGTGAGCTTTTCAACAATGAATTCTGACTTGATGACATGTTTAATTCGTGTGCTCGCTGCCAACTGCATCAGCAGATAGGCACAACCTTGGCTGTGGGAATCCGCTGAGTTTCTCATTGACTTTGACAGCAGATTGGCACTAATTTGCATGCGATATGGCATCGAGGGCATGCATAACAGGATTTTTCAAATGCCCTTGTTGAACAGAGGATTTCTATAATTCGAGGCTGTCATTTTTTGTGGTTGCCATATTAATAGAACAGGATAATTCTTTTTTAATCCAGGTGTGTTTTGTAATAATTGGGGGAACAGAATGTTGTGAATTTCTTTGAAAATTGTGGTTGATTAATCTGCCCTTTTGCAGCCAGTGTGTATGACAGGTACTATGTGCATGACAGGTACTGTGTGCGTGACAGGTACTGTGTGCGTGACAGGTACTGTGTGCACGACAGGTACACTCTGACGGGTAGATCCTGATAAGCACAATCCATGGAAAGTAGGTCACAGACAGTGCTATATCTAAACAGGAGAAGAAAATGGGATGTGGAGTGAAAATACCGAAAAACCAAAAATTGCGTGTTTAATAATTCCTGCTACATCTCGAGATACTTTATCACTATCTTCATCGTATCATTTTGTCTATTTTCAGAAGAAGCCCTCTGTCCCACGCTCTTCGCCATTTCTCTCATCCCAGGAAGTAACCAGTGAAACCCCCTCGTCCTCTACCAAGGACAAGGAGCCTTTGTTGGACAAACTGACTGAGGATCTCGCTACAGGCTACAGGTAGATGTTGCATTCAATTGAGCTTGAATGCTGTCAAATGCGAAAGAGGCTGTGTTTTCAGCGCTATAGTCTCAACAAATGTGGCTTCACTGTAACTGAGTGTGGAAACATTGTCCTGTTTTTTTGAAAAAAAAACTTTGTCCATGTTATTGTCTTGTGGTAAAGAAGTAGCACCAATGTTGTTGGTTTAGAAAATGTCTGATAGGGTGACTCTTCAAACCCAACGCAGAAGACCTCTCTGCTCTCTTTCTTGTTCTCTGATCTCTCCTCATGGTCTGTTTGAGTGTACCCTTTGATTTGCAGGACCTGTCTGCGTTACTTCCTGCCCCCCAATTGGGTGATGGACAAGGAGGAGGTGTCTAACCTCCCACCTCAGGAGCTGGCCTCCTTTGCTCTGGACGACTTCTTTGACCACTACGAGAAGGGCCTGAGAAGTGTAAGTATTCGACAGAAGAGTTCACACTTATTAGTTCGTTTTGTCTTTGTTGTCAGATTCGAAATCATATCAGTGGACCTTTTGCAAGAGGATTTTTGTCTCAATATCACTGACGACATGTAGCCTACCTGCAGCACAGTGAGAACCCCTTTGATGCTTGGAAAACCTTGTGCTGGCATTCACGTGCTTAAGACTTTATGTGAGGTAGTGTAGCAAGATGATGACGTCCCACTTCTCCTGCTCAGACTGTGGGGCATGTTCACGATAATAAAATTATTTTCAATGAGAGTCCTTAACAAATTTGAAGGTCGTGGTCTCCAATTGGGTCAAGTCTGAATTCCCAATTTTGAACAAATCTTGCCCCAGAAGCAACCAGTTTACAACATGAAGTCCATAGGAAATGTGGTAAAATGTGGAACTGCAAACTCCCAAATGTTATTGCAGAGAAAAGGAAAATTTCTTAAAGATGGCGCAAGATACAGGTTTATGTGACATTCTAGAGGCAGTCGCTTAGTTTCTGTGGTTGTGAATCTGATTGTGTTGCTGTTCATTCTATATTTCCAGCTTGTCAATAACTTTCAAAATGATGCAACCACATATCGCAATGAAGCCCAGGCTGCTAAAGAAAAGTTATCCAGCGTCCGCAGGATGATTGCAAAGTTACTGAAAACAATAAATGAGGTAATACTCAATACCCTTTACACTGTTTTGTACCACTTAAACCCGAGCTTTGGACGGTGCCCTCTTTGTATCTCAAAGATGGCATGTGACCACTATGCTATTGGGAAACTGTGGTGTTATTTTGCTAAACACTGAAAGTACATTGATCACTTTAAATTGATTATTTTCTTTTAAAATTTTAAGTCATGTTCATGATTTTGGGAAGCTAGAATACTGAGAATTGTAAGTCAACAGTGTGTTATGGAATTTAAATCTGTTGTCATGGAAATGAGTAACGTAGTCGTGAAAGCTGATACCAGAATGGTAGTTTTTTGCCGTGGTCACTTTGTGTCTCTTGTTTGTAATAGTTGTCTGTGGTGAGTTTCATAACCATCTTTTTCTTTAGGAGGTACTTTATGTGGTATTTGTAAGCACTGAGTACTCTATTCTCATGCTGATTAACGACTGGAGTATAGCGCACCTGTTTACTTTTACAGAGTGATCCTTGTCTCTTCATGAATGTGTTAATCTTAAACCAGCGTGCAACATTACTATAGATCACAAACATTTATAAGTCTGAAAAAAAATTAGCGACACTACTCAAAACCAGGACTTTCTGTTAATCGTGCAATCGCTCTACTCCAACGAGCCATCAGGAACATGGATCGAACACAGAAATCCAATCAGACGTAGTAGTGGGCATCCCACCCTTGAACTCCGGAGTGTATATGAATGTGTATACCAGCATGGAAATGTAGATCACAAAAAGTCTTGTCCGCACGTCACCTTATGTTAGGTCATGTGATGTGGCCAACAGGTGGCGTGCACACCATACTAAAAAATAATTGCGATTTACATAATTATTCATATCCACTTAGGAGTTCAAGGGCAGGATGTTCACTATTAAGTTTGTGTTTGACTGGTGGTCCCAATGGCTCAGAGGACTAGAGTGTCAGCGCGGATAGCAGAAGGTCCCAGGTCCCGGTTGGGGCAGAAATCTTTATGAAACTATGTTAGGTCATGTGATGTGGCCAACATGTGGTTTGTAGTTTGGGATTAACATATGCTTGTGTTGTAGTACACGAGAAGTCATTGTTTCTTGCTGTGCTTTAGTGTTTTTGTATATCCAGTAATAGATTGGACTGCAAGTGAATCTATTGGCCCATTTTTATCAATATGATTTTTCTTGTCTAGGATTTTGACATTGATTCCGAGGCAGACACAGAACAAGTTGATGAATTGCTAGAAGCCTGTGTACGACAAGCATTGGCCAATGAGTCTTCTTCATGAGAGTTGATTGACCAATGAACATTACCCTTGGAATTAGTGATTGACCAATAGATGTTCATCATGAGAGGTGATTGACAATGCCTTGGGCTTCTGATTGGATGGTGAATCTTCAGGAAAGCTACTCAATTTCAAAAACTCTTCATTCATTCACCAAACTTAATTATCAAAGAGTATTCATTGTGAAATCTGAATGGCCAACAGACATTTATCACAAGAACTGATTGGCCCATGCTCCTTCATTGTGAGACCAGAGTGACCAATGCATGCTGCAGCTGATTGCTCAATGAGTCTTAGTTTGGAAACCTTAGTTGAGAAACTCGTGGTTTTCCACTGAATCCTTGTTGTGACAGCTGATTGGTCAATAAATCTTCGTCTTGAGAGCTTATTGGCCACTAAATCCTCTGTGTGGATGTTGGTTGGCAAACAGAACTTGTCTTTTTCAGAGCTTGCTTTGCAGAAAATATTTGGTGCCAATTGTGTAAGAAATAAAATAAAGCAAACCTAAAATTCATTTTTTTGTTTCTTAAATAAGCAAATTCCATATTGCCATTCAAAGTATTAAGTAAACTGAATGTGTTCTGCGAATTGTTTTACTCTTTGCGTTTCATAAGTAAAATTCAAAAATATCAGAACTGAGGTATCTGTTTCTGAAATTTGTGAACTGCTCTGGAAAACTACTTCCACAAAAGAAGTCCAATTCCCTGAATTACGTCAGTTATTGTGGAAAATCATAATGTCTACATTAGTTAGTGTAGTAGGAGAATCCTAAGGCCACAAACTCGAAGGGTCTTTAGTCTAAATTTAGACATAACTAACAGTGCCAATAGAATAGGTGTATAAATTGTCCTAGTCTATGGTGTTCTGTGTTTTAGTCCTGCGTTGTCATTGGACTATTCAGGACCCCTGGGTAGTTTTGATATATTTTCTTGCGGTAACATGTCTGTTCTGGTGGTAGAGGAGGAATGTTAACGTTCATCCAGGTGAATAACTAGATGATAAAAAATTACAAATCACAACTTCGGGAACTTACTGTAAAATAATTTTCCTGACGTTTCGGAGCCACCGAGCTGCTACTTGTTATTGACGACTGACTGGTGCCCGGGAAAATTTATGAACACCGACAGTTCTGAAAGTTGTGATTTCTAATTATTTCACAACAGGTCTAGTCATAGTGCATTTGGAGAATTGTATGCAGAAGTGTGGTAAGATGATTATGTCAGTACTGAAATTTTGTGCATCTTTGCGACACTGGAGCAGTTGACAGGCCCAAAGTGTTGGGTGCGCGTGCTGCCCTTGAGTATTCAAAATTGGCAAAGCTCTTCAATATATTCCACTGTTAACTTAATTACACTAGAAAAAACAATTTTGTTCCCATCTGCAGCATCAGAACAGATGAAATATGCTTACTTGTAATCCTATTTTGAACTGATACATTTCTTTTTTTTGTGCAGTGCTTATGCTGGTGAACACATTTTACTTGTAAAGTTCGTAAATTTTCTGGTCCTGTTGTTACACTGGGTACATGATTTTGTTAATCAAGTTTGAACTCGGCTAATGATCATAGCAATCCCATCTCCTAGCATGTTCCTGTAAACAAATTTGTTTAGACCAGTCAGTGTAAAACTATGGGTTTTCTTAAAATATGGAAAATATTTTCATGAAGTGAACCTAGGAGTCTGTGTTTTTATTTGTACACACCTGTTTCTACCTTCTCAGTGAGACTTTTAATATCATAATAAGAAATCTATCTGTACTGTATAGAGGGTATACTATACATGGAAAAAGGTTATTTTGTTATTTTTGTCATTTAAGTAAAAAAAATGTGTACATAGAAGACTGGTACATAACTTAGTTACATGTATATTACTTAGAATGACTATGTTATGGCAAAGCTGTTAATGACATTAATATCTTAAATTCAGTCTGGGCAGATTCTTACCAGACTGAACCATGAGCAAATCTTTCTTCAGACACAGCCAATGAGAGTTGAGGATTATTAACTGGATTAAACTTTGAAAGTTTGATAATAAAAAATAGTGCAAATGTGTATAAGGCAGTGATTCAGTTTCATTGATCTTTCACTTATACATTTAAAAAAGTGTTTGGATAACATTTTCCCTCCTTTGGCTTGTGTAGTTAGTAAAACCTTGTCCTAGTTAGTTGTAGTTAAACTGTACTGTTTGTATTGGAGCTAGTCAAAGTGTACATTGAATGGGATTTTAGTTTTCTTCCTTTCCCAACTTCCTGTACATTGTATGTAAAGTGCATTCGTTTTTAGATTTTGGTTTTGTAATGTAAATAAATATATTTGTTTTTATGATAGAACCCTGAAGTGTTTTTTGTGTGTGCTGAAGCTGCTTTTAATCATCCTGTTGTTCTTATGGGCCCAGGTATGTACATGTAGGTGCAAATTAAATATTACTATTAGCTCTGTTTGGGTCTCCAACGTCTGTCGCTGTATCTCCTGAACCCTTTTCAGGCTCATAAGATGTGGCAGATGCGTTCATATGAAGCTGACTACAGATGGCGACTAATTTTGGACCAATCCGGTTACCACTGTGCCCCCTGGTGGCAATTAATTTTTTTCCGTTTGCCTCTGTATCTTTGGAGTTCCTTGATTGGTGTCGTTTTTCTGTCTGCGTCTGTGTCTCCGTAATCTATTGCAGGATATTTGTGAAATTTGGCAATTTTACTGTGACATTTCTGACGGATCTGATTACCACTGCAACTCAACGACAATTTTATATTTTTTCGTTCATCTCTATGTTGTGTGATACTATCAATTTAGATAGAGTTTTGAACGGGCTTTCAGGAGATGTTTTCCATTTTTCGCTAGGACGTCTACTTATCGAGTTACCGGTATTTGAGATTTTCTGATAACGCTGTTCCTTTGTTGAGCGCTCTTCCTGCATTGATGTTGGTTTAGCTTCTATTGAACTAGACTGTAGCCTATTTCTTATTGATTTATGACATCTAAATTCATCATATGAATGTTATGATGATGTTCATCATCTCCACCACCATCATATCTTCGACGTTAATTTCGCCAAATGTCGCTCAAGACTAGCCCATTTCTTAGTGATTTCTGACCTCTACGTTCGTCATATGAATGATATAACTTGCTTTGTCCATCATCGCCACGATCGTCGTCATAGCTGTCATCTTCGTCATCATCTCTGTCGTCGTCTTTTCTGGTCATCTCTAACGTGTTTTTTTTTTGGTTAATTTCGCCAAGCTTTGCTCGGAGCTCTTTCATTTTTTTTGTGTATCTTAGGAGCTTGATGGATTTTTGTGAAATTTTGCAAATAGGTTTCTGTTAAGGATACGTCGATGTCATTTCATTTTCGGATGGATTCTAGGATTCTTTGGCACCTAGTGGTCTTTATTATTTTTCAATGTTTTTGGTTTCCTCCTCTTTGTCTGCCAAACCATGATAATTATGAAAAATTTAGCAGGTGTGTTCCTGATGAGAAGCCTTATAGTTGACGTTGATTTGTGAACGGATGTGACTTCTGTGGCTCACCTCGTGGTGATGTTGTTTTCGGACACTACAGTATTTCTTCAATTCTCAGTACTGTTGTGAAATTTTGCAATTGTTTTTCTATAAAGGTGACAACGGCTGTCCATGCCTTTTGGATGACTATGACTCCCGCTGTGTCATCTAATGGCAATTTTAGTTTTCACTTGTGACTTGATGGTTTTTCATGAAAATTGGCAAACAACTAGTGTGAAGACGATAACACCTTTCCGTTTTGGGATGCATTCTACGTCACGTGTTCTGTGTCATCTATCGCTATTTTTATGCTCCCACATATTTATATGTGGACGCATTATGCCGTCATCTCCGTCCGTCCGGTGTCCGCTGCTGTATCTCCAAAACATGAAATTTGGCACATATGTTCCATTCGTGAATGAGACGGTATGAGTCAACTTTCGGACGGATCTGACTACCGGTGTGCCCCCTAGTGGCAATTTTAATTTTTACGCTTACCTTTGTATCTTCAAAAGTCCTGAACGGATTTTCATGAAATTTGGTATGTACACGCACCTATTATTGAGATGACGCTATCCTCCCGTTTTCGGATGGATTCGAAGTAGTTTACGCCACCTAGTGGCCATTTTTACTGTTTTCGAGTCTGTTTTTTGCGTCCACCCCTCTATCAACTAAACCGCTCGAAGGATGGTTGTGAAAATTGGCATGTATGTGCTTACTAGTATAAAGAGGACGGTTGACGATGATTTTCCGACGATTTTGACTACTGTGGCGCCTCCTAGTGGCAGTTTTGTTTTTGTTGCGTCTATGGCTCTATCTCCTAAACCGTTCGCAGGATCTTTACTTCATTTAGGAAGTGTATTTATATGTTGTTGTCTACGGATGACGACGTCTTTCGGACAGATCTGACTACTGATCTGCCCCCTAGTGACAATTTTAGTTTTTTAAGTTTAACTTAGTGTCTTCAAAGGCGAATCCAAGTGACACTGTGCCCACTAGTGGCAGTTTCGTTTTATTCTGTTATTCTTTGTTTCTCTGAAGTTCCTTGACAGATTTTTATGAAATATGGCATGTTCCTGTTTTCGGATGGAATGTATGTTTTGCGCCATCTAGTAGCTATTTTTATGATACAAATAAATAACCCTAAAAGCACACCATTTGCAATGCACTCGTGGGCGCATTTTAACGCTCCACGTTGCTCTGGTTATTATTTTGGTTATTTTTTATCGTCTGCCTCTATATTCACTACTCCGCTCGGAGGATAATTATAAAAATAGGCAGACGTGTTCCTACTGACAAGAGCACGGCTGCTGTAGTGGATTTTCAGATTGTTCCAACTACCGCGGTGCCCCCTAGTGGCATTTTACGCGTCTGAACTCTTTTCAAGTTCATTGGAAATTTAGCAAGTGTATTCTTATTAACTCAACAACATATGGATGAATCCGACTTCCTTTGTGCATCCTAATGTTTTTATCACGTTTGCCTCTGTGTCTTGACAAATTTTAAAACAACTTGTGCGTGTCTCGTCCTTCGTGTTTTTGACTTGACCGGATTTTTTGTTCAAGAGGCTTTCTTGTCAACCAAGTTCTGATTTAGAAAAACCTGGTAGACCAAGCTCGTCACGCCGTTGCGGATTTCACTTGTGTAAAGTTCTAAAAGACTGACAAGGTATAACGTTTTAAAAGACGATAATGTTTTTAACTTTCCATGTACAACTATTAAAGGTTTTTAAATGGCGTTCAGAGTATTCAATCGTCAAATGAGCCTTTTTGACGTTTGAAATGGTGAAAATCGTTTCAGCGTGAGTCTTATTCAAGGTCAAGGTCAACAAGAATTTTGCATACAAAGTATTGATTCTTCGAATTAGAGCGGAGGGCTCCTCTGAGGTTGGTATAAATGTGCCACGAACTGGGGTTGGGGTTTTGTCCTCTCCGACAAGGTTTCTCCGGTGTCGTCTGGGCTGGATGATTCGGATTTGCAGAATTGTGGCAGTCTATATCGGGTAATTCAGATACGAATCTCCATCACTTGGCAATGTCTACCAGTTTTCCTCGATTGCCCTGCGTTCTGGGTTTTGAAAGTATGGAGTAGCGCCCCCTTCCCATTATGTGGAAGGAGAAGGTAACTAACCGCAAAGAAATTTATTTTTAAAATAGCTTATTTTAGTCCAATAAAGATTAATTAAAATTACATTTTATTTTACAGCATAAAACATTGATCATCGTCGTGTCTATTGTTCAATAAGAATCATGAACTGCACGGAAGGCCACTCCCGTTTTTATTCACGTGGCTATGCTCGACGAGTAGCAGCTAAATGGCCCACCAAACGTCATTGGCCCTGCACCAAGGGAAGCCCCATACATGACAGGACCGGAGGGCACGGGTTGGGCGGGACTCACGAAGGGAAAAAACAAATTTTGTCTATAATGTCCAGGGAAAAATGAGTTCTGTCCGACAGGTGCATTGGGAATTTTGTCGAAATTCACGTGCTTGTCCTTTTGTTTATTTTCACAAGTTCCACTGTCTCGGTCGTTTTTTGTCTTCTTACTTTCTCCTGCAAAAATCGATAGAGTGCAATTATAAGTGCTACTCAGTGACTAGTAATCTAGTGGCGCAGTGATAACTTATTACTATAAGATAGATCAAATTATAGCTTACGACAAATTGGCGTTCTTAAAATAGTAACTATTGTTGTGTCATTGTTGGATGATAGCTGCAAAACAATATTTGTTACAACTTTTGAATAAGTGCGGCTTGACAGGTAAAATCCAAAGAAATTGGGTATAGCTTTATCGAAATTAGCACATAAATATTCGGAAATAAACATTTTCATATTCCTCTCAAAAGATCTTGATTTATTTTGCTAGATTTATTTTGGAAAATCGTGCAAACTATTGGTCCAGCCCCGAAAGTAAGCACACGAGTATACCTACGAAAACTGCCTGGATCTGTTTTAGAAAATTTCTTGTGACAATGAAACATTTGCCAGTCAAGACCTTTAGCGTACCTTCAGTATAACGCTGTTCATTCTTCGACAAAGATGTCCGCTTGAAACCGATTTTGGGATCTCTGAAATGGAAATGTTTGCAATGCCATCAGAAAATCGAATTCGGTTTTATCAACTGAAAGCAGTATTGTTGGTTCGTCATCATCAAATTATTCACAATTTTGTCGCCCAAAGCTAAATATTCTTACAAAACACAACATTGGGCTGTAGCCATTGCCTCGGACATACGTGCGCACAGATGATTATATTCGTTATCAAAAAACAACGAAAATGTGATTTCTCAGAACCTGGCAATTTAAAACAGGAAAAACTGTTAGTGTCTATAAGCTCTTCATCTTTTGAATTGTCAGGCTCTGAGTTCTGTCACAATTTCGTTGTTCCCGATGTAATTCAATACGAAGAAATTCAGACAGGCGTACAATTTTGAAAAAAAAAGAAATTGTTTCGTCAGTTCACAGCAATTGGACACGTTTTATTGTTGCACATAGCGGTAGTCAATGCGGAAACATATCCAAATTTCGTCACAGAAGTTAATTTCTGACTGACTTTTAAGTTGCTCTCAATAGGGTGATGTTTGGTCTTACAAGTAACTGCTGCTTCGTCAATGCTAAAGACCATGTTCGGTGAATCCAATAACAAGTCGTGGCAACTCAACTTGTAAAAACCACTCTCAAGCAATTACAATTTGCAGTTTCTTTCCAGGGCAAGATCACATCTATTTTGACTAAGGAACAATTTGAGATCAAGTTCATAACAATAATTGGTCTAATCCAATAACTGTTTTGTGAGGTAAGGTCAAGGTTCATGTTCGCAACTTCGGTGAATTAAATGTCGGCTCCATAGGTTTGTATACGATATAGGTTTACATACCTTCTGCTCATACCATTGCATCTAAATCCTTTAGCAAACGGGTTATTGTCGATCTTTAGTTGTGTTATTCTTTCGTTTTGGTATGCAGTTACTGCGACGAAACTGGTCTCTTTAAAGATGAATGTTCGAAAGTTATTCCAGCGAACGGAAAAGAGGTCGCTCGCTTGAACAATGTGAAAGCGAGGCTGATACTTGTGCATTGAGTTGAGAATCACCTATAGAATAAACAAACACAAGTAATGTTAACCTCAATAATTATGTTTCTGTCGATATTGTGACGACCGAGGAAATTTTTGAAAGTAAGAACAAAAATACAAAGTAGAACCTGGGATGTCTAGGCAACGGGTAAAATACAGGTTCCGTTTATTTGCTTCAAAAAAAAGAAAAAAATTTGATACGTTTAGATTCTTAGTTCCTTAAGATTTTGAAATGGTTATCTAAATCCCTTTTCCATCAACACCAGGTAGGCATTGCGAAATGAATTTCCTTAAAGAAGCTTGTCCCACTTCATTTTTGGTAAAAAGTATGTACACGACAAACATTGACGGGAATCAATTTACTCGTAACTTATTCACAAAAATGTTCCCTCTGCACGACATCAATTTAATCAAAGTTAACCGAAATTCATTCAAATCTTTTATTTCTGATGGTTCATCAAGAAAATGGCTCAAGAATGAATGACAACGGACTGTTCGTAGAGAAAAAAATATTGGAAAAGACACATTCGTACGTTACTGTAATTTTGGCAACTGACGACACTGAGGACCAGACTACACTGGCCTATGCTATACGATATTTCGTCGCCAACAATGTCCTGAAAAATCGATCACGACAGCTCGACGACAAAACTGCCAGTTGTCGGGAAATATGAAACATGTTTCCTCAAAAGACGTCTTGTCAAACCTAGTTGTACTGTGAGTGCTTTGTGTTTTGTCGTGACCAAAGTCAATTATCAAAATTTCAGATATAAGACGAAACTAGAAACCTTACGGGGGGAGGTACGTCAGATTCGTTACACAAGCTTGGATCGAAAGAGTTTGATGCCAAGTAGCCTATGCGCTATGTCTAGCCTCGTTCCGGCCCCCAGCGTGCAGGCCCAAATTGTCACCACGTCCCAAATTTGTCACAGCTTCAAAATTGTAACAATTTGGATCAGCGCTTCAGATCCAAATTGTCACAATTGTTCCAAATTGTCACAATTTTATGTGACAATTTGGGCTTGCACAATGCAGTCGGTTTCTTGTAAGCTGAAAATGCTCTTCCTGACTGTATAACCTCCTTTATTCGGAAAGTCACGTGAGTTGACTAGACTGATAGGTACCGTTACTTCCGCATTTAAAAGTGCTGGCATTTTATTATTATTATGTCCATAATGTTCTGTTCCAAGACATTTATTCAGTTTGTAGGATAGGGTTTGTTGGTTCTGCACTTTTACTATAAATTAACACCAACGCAATGTAAGCAGAGGGAGAGAGCTTAGAAAGGTGTTGTCATTACCGGGTGCACATTTACGAGGAAATAAAAGTGAAAGACAAAAGTATTGACTTGTGTGAAAGGCACCTCGTTGAGAAAGCCAACCATAGTTCCTAAGTTACTCGACGACATTTTTACAACCAATCGTGAGCCAGAATAGAGACGAGCCGTGTAGTCTCTCTTATGAACTGTTTAGGTGTGGATGGTTTCATTTGACAGTACTTGAGGCTGATAAAAAACCTCATACCTCTCTATAAACAAGAGCAACGCGGAGCGTTGAAATGCGCCCACGAATGCACTGCAAACAGTGTGCTTCTAGGGATGTTTATTCGTGTCCTAAAAATGGCCGAAAATGGCGCAAAATATGTCGAATCTATCCGAATACGGCAACATGTCATCGAAAGCTATTTACCAAATTTCATAAAAATCCGTCAAGCAGCTTTAGAGAAACAGAGGAAAACAGAAAAAAATGATCATGCAGTTTAGAAGATAAAGCTATGGAAGCGCCACAGTCCTCAAGTCGTCGGAAAATCGTCGTCAACCGTTCTCTTTACACTAAGAACATGTATGCCAATTTTCACAATCATCATTAGAGCGGTTTGGTTGATAGAGTGGCGGAAGCCAAAAAACAGACCCGAAAACAATAAAAATGACCATTACATGGCGCAAAGTACGTCCATCCGAAAACGAGAATATGTCATCATTTCTTCAATAGAAAGCTATTTATTAAGTTTCATAGATATCCGTTAAGGGACTTCAGAAAAACAGACTAACGAAAACGGAAAAAATTAAATTGCCACTAGGAGGCAAAGCAATCATCGGATATGTGGGAAAGCCGTTGTCGTCGGTTGTCAACTTCATATAATTGCATTAAATTTGATAAAGCTCCTGCACTGGGTTGAGGAGATAAAGCTGTGGGCGCACAAAAAAACAAAACTGCCACTAGGAGGCGCCAAAGTAGTCGAAGTCATCGGGAAATCACCGTCAGCCGTTCTCTTAACAGAGGGAACAGATATGCCAATTTTTAAAATCCTTAGAGTGGTTTAGATGATAGAGTGGCGAACGCTAAAAACAGTAAAAACGACCGCAAGGTGGAGAAAAATACCTTGAATCTATCCGAAAACGGAAGGAAAACGTCATCTCACTTATAAATGCCTATCTGCCAAATTTTATGAAAACCCGTTGAGGTTCTTTCATGATACAAAAGTGAACGTAAAAAAAACTAAAGTTGCCGGTAGTCCGATCCGTCCGAAAGTTGTCGTCGTCCGTTGTCAATTTCTTATACATATACTTGCTAAATTTAATAAAGATCCTGCAGAGCGTTTACGAGATACAGCCACAGGCGCAAAATCAAACATAACTGCCACCAGGAAGAACCACACTAGTCGACGTCGAAAAATCATCTTCAACCGCCCTCTTCACACTAAGAAAATACAACACAATTTTCACAATCATCCTTAGAGCGGTTTGGTTGATAGATGGATGGACGCCAAAACACAGACTAGAAAACAGTAAAAATAGCCACTAGGTAGCGCAAAATATGTCGAATCCATCCGAAAACGGGAGGATAGCGTCATCTCATTAATAAATGCCTATGAGTCTAGTATCATGAAAATCCGTTGAGGACCTTTGAAAATACAGAGGGGTAAACTTAAAAAACTAAAATTGCCACTAGGGGGTACACCAGTAGTTGGGTCCTTCTGAAATTCGTTGTCATTCGTCGTTAGCTTCATAGGAACACATCTGCCAACTCTCATGAAGATCCTGTGAGGGGTTTAGGAGATACAGCTGCGGACGCCTGACGCCCGGACAGATAGAGATGACGGCAATATGCACCCACATACACATATGTAGACGCAAAAAAATACTATCGAGTGCACTGGCCTTTATTCTGTATTCCAAACTGTCGGTGAAATCAAAAGAAATAGTAACCCTGTGTTTTAGGCGAATACCTACATTCCCTGACTGGTCTAAATTGTTGTTTGTCAATTTCAGCCTGTGGAATGACACCGGCTGTCTCATCCAGTGATAACCAGTGGCGGGAGAGTCTGGGTGGATGAACAGCCGACTTGGCACGTGTGGCTCCGCCCGGCCCGTCACCATCCACCGAGAGTTATGGTACTTGTAGCGACAGCTGTCAGTGGGAACGAGGTCTACTAACAAGATGTACTTGGAATTGGGGTCGAGACCTTTCACATCGATTTTGAATATGGGGAACATTCTCCTGAAAAGAAGGAAGAAAATTAAACGTCATGTTGGATGCAAGAATATGTAAGCAAGCTGCTCAACGCTCATTTTGTTTGTTTACAAAGCTACTCTCTGGGTTCATTACATTTTTTTATTCCTAGACGTTCCTATACATTGTCAATCGTAACTTTCGAAAGAAGTGAACTCATTGTGAAGCTGATGTCTGATTTTCTTAGTTGATCTCAGCAATCGGTCGTTTACAGCGGGTAAAGTGTAATCCGCGATAATCCCCTTACCGTTGGCAATAGTCGGCGACATTGTAGGGTCTGTCGACAAAGAGCATTAGGAAAGTGCTTTCAGTCCGCGACCTCGTAGACTTGTGTCGGGTTTCGATAACGTAAAACAGTGGCATAAGATGTTTCTTTTACAGAAACACCGAAATGGGAAACCATGCATTTTCTGTAAACCCAGTCATATAAAGGCTACAATAAGCTTAGCTAACCAACGCTTCCTTACCCAAACAATATACGCGATTTCTTAAATAAATTACATGTCATTAGTTCTGTTTTGTTCGTTTCCAAGACTCGTGGATTTAAAGCTGCATTTCGTATAGTCAATACATTTCGCCTTGCTTAGCAGCCTAAAAACCGAAAATCAAATTTGGCCTTTTATTGTCATAAAATCAATCCCATAATATTCATTACAATCGTGATGAGATTCCCGTTACAAACAAAAACACTGAAACCATCAGAAACTTTAGGAAACGCTCTGGAGTTATTGAGAATCATTGGCCAGTTCGAAAATGGCGCATGCATGCGTTGACTTTAACTTGACTTGCTGGTTTATTCGTCAACAACATTCAAGATCCGATGAGTGTGTCACTATTTTTAAACCCCACTGAAAATGATTCAGTCAGGAATTCAACATTGATTTTATGACCCATGACGTCACGAAACACTTTACACTTTTTAACACAATTTGCTGTCAAACTGTAGACCAATTTTGCCAGATCTGAGAGCCAACATAAGTGTGAGAATATTGCCGCAGGCGACATTCCTTGATCGTAAACTCACAATAGCAGAATCGCGACTCGGTCATCGAATCGTCGTATCTCACTTCACGCCTTCGATTTAATTACGGTTTCCGCGGAGTCTGCAACAATGCGAATAAAGGGATTCTGAAACAGCGCACAACAAGAGAAAGGGAATGAAAGGAGAAGCTAGTTTTATGGTTAGTTTCTGGCACTGGGCTAACAGCATAAAGTGTCATTTATGTGTCTATGTGGAGATATTAAGAACCACGTGTTGTTGAGTACTCGGTTTAATTAGACGTATTAAAGTTCAGCGGGTGCAGAAATCTGTGACGCCGTGAAGGTGTGGCATGTTGGGATTGGAAAACACAGCCATAGATGTAACCCACTGATTTCAGAAAGAAATTGTCGGAGAAACCTTCCTTGGCATTCTCCCGGTCCGCTATTCAGTTTTTTATAATCTTAACTAACTTCAGATACATGTATAATATAATGCCTTCATACATGTATAATATAATGCTTTCAGCGACCACTGGGATTACCTTCAATTATTGTACAATATATTTTTCGTACTATCATTTAATAAGAGACCCACCAATACGAGTGCTTTGTCTCGAAACGTGCGTTTGACTTCATAATACAGGCTTGACATAGGCATCATTATGCAACAACTGAATGTCAATATGGCAAGAGAACAAATTTTAAACAAAGTCTCTTCGATCGGACTTAGATACTGGTGCGTTTTTTTCAATGTATACTACTCATCGTCCAATCTTTTCATTGTTGAACGAATCACCTGAATAACTTTTTAATTCTGTTCATTTTTGTCTACCTGCATATCGTGCCATCCGTGCACCCTTGAATAGTTTGTGTATTATTTTCAATGTTGATGTTATATTCATGATTACGTATGCAAGCTCGATGTTGGTACTGAAAAAAAACATGCCGTGAAGTAAATTATTAGGCTCCGTGTATTCTATCCAATCGGTTCTGACGAACACGACTGCATTGAAATGATGTTCACCAGAGAACGCGGACCTTAAAATTGATAAACTGATAGTATTCTTTAAATTAACTTTGAATTAATTTCAAGGATTACGTCCGCGTCCACGATTTAATTAAATGAATTTTGAACTGGAGAAGCACAGGGATTAAGCGATGAACGGCGCCAGTGTCTTGATTGACAGCCGGCGTTTCAAAACGCTAATTTTTATCAGATATCTTAATTTTACCTGATTAAAATACCAACGTGTTAAAATACTACTTTTTCATTTATTCATCAATAACATTACCTTTCCCGTATAGACTTAAGCAAAAGCAAATGAAAAGTCAGAAAGTAGCGAGGTAGGTATTTAGCAATTGGAACCTTGTCTGGTGTCATAATTGATAAAGGCTCTAAAAATTAGAAAAAAGACCAACGAATGCCTTCTCCATGACCAAACAACCAGTTCGAAGCATGAGTTTGCATAAATGAACCAACAGACGATCACAAAAATTAAACGGTTTGTTACTTTGAAAACGATGCTAAACATTTACACATTAGTAAGTAATTTGTTTTTAAACTCAACTTCCGTTAATTATCACTATCGGGTATAAAATGATAAACAAATGATGATTAACAATTTTTATTCTTCATTTACGGGGTCGTATCCAAATCATGGTGTTTGAAATTCACAAAATCCCGTAGGGAACTGTAAACTGAAAGTAAAGGGCACTACTAGTATACAAACCAAAAATGACCCTTTGGCGTTAATATCAAAAGGCCTCGTCCAACTGAGTGAAGACAAACATTCTGTTCGCCACCACAATGTGGTCAAACGCCTCAAGATCGTTTTTTGGTTTGTATTACCGTCACGAGTTCAGGAAAACATGAGAAGGCGTCATTTCGGCTCACTTCTGCCCAGGTCTAGAAAAGTCTCCACAATTCCACCACATTAGCTAAATTTTCCAAGGTGTTTCAGGGACTTCAGCGGGTTTAGACTGGGAAACAATTTAATTGTAGCCTCAGATAACCTGCGTTGTTGTTTAATGCACTTTCCGTGCATTATACAAAGCTCTGTTATATTTTCTTGGAAATATGTTCTTTTATACTATGTACATGTTGTAGCCCAAACTCTAAATCTGTGCCCCGGACCTATTATCTTACTCGAAATCTAACTTCATTTTCTGTTCTACGTTGGAGTGAATTCAAGATAACTGTCTTTCATTCTGTGCTTGAGTACATTATGATTTACATGGATAACAGTGTAATCCTATTTTGCGCTTGATGGCCTCAGCATCAAAGTTCGGGTCTGAACTCGAAATCTCGAGTTGTGCTCGAAATCTCGATTTTTTTCTCGGACTTAGCAGCTCGAATCCGGGGATCATCAAATGCGAATTTGAACTTCACAGTGGTTTGCGAAATCCATTCCGGGTTCAAGAACAAGTTAATAAATAATTATCTCACGTTCGTATTAAGAGACTGCACGGAAAAGGGCAAAAATATTTTCGAGTTCGATCTCGAGTAAATGAATCTAGGATACCCGTCTCTTTTGTGTAGGATTTTTTGTCTACTTTGTTTCTGTTTGTTAGTTGGAAAATAACCCGTTGTGCTTAATGCTGTTTGTTCTGATGTAAAATTAAGCTTTGTATATATCTTGTTCTTGCACTGGACTACTTTTATTGGAAGTACATTTGACTGCTAATTTAGTAGACATCACTCACCTGCCCGTTTTTGTAATGATCATCTCCGTACCCAACGCATGAAACTCTTCCCACAATTGCTTGTGTTCCAATGCCACGGAAATATTTTGCTCTGCCATGCTTCCTCGTCTAAACGTGTCGACGTGCGGGCCCTCGTGGACTTCTCTGCCCGCCGCCGGATGAGACGCGGCTTCTGTGACTCCGATCGCTGGCAATAAACAATCAGACAGAGTGGCAATAATTTCTTTCGCGCGAACGAATCGAGTGAGTTAGGTTATTTATCCTTTCATTTTAGTACATCGGCTCGACCTATCGTCGAAACATCTCTCGCCATACGGGCACCGCTTTAAGTAGACAATTGTGACGTAATTCAATAGCTAATCCTCTTTTAGTGTTGCAAGCAAAGAAAACTATCACGTACCTTGTAGCTATCTAGATAGTCTGGTGACATTGAAATTGACCGCAATAAATAAGTGTCAGGGAGATTTTATTAATACCTATTTAGCACATTACAATGGTATGTCAAAGAACGAACGAATGTATAGCTTCATCGTTACTAATAGGTGTAGGGTGCAGGTTCCCAAGAATACGCTGTGGCAGGTTTCTTTTGCACTAAACGAACCAATTACCAACGTTTAAAAACAAATTAAACAGAGCATGTATACGTAAGCTGTATCAGGGTATGTGCAAACACGTTTTCGAACTTCTACTTTGGAAAACACAAGAGGTTGTCGTCGAACGAAAGAATGCGTGGCCATGGGCAGTGTCATGATATAGGCTGGATTGTTTTCCATAATTAACCTTCCAAAAATATGACGGTATAGGAAAAATAGCACTATTTTTATGCTGAAATGCAAATGCTTAATTCGTCAAATCTCTGGGAACAGACCAGGGCTGGGTTGCATAAAACTTCAAAATTATCTGCTGGATAAGTTTGATTGTTGCGTGACGGCAGGCGCATTGTTCAACAATAAGAAAGTTGGGCGCGATAATGCAACGTCATTGTTGCTGTGCCGCGTATAACTTTTATGCAACTGGGCCCAGGACAAAAAACACAACAAGAAGGCGCTAGTAATCTACATGTGGTCAAACGCTTCCCTTGGACCTAAAAAATCACGCACATGTGTAGGCCACCCATTATTTAAAACTGCATTTCCCCCAGTTTGGTTGCCAAAAAACGAATATCGAATTGGGCGTTTTATTCTCATTAAACCTGTTTCGTAATACATCTTATCATAGAATATTGAAACCATCAGCGACTCCAGCAAGAAAACGCGTCGGAGTTGGCCAACCCTAAAATTGCGACTTCGAAAATGGCGTATGTGTACATTTCCTGAGAGCTGAGTTGTTAAAGTGCATATTACACTCCTATCACGGTTTTCTTAGTGAAAAAGCGTAACAACTCTTGGAAAAGAGGCACGTGACCACGATGGCTTTACTCGTGAGATTTTTGAAAATACGTAGCGTGACCCTCAGCTGCCATGCTACCTGTTTCTGGTTAGCCGTCTGAAAACGAACTCGTTTATTACCGGTATCCAACGAATAATTCTACTTATGAAACGATTCACATTAAATGATTTCCATTTTTCAATGCTAAATGTCATACCTGTGTTGGTCTCTTCGAAATGCTGTGCTTGGTCTATTTGGATAATTTGTGGCGGGATTGGTGGCAGGCAGGGAAATGCGGGGTACCAACTGTCGGGAAAGGCGCACCGAGGGCTCATCATTTTTTGCACATGATCACGCGGCATGTAAGATCCGCAGTCTTTAATCCAATCTTCCTCGGATATATCTTGAACGTCTACTGATAACATCTTGGATCCGCCCAGCGGCAAACGCGACCAACTGCAACAATACAAAGGTGTTGAATACACACCTGTGTGGAGTGTCGACTTATATAGCACAGCGGAAATGTAATTAAATGCGGAGCATTATCTCAGAGGGAAACCTGGTTATGTTTTCCCAATACCTGTTGCAGCTATTCTCTAGAATTTAAGCAATCTGCAAGAATGGAAATATATTCTTTAGTCAAGGTTTTCTTGTGATTGTCATACCACAATATTGTTTGGCCAAATGAAATTTGGGTGCTGTTAGCCCGATGGTGATGACGCGGGGGAAGGGGGAGGGGGATGGGGAGGAGAGGGGGTGACGGCGATGATGGCGAAAGAATGATGATTGTTTAGATAGAAAGTGAACATTTTTACTATTTTCTGACAAATTCTTACAAAAACGTTCTCATTTTAAATACCTTCCATATAATCCCCAAATCGGTCTTCGCTTGCCTTAGATTAATCTCCACAGTCATATCCATGTGCACAGAGCTAACGTCACAGCTCGTTCCCGATCAGGGACGCGGGTGGTGGCATTGATTAGAATAGTCTTGCGGCACAAATTCAAAACCAATAGCATCCAACTTTTTTAGACCCCTTATCGTAATGAATTTCATTTTGTCTCTTTCTCAGATTAGAACTGATTTTTGGGCTTGAGAACGAGTGACCGTCCATTATCATTGCTACAGAGCATGCTCGTTCCGGCAACCATGTGCTGCCAGCGTCACCCGGCGGGTCTACTTTCAGTCCTTTTCATGCACTATTGTTGCCAGGGAATTTTATTGTAACCAATTTGAGATCAAACAAATGGTGAGTGCGATGACGATGGTTTAAAAGAACAAATACGCCTGCACATAAGCTTGAAGAAACTTGTTTTTGACTGCAGACTGTGAATTTAACTGATACTAAACTAATTGTCAAATCCATGGAGCTGAACTCCTGTTTCATTTTTTTTTGCTGAGGCTTACTTTCAAACGTTACACGGGAGTGTTATAAGGAAGGTAAATAAGGATAAAAGTTCGTGTTACGAAAATTAATATACGTGGACGAATCCTGCTTTTTACGAAAGGGGAGGTCACTCCAAATAAGAAGATATGTTACTGAAGAGAAATCTATATAACAAAAAATTGGTATTGGGATTTAGTGTCACAATCACAGCGCTCCCATAAAGGAAAATTAGAAATTTATCCCGTGGTTTTCACTGTATGCTGCTTTGGCTAATAAAGAGTGCTATATCTTGTACCTTCCCCTGCTAGACNATTTCAAGTGTCAAATTTGGAACACGGCGCAATCGTATTGGAACTATGGCTAAGTATACATTAGGCTCTCCCGCGATATCCCAGGCGACCGACAGTGGCGCTACGCACTACGACTCCGTTTCCGTCTTCTGATCCACTTACTTCAAAAGAAAATGGAATCTGAGTGGGGGTTAAAGCGTGGTGGTGCAGTGGCAAAGCACGCGCGCTGTATCCGTCAGGTCGTGAGTTCGAGTCTGTGGTAACTGTAGTTTTTCTTGTTTGACACGTTCTCCGTGTTGTTGTTGTTTGTTTTTTTTTTTGTTTTTTTTGCCTGTTTTTCTTGGATAAAACTTCAGGAATCAAGGAAAATGCTTGATTTTTAGAGGAAAAAACAGAAAAATTTCCTGGGCGGGAGGGGGGCCCGACCTCCCCCCATTCGGTGCTATGCGCGCATCTACAATAGTTTTTGTGCAAATGTTAACAGACAAAATGTTGCCCCCCCTTGTGATATCCTAGATCTGCCACTGAATAATAATTACCAATTAGGCTTTACATGTAGGTACATGTTATGACAATCATCAATGAGCAACTAAAGGGAACTTTAGATACCGATTACGTAGGTAACAGGAATTTGATATTGCGCACGACGAATAACAAAAATATATTTTTGTTATGACAGCCCTACGCAAACAAAACGTTTACTCTTTAAAGTTCCCGGAGGAGACTAGGGTCACTGCACGACAATCACTCCTATTACTTTTTTCTGGAGCGGGGGTCTACCGAAAACTACCACACGCCGCGGGCAAGCCGAGTGTACAACAAGTCCGAGGGTGTACTTCCATAGTAGAGACATTCGGGGTGCGTGCCGCAGACAACTTGAGCGGTGACTTTGCACGAAGTTTCCCTCCCTGCCTTTTCGACAAACAACAAAGAAAACTCTTTTTAGTTTCCTTTTCCAACTTATACTCAAACCCTACAAGGGTTTTTCGGCGGATATTATCAGTATCGTAAAACAACTGTTTTGGGCTAATTGGATTAAAAGCTCAACTATCTAAGAATCCATAGGAATGTGTTATGCATATATTAAGCCATTATTTTTTTTTTCAAAATCAGGCCGGTGGTAGGGGGATTTTTACTTCAATTACAAAAAGAAAATCCATCTGAGATGAGCAAAACGATGATTCATTCTGTTTTACTCTCCGGTTGACAAATTATTAGCGTTTCGGCAAACCATGCTAACTCTTGTTTACGTGCCTTTGTGCATCTTTTCAAAAAAAAAAAAAAAAAAACACGAGACCTTCAGTAAAAAGTGATGCAGGCGGGCGTTCTTTTTTAGTCCTGTTGTAAATTGTGGCTATTTAGGTTCTTCCATGAGCGCAGTTCTCAACTGAATGAGTTAGGTCGGTAAAGAGCCATAGCCAACTTTGTGCGGCTTTTGGCCTTAAATTTAAGGGATCTACTGTCTACAAAAGGAGAATGTTAGCTTCTTTCAAATGCGTTTCTTTTTACGAGTCCACTCTCTAGATGGGTACCGTCAAATCCTATTTTTCAAGTGCACCCCCGTTAAAAATATAGCCAAGTACCCCCCGGGACAGCATGTAATTAATGTCGGAAAGGGAGCTCATAGTCTCCAAAAAAACGCCCAAGCGCAAGAAATTAGTACATCTTTTTTCATAACACATTCTGTCATTGGCAGGAAAGAACTAGGCTCTGGTGTTGTTTTTGTTCTGGGATCCATCGATAGATAACTAGCCTGATTATTGTTGCACCACACAAGTCATGTGAAGGCGGAGATGTAAAGCGTTTCCGTACGGTGTACTGATTTATAGACAGGTTACGTGTCTAGTGTTCCCAGGACACTTGCGGTTTGATCTTCTTGTTCGTTAAGGGACTTCCATATTATTGACGATGAGTGTTTTCAAGAGCATCAAAGGCACGCTGCAGTCGGTGCAGCATGGTGTCAGTGCTAGGTAATTCAATTGTTTGCCAGACAGCTCGTTAGATGAATGAAGTGTCGTCATACAGCTAGGAACCACTTAGGCAATGACCATCGCCTCTGTTGGCCCGAAGCAGAGGCGATGTAGAGGCTACAGGCTCTCTGTACGCCGGAAGCTTTTCGGCGAATTATGCCTCGCACCGACTAAACCATCAAAGTTATAAATACCTTTTGCGCATAGAGGAACGCCTTAGGAGGTTGTCGATGTGTTTAATTCCTTCCAACTCGAACAAATACTCCCGTTATGAAACTTTTTCTTCGAGCAGTCCCTATTTCAGTTCCCAAAATCGTGAAATCAACTTTTTCATTTTTTTAACCAGGCCGAAGGTCAGAAGTTGCGGACCTACCGGCGAACTTTGAAAGCTGAAGTTCCCGCCCTTCGCGTACGTGCTGCCGGGAACCAGCCGTGCATTTGCCGTGTTGTTAAACATTAAAATGTCAAATATGTGCACAAAGACTATTAAATGTCATATCAACAGCATTTATTTTTATCAAATACAAACAATGATTCATTGAAATACAATCAGTTTCAAGTAACGCCAATTAAAGACAAGTATAAGTGGTGGCATTTTGGAAACGAACATTTGACTGACAAGACCGCAATGGCTCACCTTTGGCCTATTTAAAGATTGAGGTCATGAATTGGAGCGTGCGCAGTATAAAAATGGTGAGTTCACGATTTTGGGAACTGAAATAGGGACTGCTCGAAGAAAAAGTTTCATAACGGGAGTATTTGTTCGAGTTGGAAGGAATTAAACACATCGACAACCTCCTAAGGTGTTCCTCTATGCGCAAAAGGTATTTATAACAACGTGACTTTGATGGTTTAGTCGGTGCGAGGCAAAATTCGCCGAAAAGCTTCCGGCGTACAGAGCGCCTATAGCCTCTACATCGCCTCTGCTTCGGGCCAACAGAGGCGATGGTCATTGCCTAGGAACCACTGTGTGTTGAGCTCCGTTAGACCCCAAAATTTCACGTGGCATGGATAGTTCTGCTCGTCATGTTGTTGTGAAACTTACATCGGCTATAGTCGGATATAATGGACCCTGATTTAGAGAACCAGTGTCATCCACTAAATAACGGGGTCGTTATTTCATTAAATAACGGGCCGTTATTTAGTGATTGCCTGGTTCTCTAAGTCAGGGCCCATTATTTCCGGCTTGTGCCCTTACATCAACAAGACCTTACGACTGGCGGCAGTGCATGCAACATCTGGGAGTCGACTGACACTCACCTTGCCCTTTGCAGCCCTTTAAGTTCAAGTGAAAAACAGTCTAATAAATGTCATTTTCTTGCATAATTCTCTGCTTTTTGTAACAAAGCAAAGTCCATTGTTGTTTTGAAAACAGTACGCTGGTGGCACATGATCGCTCCATCTCCTAAATTGACAGCTTCTCAGCAGCAAGGTTGGCTGGTATTAAATACTAACAACTGAATGCGGCCAGTTCCGATAATTTGTTGTCATGACACATGTACGCAAGCTAGTGGAAGAAGAACAGAGAAGAACATAATCGTCAAAAAAGAAGCTGGCCAATAGGTGATGCTATATTTTCATAGCGCCTAAAGCCAACGCATAAGATCACTTCACAAACTAGCAGATGAATAGTGGTAGAATGCCAATTTTTCAAATGTTTGAAAATAATTTAGTTCTCAAGGAACAGTGTAGTTTTTAATGACACTAATTTTGTGTCAAATTTTATTTGCCCGTTTTTTTCACACATCGGCTCAAAGCTCTATATTTAGTACTAATAAGCTTTGCACCAGTGCTAGGTAATTGTTTGACAGGGCCGCTGTCTCAACTGGCCACAGTAGGGACGGTGGCCATCCCATAGGACTTCCATACACCGCAAGCTTTTTGGCTAATTGTGCCTCACGCTGATTAAATTATCAATGACACGTTGCCATAAGTACCTTTTGCCATTGATGTCTTTAACTCTTGCCAGCTAGAACAAATACTCCTACAATCAACATTTTTTCGAACAGTCCTTTGCTCAGCTGCCCAAATCAGCAACTTAGTATATTTTCATTTCTCGCGCCAGGGGATATGACGTCACATCCCAGCGTGGCGCAAGCAGTGTTAAAATGGCTGGTTGCCGATTTGGGCAGCTGAACGAAGGACTGTTCAAAAAAGTTTGATTATGAGGGTAGTTGTTCGAGTTGGAAGGAATTAAAGACATGAATGGCCTCCCAAGGTGTCCTTCTGTACGCATAAGATACTTATACCAACATGACTGATACTTTAATCAGTGTGAGGCATAATTCGTCGAAAAGCTTCGGGTATGGAGGGCCTATGGGATGGCCACGATATCTACTGCGGCCAGTTGTTGTCATTATAGTCATTCATCAAATGGACAAACTAGCTGAATCTGTTAATCACATTTTACGTACTTCTCTGATATTTCCAGTTTCTTAGAATTATATGGATTCGTGCAATTTACTTTTTTCTGCTGTCATTTATCATTGTCTCAGCTGGTTCCTCTTTTATCAGCTTGCATTTGTTTTATGCCTTTGGATAATATCAATTTTTTTTAAAAATTGCCACCTGCAATGATCTTAGTCATCCTGATCTGGTATACTACAGTTGGATTTTTGGTTCTTACTGATTTTCATTTCTAAATATTTCAGTTTCAAAAAGCTGTCCTCAGTAGAAAAGAAAATTGTTGTTGATGATGATAAAGTAAATCTGAATGCTGGGGCAGAGATTCTTAACAGGTAAGTCTGTGCATTGTTTCTCATGTTCCCCTCACACCATGTCAACATCTTGGTAAAGATAGACACTCCTTCAATTTTGCTCCAGGCTGCAGATTCCACCAAATTTCAGAAAAAGTCAATATTGGCCATACAAAGTTCAAGAATTACGACGGTCATTTTCGATGAGGCTATTTTTGACAATTTTATGAACTTTTGAGACTGTTTTCAAACTCTGTTGATACAAAGTGCAACTCTGTTCTGTACTTGTGAAATGTGACGCATGTCAAAAACGTCCATGAACCAATTTCAGAATCTAGAAATTACAGTTTCGGCTTGATTTTTGGTGTCCTAAATTATAGAGAATGACCCAAATTGGAGAATTTTCATGGTATACCTACAAGTTTGAATTCTAATCACATGGAGGAACATGATTGACGAGTAGTCAGATTCTATCGAATTACCGATCACTTTACTGATCATGAAATTAGTCTTGTATTCATTTTGTTAGCTCAAATTGCCTTTGCGGATAGTTAGTCAGCAACTTGTATTTAACAACAGTCAATTTTGGAACCTTACAACAAGTTTTGAATGTGTAATAGAAATTCTGCTTTTCTCATCAACGTTTACTCAATTAATTTCTCAGGTTTCAAGAGTACTGGATGGATCTTCATCAAAAGTCTGAAGAAAATGCCAAGAGGGCGGAGGTATAGACTTGGGTGTCGCTTTTTAGACTAAAATTTTACACCTGGTAATAATCACCTGTAGGGTTCCCTGATTTTCTCTACGGAATAACGATCATCAAACTGGGATTAACGAGCATTTAACTGGGAATAACGAGCATTTAACTGGAAATAACGAGCATTAAACTGGGAATAACAAGCATTAAACTGGTTCTCAAAATCTGGGACCCCTGTAAGTAAATGTTACCAAATATTTATGTAGAGTCAACATTTTCGGAACAAGCTTACGATAAGGGTCATGTCATGCTGACAAGGACCAGAAGTAACCTACAATGGGTTATAATTTTTAGATCTTTAGGAGGATGCATCGAATCCAAAACTGACTTGTGTTTTTGGGAGACACAGCATCGCTCTGTAGGAGTGCAGAAATATTGAATCGTGTTGGATTTGAATGGTAAACAGTGTTTATCAAGGACTTGATTAGTATTTTCTATAACGTAGTTTAGAGCCAAGGCAAATGCAGTGTCTGATCAGAAGTTGAATCAGACGTCTGATCCACCATGATCTTAAAATTTCTCTCGTATACGTTTGTCAAATGTCTGATCTGCCTTGTTGTGCGCCACAAATCATACAGCATTAATGCCTTCTTACTGTGAGAAGGATACATTCTAATGACATGCTTTGAGATTAGGGTAAACATTGTTCAGTTTGGAACACAATAAATATGGTGGACAAGTGTAATTTTATTTCATCAACTTTATCAACAATTTTCCAGGAAATTTATATTGCTGTTAGTATGTTTTGTAAAGAACATCTTCCATCAAACAAGGTGGTAAAATTTTGAGTATTTACAGTCATACTTTCATGGTGCTGATCTGTGACTTTGGTAAAAATGTTACAATAACTCCAGATTTATGTACCAAAGGTTACTTTTTAGCAGGTAGTGACAGATAATACTATACTACATTGTCAGCAATGTTGTTTTTGTCACAAAACTTAATTATTTTTTTACAAAAACACAAAATTACTGCTTGAGGAAAAAGAATACTTTTGATTTCTTGTGACCATCTATGGCCTCTTTCTTCTCTGTTTGTAGAGGTTTGCGTTGGAAAGTGTCCTCTGTTTTCACGTAATGTAGATATGTAGATAGTTCAAGTAAATATAAGGTTATAAAATTGTCTTATTTTGCTTTGCAGGAAGTTGATTCTGAAATCTCCAAATTGTATCTGTCATGTGAAGGAAAAGCAGACGCATTGAATGCCCTGAACACAGAGTTGGACTACATTCCAGAGTTGATTGAACATATGGAAAGGATCACCACCACCATTGGTGAGCAAAACTTTTGGAAATTTTCTTTTGAGACCAAATAAGGCACGTGAGATATCTTGTTTTTGAAATATTTGTTGAGTTTATGGTTGTTTTTACATTTAAATTTGTGGGATTTCATGTTACTGGGGAAAAAACTAGATGATTATTTCTATGAGTGGCATATTTGTTAAAGATAAAGCTTTTGGTGACCAAGGCTAAAGTAAAATATATAAAGTAACTTGAATCATCAAGTACCCAATTTTTTTGATTAGTCGTGTAATAGGCTTGATGAAGATAATTATAATAACAGTATTTCTAATGATAAAAACTATGAGTACAGTAATTCTCCACTTCTTTCGCACACAAATGATTGCCAAAATTGTCATTTTTCCAATTTTCAGAGCCTGATTACTTTGCTGCAGGAGATGGAAACTTTAGCAAAAGTTGTTCTATGATGTCTACACAGGACAAACTGAGCCAATAATAGACAAAATTTTTCTTAATCTTTATTTTTTAAGAAATTTGGCAAAATAGAATTTCACTTACCAGCCGTATTGTGTGCTAAATATGTGAAAAATTGCTGTTTGTAGGCAAAATTTTGTTTACTTGAATGTAATAAGATGGACCTGGTGACTGAGAATATTATTTCTTATTTTAGCATTGATCAACTCCCAGTGTGAAGAGACGGAGAAAATGTTAACTGAACTTGAAGATGAGATAGAAGAGCAGGACATGTTGATGAACAAAAGGAGTCACCATTATCAGCTGTCTTCTTACACTGAAAGGAAGTTGGCTGACCTGAATCAGTTCAGAGGTCAGAGGCTAACTCGATGCTCCAATTATTTCCATGTACTGTGGATGCACATATTTATGCCTAACCAGAAAGAATTAAAAAATGCATGATCTCGCTTTTCTTGGAATAAACATACTCTCCGGGCCACAGCTTGAACATAAGTGCATTGTCACAAATAGACACATTTGCCAAAATATGCACGTATATGTAATACTTTCAAGAAATGAAGAATGAGTTTATTTAGAGTTTTATGAGCAGGCGCTGTTCGTCAATCTCAATTGTTGAAAAAGTGCTCAGATTTGAAGTGGCTTACTGTTGCCGAGTGTCCAAGCTTTGATAAGATCTCACCAATGTGTGATTCAATAGAGAATGTATCATTGCAGATAAGTAATACATGAGAAAGGCTTTTGTATGTTCTATATCATAGCTACCGTCGGACAACGCTTTCAGAAACTGGGCATTCAGAGCAATGTTAAAAGCTTTTTGGAAAATGAAAATGACCACCAATTTTGACAATTGTTTTTGTCCCAAATTAGTGAGATTGTGCCTCATGCATTTTGACATTTGACCAATAATTTGTTTTGTTTTATGAGAGTGTAGCTTTGTAGTTAGTGGCCATTTTTGGACAAATCTCAACTGAACTATGAGCAGGTTGCAGTTTCTGTAAAATTTTGCGGGCATGCCATACAGAAATGCACTAGAGGTTTCATTGAAAATTATGCTAAACAATCTCTGTATTCTTGATTATGGATCTTTTGTTGTTAAGTCGGCAGCTGTGTCTCACTATTGTTTGGTGATATCTGAAATATTTGAATTTCAATAGTTGTAATCACCGAATTTTGAAATGCGAGTCTTGATCTGTCCAGGCATATCAATTGTGGAGTGCATTGAATCATTTCAAATGGACTTACTCGATAAAAATGTCTTAGATCTATGGGGACCTTCCGTCTCCTTCAAAGGAAGATGACAACTGTGTCGGGGCACGAGCTCTTGCATTGTGAGACACCTAGAGCATACTGTCTAGCAGACGAGATCTTGAATCTTACCCCACCATTTTTTTAAGGGAAGGATTGAACGCTTTGACAAATATGGCTTCTTTTACCTCTCTCGTGCCAGTTCTTCTCGAAGGTCTAGGATATTATTATCAAGTAAGTCCAGTTGAAATGATTCATTTCACTCCACAATCACCGGATTTATTTATTCAATACTTAAGCTGTTCATTTCAGAGGTTATTTTCAGAAGGTGACCTCTTTATGTCCAAACTGAATGCAATGCTCGTGTCTCTTGTAGTCCAAATGGCAGAGCAGCATGCTCAGAGAGTGAAGGAGTTAGAAGCAAAGAAGTTGGCTCAGCTCCATGAGAGACAAGAGGCTTTTCAACAAGCGTTTGCTCAGGACATTGAACATTATAAGTTATATGGCACTTCACCTCGTAAGTTAATCAGCGGACTTTTGTTTCAGTTAGGTTAAATGTAAGCTTTTTAGGTATGTGGGAACTTTCTATTACATACAGGGTTTTCAGTCTACGAACTACAACAGCGCTTCCGCATGCTCTTTTAGTTGCATCTGATTTTCTCATTTTCAATTCCTTTTATCTTAAAGGGATACCAAACCCGGTTTTGGCCTATTAACAGGCTTTTGCATCCAGTTCTGCAAAACAAAATAATGGTCCGTAGGCCTTGACAACCCTCAAACATTTGAAGCAAAATCTGAAAGTCCTTACAACGTCTGCAATCCTGACCTACACTGAAAGCGAGTAACAGAACAACTCCACCAAGAACTATTAATAGTATCCAGTCTGATACAGAGAGTACGAGTCGTTAGTTGAATCCTGCTTTTATCACTCCAGTCGACTGTTCGAAATCACCAAAACACAGTTTAGAATCTTTTTAACTGAGCTGGTTTGCAACGTGTGCGCAGTTTCTTTAATGTCCTATTGAATTATGTGTTCATGGACATGGCGTGATGGCTCTCACCAGGGACATGGAATGACCCAAAGATCATGGAACGCATATTTAGGCAAAAAAAAACGTGAAAAAAAAAAACGCATAGCCACTTGGTAGGGGCATCTGGTCAGTAGTTTTTTAGTTTAACTGGGTAATTTTTTGCTGTCCACAGACACTCCACTAGGGTCTATTTTTAAAGGTCATTCTTAAAAAATGGGTAACAGGATTTTTTTGGACTGTGCACTTTGGGAACTCTTTTGAATTGATGATGGGTATGTAGAGACCATGGTTTTCCGTGATAATGGGAATGTATGCAACTCATGGAGTCTGACTTCTGTCACGGAGTTTAGAGTTTGAATGGAATATCTGTATTTCAGTAGGAGACACCTTAGTTCTTGTATTTCTGGTTTTACGTTAAGAATATGATCCATCATCAAAGTTGACATGGCCTGCAGCAAGTTATTGACAAGTCAGAGCTGCGGCATTGGTCACGTGAAAAGTATCACAATTCCCAGATCATTTTTATACCATTCATCACTTTCAAATAATAACACAGAATTTGATAATTTATAAAGCGGATGAAGATGGAATTTTGTGTTTGCTAAAAATAGGTTTCTGTTTTTGGAAATGGAAAACCAGGTGGTCTAGGAATGTATGGGATAAGCAATTTAATTGTATCTTTTTACTTGTTGTTTGTTCAGGTCATCCAAGTGTTAGCAGTAATGAAATCGACATTGGTGAGGTGAAGATAGACAGTGACGAGACGGCATTNGAATATGATCCATCATCAAAGTTGACATGGCCTGCAGCAAGTTATTGACAAATCAGAGCTGCGGCATTGGTCACGTGAAAAGTATCACAATTCCCAGATCATTTTTATACCATTCATCACTTTCAAATAATAACACAGAATTTGATAATTTATAAAGCGGATGAAGATGGAATTTTGTGTTTGCTAAAAATAGGTTTCTGTTTTTGGAAATGGAAAACCAGGTTCTCTAGGAATGTATGGGATAAGCAATTTAATTGTATTTTTTTACTTGTTGTTTGTTTAGGTCATCCAAGTGTTAGCAGTAATGAAATCGACATTGGTGAGGTGAAGATAGACAGTGATGAGACGGCATTAGATGACTTTCTGCAGTCAACGGAAGATAATACTGGTGAGTAAGGGTCGTGGCTTGGTGAGTAGGGGTCATGGCTTGG
>NMRA01000099.1:257085-278929 GCA_002633005.1 Phoronis australis | reverse complement strand
TGGAGGTCATGGCTTGGTGAGTGAAGGTTCATGGCTTGGTGAGTGGAGGTCATGGCTTGGTGAGTAGGGGTCATGGTTTGGTGTGTAGGGTTCTTTTCTTTGGCATAAAAACTACGGTAGACTCTCACCAATTATGGACTCACTGAATGGGATTGCTGGTGGTTGGGTGTCTTTTGCAGTGCATCAAATGTTAATTAGGATATGGCAGACAAGTGTTTTTTTCCACAAAAGCAAGTTGCTCCAAATAAATACTTTATCATTTAAAGTTCCATACCATAGGTATCCAGCATTGGATGATCTTTTGTGAAATTGCGGGAACTCGTAACAATGTTAGAAGCTGTTGAAAAATGAAAATAGGTCAAATTTGAAAATATTTGTGTTTGTTTCCTAACTTCTTTGACATCACTCTTATAGCCACATGCTGTGCCTTGTTTGGAATGTGGTTTATGTTTGGTAATGCGTCCCTTTCGGGGTTTTTACTACGATGATTTAGCCTTTCCTAATTACGCATGAGAACACTATTTGGGAAGAATGAAATTCACCGACTACTTTAATGCTCAGCGGGAAGAATTAGCACTGCTAACTTCGACATTTGAGATTTGGGCTTCCCCCAATTATTACTGTGTGGGACTTTAAACCTTCTTTAATAACACTGCCTATCTCAGTCATAAATTCCATTCTTCCCCAGTTGTTTAACACTACTACTTTCAATTTCTTTGATTTGTCTTTCATCTTGGATAAAAAACTGATTTACATTCCATGACTTGTCATTGGCCAGAAATGAGCAATGAGACCATAACATATTGCTTCGGCTCAAAATAGGAGGGCTGCTAAAAGTTATGCCATGGCGTTGAGCTGATATGGGTTAGGTACAACTGTTAGAGCTACACCAGTACTGTTGACATTCATACGTTATGAGAACAGAATTTTGTAAATTAAGTTTGTGCTTTTCATAATGGTTGATATTTTTAAAAAGAGCTGGGTGAAATTGGTGTTGGTTCTAAAGTTGATATTTCGTAATTGACACCAGAAATATGAAAAAATTGAGTATTCTCTATTATTGACAAGTGAAAACATTTTGCTTGACTTCAGACACAAATCAGACTGATAACGGAGTTTTTGATTTGGAAGATGACGAGAACACAGAACCACAAGTTTCCGTGGCAACAGACGAAGATATTGATACAACCATAGTTGAGAAATTACAGACTGAGGTCAAAATAAGTACTACAGATGGCGCTTCGGACAGTGAGTTGGAGAAGGAGAGCCAGAAAGAAAATGAGCAACAGGAGTGAAGGTGTCATGCCGGAGTTGTATAATGAGGATCCCAGGGGTTCTTTATCCAGTTTTGAATGGTTGTGTTGCTGGATATTTGATGGAGTTATACTCGCACTACCACATGGTGATATATGAAGGAACTAACTGAAAAGCACTATGAATGGACAAAAATGCATCAAGTTCATGCAGTTTAGCACAAAATAAGGAATATCCGCCTTCAGTTATAAGTGAGGCTTAGGTTCATACAACTATATGCCTTTCAAAAATTTTTCTTTGAAAAAATTTATTTCAGATTAAGTGCTCTATTTTAAATACTCAAATGTAATGGTAACTGGGGTAAGGCTGAGGCATTTATTCATTAACTATCACTTTTTGTATTTCAGTTACAGGCCATGCAGGTAGTTAGTCTTCTATCTGAGGAGTAGAAATATTCCACTATCACCATTGTCACTCAAGAAATAAGAGGTGAACCACGTAACAACAAACCTGGGCCCGGTCTCTAATCTTTGTACTCGAAACGAACTCAAAATTATTTTTGGCAATTTCTCTGCTCCTTATGTGCGAACTCAAGATAAGTGGTTATATGAATGTGCTCGAATACATTATACGTTACGCATATGAGTTTCTAGTCCAAGTTCGCACTTGTAACAACTCGAAATTTCGAGTTCAAACTAGAACTTTTAGCCTTAATGTTGAGTTTATCAACTGTAAGCTAGGACTAATAAATTATCCATGTAAGTCATTATGTACTTGAGTATAGGATAATAGACACTTGTCTTGAGTTCGCACAAAAGTAAGGTAGAAAATGCCAAACATAGTTTCGAGTTAAATTTTGAGTAAAAAGATTAGAGACTGGGTCCCGGTTTATGATGATTTCTCACTCATGGAGTTCCATTCCACAAGTCCCAAACCAACTGTATTGTAAACAAATTAATTTGGTTAGAGTGAACTTTGGTTATAGTGGAAAGGTCTGAGGAGAGTTCATTGTAACGTGATTCAACTGTAACTGAACTGGGGGCCGTTCCAAGAAAACTGACTTAGCTAAGACAAATCTTAAATTTAAGCCAATTTTAAGATAAAACTCTAATGATTGGTCTTAAGTCTGTTCCAAGAAAAAGTGATCTGAAGTTTGAATTAAGTTTTCGATTTAAGTTTTGTCTCAAGTTCAATAACTTACAGTATGTGGAAGTTTCAAACTTTGGAAGTTTAGATAAAGACACAAGTCAAAAATGAACTTAAGTCAGTTTCTTGGTACGAGCCCCTGTTGTCAAACCATTTTGCATATTGTGAGTGGAACAGAGTGACATCAGTGGTGTTTTTGCGCCAGGATAGGTTTTGACTGTGTTGTCTCTTGCAGGTGTTATAATGCATATATGGTAAAAAAATCTTCAATTAGGGCCAAGATTAATTGCCAAAATTGCTTTCAAAAACTTTCTACTTTCGATTACTCTTTCATGCACACCGTGCAAAAACGAAGTGAAATTTCTTGAAAAAAGTTCCATTTCATTTTGTCATGAAATTTGACAGTGATATTTCATTTGTCTGTGGTATTGTGTCCCAAACTGAAGAATTTTTTGCTTTAGCATCAATGTTTGGTCGACTTTAAATTTGTACTTTGAAGCTGACCATGATTTGTTTTTAATACTCTATTTTTTATTACCCATTATTTATTTCAATGGTAAGGAGTTAGACATTTGAAAAATGTCATTTGATTAATTTTTTGTTAGAAAAAATGTATTACCACCTTCTGGAAGGTGTTTATTGGTCAAGTTGGCATGCTCATTTTATCACGAAAGGTGTTTCAGCACTTTTTAGCCAATTTCTTTAAAATGAAATTAATAAAAAATGTCAAACTGGAATTGTGACGCTGTGAGCTAATTTCAAGAGTTTTTGTTTTGATGCTCAATTGAGAACCAGTTTTCTCCACCAAGGAACGGGCATCAAACTGGTTCTCAAAGTGTGGGATCAAAAAGTGACTATTGGCAAGACACTTGTCAGTGTTTTGTGGGTAACCTGCCACATCAGAATTTGCTGTTTTCGCTTTAAGCAATGATGTCAGCAATGGGTAAGAAAACTAATGCACCAGCCATTGAGCTGATCATGCAGTCAGTGATTTAACTGGTCAGTGCTTGTAGTGTCTAACTAGCTCAATGTCTCACACTTCTGGTTTGAATGTTTTTTATTATTCCATTTGTATAAAAAGGTTGAAAATATCTTTCGGGGTATACAGGCAAATTGATCAAAGTTAACATTCCTCTACAATGAGCACTAGCCCTGGCGGTGAATAGGTCTGGTCTAGCATAATACCACTTTTCCTGTTTATTATTACTTGTAACTTTGCGTGGTGCTAACTGGTTGTTTAGGCAATAACCAATGTAAAGGAAAATAAAGCTGTTATCAAAATATATACTTTCATTTAACATCAATTCATAACAAAAATCATGCTGACACCTATTGGCCACAAAATAAGTTAATGCTGTTCCTTGTGAATGTTCGAGCAGGTGTGAAAACCTAGAAGCAAAATCCTAAGATAAGAACCAAACCTATAGATAAAATAAATTTCTCATTGCGCATAACATGATGCGAGCAAAAAGTCAAATTAATTTTCCAAAATTATTCTTTAAACTGCACCAATGAAACGAGCAGAGCACCAAAAACTTTGTAGGACATTATCTAAGTTTATTTTTTCTCCTGCACTACACAATTCACTGGTAACATCCCAAATAGATTTTAGAAAAGATGAGAATTCACTAGCTCACAAGTGCTAGTTAACAGCACTATTTCAACATAATGTCTTGGTTGACAGTCACTATAATTAAACAGACTAACAAATGGTTGACCCTCAGTAACTTGCTCAAAACTGTACAGCTGCATTTTAAAAAACTGCTTCCAAGGTTGCTGAATATGCAAATTTAGCATTAGCTAAAACTTTTACCAAGCCAGGAAATTCCAGTTACAAACTAAAAAAGAATATAGGAATACAAATTTGACCTGCAATTACTGACAGCTGATTAGATTCAAAGTGTAAGCAGCCTGGTTAAAAACGTGCTGGAAAAGATAATTATGCTGAACACCAGAGGGCATTAGGGTCAAGTGTTTGCTTCACATTACAAAGCCATGAAAGTAATAGGATAACAAAATCAAAAACAAAATACACAATAAAATCTCACCAATTTAGGTCACATTATGGCAGCCAAGTGACATACTTTTCACAAAATAAATGTTTCCATTATTAAGTTGTGAAGCGTAACTACCTTCAGACAATGTTGTCAGAATTGGACATTCACAACAATGTAAAAAGCCTTGGTTTGAAAAATGAAAAAAGACCACTTTTGACGATTATTTTTGTCAGAAAGTCATGAGATTTTACTGTAACACAAACAATGACTAGTCAACATGCCCAGACCTAGCTGCACATTGTAATACATGTAGCAATAACTTTTGCCACATCCATTTTAGATCGTAACAAACAACATTAGAATTCTATATTGTGCACGTGAAGCAGACCCACTGCACTTCTCCCATGGCAGAAAGTTCAATACACGTGATGAGTATTCCGTGAATGTGACATTTTCTGACACGATTCCTAGAATCAGCCCAACATTTCTAAAACAAGGCCAATGTAACAATGAGTTTTCCTACCTGTAGTAAATGTGTGCCTGAGTAATACCACAACAATGTCTTCAGTGGCAACTTCATGCGCATAAAACAAATCTTAAAATAGGGCAGCACAAATAAGCTGTTACAAATTGCAAGCTTTCGCCATGCAACAATAAAATTCTGACGTAAGCTCAGGCCAAAGATTGAAAAAAACAAAACAAAACAAAACAAGGACTGTAAAGCGCTACTGAAATACCGCTACATAACAGAAATCTCTCCAATTTTGGACAAAAACAATTTCCAAAATTACACTTTCGTTTTTCAGGCTCTTCTAACGATATTGTGAATGATCACAAAATTTTCAAAATATTTTCTGATGGTAGCTATGGTACAGAACTTGAACATGGTAAAGCAATAATTTGACGCTAGATATCTTTCATGAAAAAAACAAGAAATTTCTATGCAATATTGTGTCCTAAATTGTGAGATTTTACTGGCATAACGCAGATGAAACGATGGTAAAACACATATAACGAAATACCAGAGTTTTCTCATTGGTACCTGGGAAATTTGACTAGTACAAAATACATGTTCAAGAACATACATCTAATTCAGTAGCTTAAATTGGCTTCATGACTGGTATTCAGTCTATTTTGAGATTATTGTGTGTTCCGCGGCACAACAGGAAGTCGGCATTGGTTTGGGTACGACATCATGTCATGAAATACAAGTTTAAGAATTACGAGAAAGTATAAGGATCTTAAGTAAATAACCAATTACAAGAACACATAAAATTTAACTTTTATCCCTATTAATTTCCATACCTACATTTTTGGAATTATTGATAAGAAATCGTTAAAATATTGCGTCGATAAGAAAATATCCTTAACGAAGTGCAGCCATGACCACTCACAAAACCAAACTCTCCTGTTGCCAATTAGGCCCTAAGTACAATCACACTGCAGTGAACGACAAGACATGAGATTTAAACCTAATACAGTGCCACCTTTGAAAACAATACAAAGGTATGAAGTTTGGTAATTCTCCACTTATTGTGCACAAAAATTCATTTTCCAAAGGCTGAGTAGTGCAGCTTAAATTAGAGAAAGCTTACAAAACGTTGTTTTATGACATCTACGTAATACAAACTATGCTAGTAACAGACTAAAATTGTCTTAATCTTTATTTTTGTGATGAAAATTTGACAAAATAGAATTTGACTTGTCGGCCATATTGTATGCTAAGTAAGTGAAGAATTACAGCAAACATCCTGAATTTCGCATGATTAAACCACAAGCAAAATTTGGTTGACACGCAACACTGTACAGTTAAATCTGGTCCACACGCCACATTGTACAGTTAAATCTCACCCATTCTGGACAAAAATAATCGCCAGAACTGTCCCGCTTTATTTTCAAAGGCTTCTGGTATTGCAGTTAATTCCAGCTTTTATTTAAAAATTGTCTCAATATAGTAGCTACGATAAAAAACTTGATAACGGCATAGCGTGCTCCATTTCGTTCATAAAAAGGAGATAATGATATTTCATCGTTCTACCATTCTGTGTCCTAAATTAGTGAGACTTTACCACACATCTCTTATTGCAGACTGCCACAACTTGTTGCACAACTGACAGTGCCTGACTCCATTACAAGCACATTAAAACGCCACAACTAGTTTCGTAATTCACGGTGCCTGGCTCCATTACAAGCACATTAAAACGCCACAACTTGTTTCATAATCCACGGTGCCTGGCTCCATTACAAACACAGTAAAATGCCCCAGCATCAACATCGCTACATTCCCATATGTATCAAAGGCACTTGGAATAAAAAAACTTCATTCACCTTATGGTGGAAGAGCATCACAGAGACAGTTTACTGAGGTCCAAGTCAAACGGCATTAAATAATCATGCATGGCATACTTCCATGTCCAACTGCGGGCTATGCTATCAAACCTCGGTCTGTCCTTGTCGTACAGAGTAGCGATCGTCCTTTCCATGCACACACGGCAATAGGGGTCAGTCAAGAGGGACTGAATACTGACCAGCACTTTGGAGATGGTCAGTGCCAGGCTCCAGTTGTGCTGGATAGAGTCCAGACCAATATCGCCATGGCGACTGATGTTGGGGTGAAATATCTTGGTGATGAATCGTACAACAGGTGGTTTCATTGGGTAACTGAAATAAAGCAGCATGTATTAATATCTCATCCAATTACTAAAACACATTTTATTGGTCACGAACTCGAATACATTATGTGTTCTTAAAATCACGTACAGCGAAAAAGTTGAAAGGTCAAAATTGAACCCAAACTAGTGAAAATGAAGTCTGTAAAGACAAATTCAGCTGCAAATGCAATCAAAGAACCCCATTTGGTTAAATGCACAATACTGTTGACAAAAAAACCCCCAGAAAATCGGCATAATAAAAAACAAACGGTGATATGGTTTCCACAACAGTTTGTATGACATTTTTAAAACTGATGTAAAAAATCTGACTACTTATTGACTTGTATTCAACGTTGATGTAACCGTGAAAATGAACACACAATACTAGAACTTACTATTCAGTGAAATTAAAAATATCAATGTATATATTAATGAACTGTTATACATCAGTACGTTGATATTATGCACATGTATATGTCTTCAAAGTTAAGGTAAGATGCCTTCTATTACCGTATTTGCTCTAATAAGTGCCCAGGGCGCTTAGAAAAATTTGTTTCGGGGGGCGCTTATTGTAGCCTAAGGCGGTTGAAATCTGAAATGGATGAAATCGGAAGCTACGATTCATAAAATTTACGCTGTGCGATGTATCTGTAACCTATGACAGACTTTCCACATAACTGTGGCGCAGTGCTATCAAACTTGATTGGTACATTAGATACTCTTTCAGAAAATTGTACAGAAATCCCTGGGCGAAAACTCGCTGACTGATGCGTCGCTGCCTCGCAATCGTCAATACGGTAACTTGAATTCTTGAATAAAAATAAGCTTCGACTCAACAAATTACCTGAAATCCTCATTAAGTTTTCCACATGGCATCTCCAAGATTTTTAATTTCCTGTGGAGTCGGGATTAACCGCAGATTAAGTCCAAATCTGCGCTAAATCGCACCCCGCAACATAAGAAAAATATGGACGAACAGCGACGGACACACGTTGTCATCACGTGACTTTTGTTTTGAAGTTCGTCTGCAGGTGTGTGCCGAGTGAGTGAGCGCGTGCGTGTCATCAGAGTTCACTTGCCCCAGTAACAGCGCACGCTTGCTGGCCACTGGTCAATTTTTTTTTATTAGTCTTTGATTCGCAGTTTTCACGAGTACAAAGAAATATGGATTCCTGTTGAATGAGAAGATCTGTCCGGGAAATATACAATACAATCCCGTTGATAAATATGCTGAAAGGCCTGACTACAGTGGAACACGTTCCTCGCAAGATCAACAGAACTTAAGCGTAAGTTTTGAAGCACTGTAGAAGTTTGAAGTGTACAGTCACGGCTGAATACCGACACAGCGGCAAGGCTTGGGTCTACAAATTCCATGCACAATGATTTTTTTGCGGACTGTCACATATTATTGATAAATTGAAGACGTTACTGTAGAATTTTAGAAGTGTAGGTAAGGCATTTTTTGCATGTATACACACGCTTATGGGCTAGGTGCTTATTATAGCAAAGTCTAAAAACGGGTGGGGGGCACTTATAGGGGCATAGACGCTTATTAGGGCGAATACGGTAAGACTGTTTGGATATCTGTAATCGAGCAGTGGTCTCGATAGCTCAGTGGATTAGAGTACAGTAACACGTATCCAAATACTGGTGACCAGTGGAGCCATCTTAAAAAATTTTTGGGATCTATTTCAATATCTTGAGGTGCATAAAAATAGCCTGGAAATCACTATACTAGCACAGAAAGACTCACAAGGTATATTGGAAAAAATGATATGAACCAGCTGGTACATTTATGGAAAATACAGGAAGATAATGAATTCATGAAATAGATTTTTTTCATTATTTTTCACTTTTATTTAATTAAGAAAATGTGGGGCATGCATAAACTCAATATGCATCTACACTAGCTCAATGCTTCATGCAAAAACAGTTTTGGGCACACACTGCAGCAGAAATTATAGTAGAGTACCACTATGAGATTCAGTTGCTTTCTAAATTTTCAAAAAGGCCCTAAGAATGGTCGATTTTCTTGAAAAACGTAAAAAATATGCTTAAGGCTGAAGAATTTCAAAATTACCTTTTTGGAATCTGTAAATACAAAAAGAAATTTCCGCCTTCATAAGGACTGCCACGGGGCCCAGCAACGCACGCCTGCCAGTGACAACAAAACATGTCTAAAGGTGTCGCTTGAATTCCCTCTGGTGGGTCAAATTTCAATGTCTTTAGTTCACTACGCAGCCTTCGGTGTCGCCACGAGTTCTCGTCTATAGGGAGCGTGCTCTGCAAGACCATCGTTTCCAGGCAATACCAACAGGGGGAGCTTTCAACGCTACAAAAACAATGTAATGAGTAAGAAACAAATGGTTTTGTGCACTGACTAAAAAGGGACTCGCAACATTCAAGAATTTTATCCCACAAATCTGTAGTACTGATGAAGTATCTGCACATAAAAATGCTTGCTTATATTACATAGTCACACACAACTGATTCCACCAAGCTCAGAACACAGGGCGGACCTTGGTAATAGTAGTTTGTAAAAACAAAAATTAATTCATGTACGAGTTCGACTTACAGTTTTGTGTAAATCATCCTCCATGACTGCACACGATATGCAGGTTTAAACAACGGCCAACGCAGACGAACGAACTGTTCCCACTTCTCGTCTGGTGTCTCCGCTTCTAGCAACTGCTGCCACCTAGAGCATACTTGGGAGGCTGTCCACAGCGCCACGTCATCCAAGTAGCAGAAGACGGATAGTAACACTGGAAATGCAACCATGATTGTCACATGAGGTCAACAGAGACAGACGTCATACATGCAAAGGATTGTTGGATAGCAGTCATCTAAAGCAGAGCCACTAGCAAACGTAGATAAACGATCTATAGAAATCACAACATTTTCAGTGGGGTTTCTAGCAGCCGAGTGTTAAGTTTATCACAGACGGAAGCAAACAGGTTACATCTATCCTAAATCAACTGCCAGCTTATCAAGCAGCCAATTGCCTGCATGACATTTTACTGGATTCTTGATTGGAAGACTTGTATCCAACAAATCTATGTTCTGAGGTGTGCACGCATCGATTTTCTCTATCCGTAAAAATGTCAATGGTTTTTCAGTCTGCTAACCAATAGGAAGTGATGGAACTGTTGTAGCAGATGTAACAAAATTGATAGCTGTTGCATTATCTTGGGTGCCTTGACACAAGATGAACGGATTTGTATACGTCATTTTGTTTAGTAAAAATCTTTGTAAATCAGATTTCAAAACCAATCCTCTAAAAACAAAACAGAAGTTTGGAAAAATATCGTCATGACAGTTTAGTGGTAGAGTGCAAGTGCAGCAAAGGTCATTTCATTGGTGAGCTGTCAAACACTGCAATATGGCAGTGATAACAGGTGAACATAACCTCAGTTTTGTGATGAAAAGTCTCCAACTTAACATTTGGATGAAAACAATGTTTAAGCTATTAAGAAGTTAGATTGTCTATATAGAGACCTTAATTTTCCACAATAACGGAAACAGATAGAATTCACCAAATTTGACTTCTTTCACAGAGAGTTCAAATGGTATTTACATATTATTGTCAAGCAGAAACCAGTATTCTAATATTTTTGTTTTTTAGTTAACAAAAAAATAAGAACTCAATATAAACCATCAAATTTGACATTTCTGGTCACAAACCAATTGACAACTGTTTTACAGCACACATGTTTGCTAAAACAGAAATCTCTATTTTTGAAAATGGAAAACCATCAGTTTCTATCTATCACCTTATACCTTCTGGGGGAAATGACTCTATGATGCCGTCTGGCATTTTTTCCTTTTCATACTCCCTTGGCAAAGTTAGGCAGGCTATTCTCTCCGCTAGGTCATCCCTCTTTGAAGCCTTGAACCAGTGCCTCATATTGTGCCGAGACTGGTTCTCTGTTTCGTAAAAATCTGAGGCTGTGTCTGGCTCTTCAGTGCCTGAATCAGCAGAGTCTGTTTTCTTGAAAACAGAAGCGACAAGAGTGACAAACAATACTAATTTTGTACTTGTAAACATTTTTTTACTTAAAATTACACGGTACAGAAAAACTGTATGCTAACAAAATAGATTGCATATACCTGTACACATAAGAAACCCGCTAGCATTAAAAAACATCCCAGACAAACCAAAACTAAATTCACACATAGCAATAAAACCAAAAAGCCAATAATTGCTGATTTAAGTGATAACAAATCAGCATAAAATCAGTCGACACACTTAATCACGTAAAATTAAAATATCATCACCACGTGTTAACACATTCTAAAACAGTGTACACAAGACTTCGCAGGTTCAAACAGATGGCACGGTACATTTAAGGCACCCACCTTTTTAGTTTTGGTTTAGTTAAATTATAACATAGTAATCAAACTGAAACTAGTTTTCGGCCAATAGCCGAAGTTGCTGACTTTGAGAATAAACAGCTTTTATCACAGATAAAATTGTATGGCTCGAGTACAATTGTACATCAAATCTAACCTACTCAAGATGGGCACACAGTTCCATGACGGAACAAGTCATACAAAAAGTTATTTCTATGCATTGTATGCATAGGTCTAAAAAGAGTTTAGATACACAATATGGTAACCAGCACAAACTTCATCAAAGGAGCCTTGGTTTTCGTCCTCTTCATCCTCAGCATCAATGTTGACAAGATACAGATAGAGATGACACGTCGTACACACTGGCTGACCATGGTTGGAGCCGTAGAAGCCAGCACAAAGCCAACATTTTGAATGCTGAAATGGAGAAAACTAGCAGTCAACTTTGAGATCTACCACGCTGAGTATAGGGTGTGACTGTTAATGCTGCATGTTGCCGTGTATAGTAGGCTAAAAACAAAAATCGAATTCGGTCCTTTACTGTAAGTTGGTAAATGAAAATGAAATGTTATTAGGGTAAAGAATGTTACTAGACTGATTTTATGAGAGTGAAAGCTCTAATTAAATGTTTGTTTTTAGCCAACTAAGTAGGGGGAAATGGAGCTTTAACAAGTTTTACCGCTTTTGGTGTATTTTTTCAGATTTGAAAACAGGAAGATACAAATGCATGATCACATTACATAACCATTGCCTTAACTGAAAGGAGAACAAATCATTTTCAGGGACTGTACTCTGATACACAAGTACTGGAGCATACGGATATATCGATCAAGAGAACAGCCCTAAAATACGGATGGCATAAGCACCAGTTCTCAATATCATGAATCAGACAGGTAGCGCCTCAGCCTGGTCGAATCATAATTCCGACAAGCAATATATCATCCTTGTCGCAACGTGATTCAGTCAGGCAAATGCATCATTTTAGCCGCCGTAAAGCAGATGGATTATGGTTCTTCATAAATAAAAATTACTGTATAAAAAGTTGACAAATCATTACTAGTATGATCCAAAATACTCAACTCCTAATAACACTTAGAAGACAAGTTGGTTAGAAAAACTGGAGAATATCCATAAAAATCTGTCAAGTACCACCAAACTGTTTCCTTAACAAATACATTTTGTAAAAATATTCGGGAGTGAAGCACATGGGGTGCCTCTGATTCAGGCAAAATACTGAGTGATGTCCCCTGTCATGCTAGACAGTGACCACTGTCTCTACTTGTACTAGAGACTGTGGAGCACCTATAAGCGCTTCATACGCCATATGTATTCAAAATGACGACATACTTTTCATTGATAGAAAGGTGGAGAATTACATAAGAAATTAGAAAATGACATTTATTAGATTGTTGTTCACTTAAACAGTTGTAATGGGCAAGGTGAATGTCGGTTGACTTCCAGATTTTACATGCACCCCCAGCGGCTATACATGTTAAGATTCACGACGAGGTGGTGACTAAACTACAAGGGTTTGTGGTACCTAACTGCATTTAACGATTGTCATCATGCAGCTAGCTGGCTGGCTAGAACAATTCCCAAAGGAAACTTAAGTTGTAATTTTGAAAAGGAGAACAATTCTTATTTCGCAGTAAAAAACATTGCACTTGTGTGCGTACAGTTTCAGGAAGGGAGTACAATTGCCGGGTATGACAGTAACCCAGTCCCAGGGCCTACGAGTCTCCCCACANGACGATCGCGATTCAGCGACGCATCAGTCGGCAAGTTTTCGCCCTGTGATGAGCACAATTTTTTGAAAAATTATCGTAATTTAACAACGGAAGTTGATAGCAATGCACCACAATTTTGTAGAAAGGCTGTCATAGGCTACAAATACGTCACAGAGCGTAAATTTGATGAATCCTAGCTTCCGATTTTACCCGTTTGGGAAACCGGGTTTCAACTGCCGTAGGCTCACTACAATAAGCGTCCCCTCCCCGTGAAATGAATTTTTTTAAGCGTTTGTTTGAGCCAATACAGTATACAGCTTTCCACCAAGGCTAGGTGATGCAAGACATTATTACTTGTTCTTTGTTGCATTATAGTAACTGGTCTTGGCTAATTATCATTTTATGGCCTGGTCATCCATTCAGCCCAAAGTAGTTCCAGAGGTGGCTTATCAACCAATTATTCACGCATACTGACTCACAATAGAAGCCTGATAAGAGTGAAGGTGGATAAATGCGGTGTTCCTACAGTTTCTTGTTTTAGTGGATGTGTTCACGACATGAACAAATCTGGATCGTAATCCAATACTTTTTTCCAACAGTCCTTCATTCAGTTTCCCAAATCGGCTACTGACTATTTTTATATTGCTCACGCCAGGGGATATGACGTCATATCTCCTGGCACGAGCAGTGTATTTTGCGTTGAATTTCTAAACAAAAGTTGGTCATATTTCATTGAATCACTTATATTAAATCCTGCCTTTGGAGTAAGCATTAGTTTATATCGGTGTTGATAGATACGAAAAAGAAAGCATTAGCACAGGTTCTAGTTACAAATAAAAAATACATAAATAACTATGGAAACGAGCATAGTCAGAACCCTAATGATTGTCAACATGAAGCAAAAGACATGACACAACATAGGATACAGTTCTGGCACTCACAGGCTGCTCTTGGAACAGTCGATATAATGGATTAAATTTTGTCAGGTCATTGCAACACCTGATTGATTCAGGCCATTTGTTCCATAGAGAGACAGTTCAATTACGTATGGAGTTTAGGCCATAAGTAGATGAACGAAATCTCGAGACTGATAACACATTTTGTCCCCGTTAGTTATCGGGTGATTGACGCAATCTAGAGGACCTGGGCCGACATGGTGGACGTGTTTAAAAACTTCTAAAGCTAGACTCATTTGATGAGCCAGTAATGGAACAGACTTTGCCCTTGATAGCAAAGCTGTATACGAGGACTGGTAATCACTAAACACACACTTGACGGCACAAAACTGAATCCTTCCCATTTTTCTGCTTAAATGCTAAACAAGTGGATAGTAATAGGGTCGTCCCGGATTAGCCAGTAACTCTCGAATCTCGATGTGTCTACCCACAATGCCGTAAACATCCGGCAGGCACATTTTCTGCCTCGTTTTCATGCCAGTAGATATTCACATGTTATTTGTTGTTGTCTGCATTTTACACATTTTTCTCAATTGCATTACTCTATTCGTCCTTCCAATACCAAAGAAGTATTACTTCTGTGCTGTGGGCTGCAACTCCTGACGTGAAAATGTTTGATAAAATGGACAAATACCTGTAGATGCGTGATCTGAAATTCTTCGCCTTCCCCACACCAATGACAGACACGAAAATGTGCCTGATTTCCAAAACTAGGTCACGCGTTGTTATCTCCGAGACAAAGGAGAGTTCTATCGCCGTGTAATCCAGGGCAGCCCTATTGAAGTCCGATCTAGCAATATCATGATAAAGTTTGGATTACCTGTCTAGATATGTGCAAAACCTGAGGTCACAAATTGGGCATCCATTCGACTTGTTTTAAGTCGCCCAGCCCAAATCTCGGTTGCCTTGTGCTAGTGGGCGAGAGGTTCCATCAATATATCTCTACTTCGGGTGATCTATGAATTTCGGTTTCAAAGAACATTTTAAAACAGTTCTGGGAGTTCACGGTTTCGACTTGGGCTTAAGTAGCGCATGTGCGTAATTTTGGTAGAGAGCTGGGTAGCTTTATGGATAACTGAAAATAAAATACAGATTTGCCGTGTAATACCGAGGAAATGGTGAAAACAGCAGGTTGCTAATGAACCTATTCCATTAGTACATGAATATTGTAGCACTGTTTGGAAACTGGAAATTTCAGATTATTTTTCAAGTTAGTTTTCACCCCTCGGATCTCAGCGTCACTGGTCAAACAATGCATGGTTGATCAGTGGTTATGGCCCTCTGTAACGTGAAAGGAAAGGTGCATGTGCCTTCGAGGGAAATTTTTGGTTGAGGACAAAATCCCCACCCCTGGTCTACACCAATTGTACCACTGGCTCACTGGCTGATACCCCTGATTGGCAATGCCTCAAGTTGCCGAGACAAAGTAATGTCTAAGTGTGATTCTAACCTAAGGTCCTTGATGGTTTAGTCATTGGATGGGAACTTTGAGGGGGGGGGAGTGATGGAAAAATGCAATACATTTGTGACCCTGGAAAGGTCGATTGACACAGGCAATTACATTACTAGCTTGGCCTAGGCCAAATGAATGAACTCTTGGACTCTAACAGACCTGGTCTAGAGCATGTCTAAAATGAGTAAATATCCAAGCTTCTATTTGCAGTTTTACAGTAACTATTACACAAAAAGTAGCCTGTGTTTTTCTACAGTTTCTTATAACTTTCTTACAGTAGATAGATGACGAGTCGTGTTGACACCCCTCCGCTGTTGCCTAGCAATGCAGTGACCTGGTACGAGTTCTTACTGGATGGAGACCTGCTTGTAAGACACCTCACAAAAAGCAATCCAGGTGAGCTAACGACACACCAAGAGAGTGCTCTGGGGTCCATTGGTTTTTAACATTGCATTTACATCTTGTGAAGTCACAGTACCTGGTTCAATTCTGACGGGCAGATTTGAGGTGTCCAAAGCCCCTACGGACAGAAACCCCCCAAAAACACTGTATACATTTTTAGGGCTTTGGCGAATATTTGTCGTTTGGAAATTGTGTTGCGGTGTTGTATAATTATATTTTTGTAAACTAAAGTCAATTTCACTATATTCTGTTGACAAAATAGGTGGATTGTTGATTTCCTAACCCACCTGTGACTCAAAAAATTATATGGAAATAAACTGCATTTAGTTTATTTATGTTGTTTCTGTTCTATTGTCATTTAAGTTATTACTGCAAGAGGTCAGTGGTTAATATATATAGATTATTACATGGCGAAGTCGTTATCTCCGCTATCTAGAACCCGAGTGGATTTTGGAGAATTATCGCCCGAGGGGCGTCGGCCCCGAGCGTGATAATTCTACAAAATCCACAAGGGCTCTAGGTAAGGGGGATAACGACTGAGAACATGTAATAATCTATTTATACCACATACTGAACGAGAAACATTGCAATGAATCGATCTACCTTTCTCGACTTGCTTTGGCTTTGTAACTACTTTCTATGTCAGAGGCCTGGGCCCGGGGTCGGAGGTCGTGACCCTTTAAGAAAAGCCAAGCTATTTTTGTCAAATAATGGCTTTTACTCAAAACCAATTGAAAAATAAAACAAAATAGAAATAAAGTGAATCAATAAATTAAAGTTTAGCAACTATTATAGCTTACTACACATTTTATCACGCTAAGCTTCGACCAGGAAAATATCGTCTGCTAAAATATGTTACCACTAGTAACTGACTATAATACTCAAGTCAACACGACACGATACCCGCATTCAAATTGGAGATTGGTGGTTTACGAGTGAGAGAAAACTAGAGAAAAATTTCACTGAATTAAAATATCGTTTTTATGGAAATTATGCGTCTTATTTTTCATAGCGTATAAATGTCGGTGCAATGCCCTTTGCTGAACATGCGATTGTTGCGCGTGCTCATTTAAGTATTCTATTTTCACGTTCGACGACGTCAGCCACTGCATGGTGGTAAAGTCAGCGACTCAAAACTCTTGAGGCCCGGGTTCGAATCCGGCCTCCGTTTCCCGCCAAAATGTTTTCTCACTAGTGAGATAACTTTATGGGTTATTACACGGTTGTATCTGCCATTCCACGCTAATGTTGTGGTATAAAAAAATGTATTGAGTGATTCTTCACCTAGTTCATGATATTGTGGGCTAGTATTATTTTGTCAAAATTCTCAACAAAAATATATCAACGAAATTCATTTTGCTATCAGCTTGGTTGGTGGTTGTTGTTACACAAGATCATTTCATGTTATTTTTAAAAAACTTGGCTATTTTGGAAATTATTATTATTATAATAATAATAATTATAATAGCAATAACAATATATGGATTCCTTTTACAGAACCGTCTGGTACACAGCTGATCATTCAATTTCTTCAGCATGCTGAGGATGGCAACACTGCAGAGGACAACGAAGTGGGTACTGTTGGCCAAGGTAATTACTTTTGATTACCTTGCATGACATTCCTTACCTCACAACCGATACGGTAGTTTTAGGGTAGCAGAAGTCTGTTATGTTGTGTTGATGATTATGGTGTGTGACTGCTACTACGGTGACGTGAGGTTCTAATTCTAGTTGGAGTTAATGGGGTCCTAAACTTTGGGGGATCCTAAGGGACCTGTGCCTACTGATGGAACCAAAAAAACACTCCCCAAAATGCTGTCTAGATAACATTTTAGGGCTTATATAGACATTTTTTTCTCCAAAATTATGATTGTCCCTCCGTACATTATCTTAGATATGCTAGAGTATTGGTCTCGACATTGTAAAAATGTACAATCCAGCTCATTTCATTCGGGACTATGTATCTGCTGAGCCTCATATGACTACTATTATGTAAAATGGGGGTCTGCACTAATTGCTTTTGCCTTCAACTAGTTCAAGTTTGGAGGTGCATAATTTTATCTATTAACTAGCTAGTGGCAGTACAAAGAACATTTCAGTGGCCTACAAGTTAAATGGCAATGTACACAACAGTAAGTCATAGTTTCCATTCATTGTCTTGTGAGCTGTTGTTCTCAAGGCTCAGGTCAAGGTTGGTTCGTGATCCTCTGTAAACATTACCATTCCTCACTGAAACCGGTCGCTGAGACCATGGCCTGATCTCTGCTCTTTAAACTCGACTCGAAAATTGACCAGTAATTCAGTTAAAAGGATTTGGTAAGATGGATACAGTAATGGAGAAAACCCCATAATCTGGTGACTCGGATACTTTGGTGAATGTCTGCTGTGTCCAAATGCATTTTAGTTAGTATGATCATTTTTTAGCTTTAAACGTTTCTTGTTGCGTACTCATGTGATTAGTCCCTTTCCAAGTGGACGGCATAAATGTGAAGTTAGCGTTGTCTTGATTTTTCTCTCGGTGTTGTATTTTTGTAGAAGCCATCAATCCAGTCAGAAACAAGAAATCACGAGCACTGAAGCTCCTGGCTTTGAAGACTGCCGCATTCTACAAGTGGAATTTGAATCTGCTGGAAACAAAGTAAGCCTTCTATATGAACCAGTTAAGTTTTTTACTGGAGCCACTGTTGAGCTATGTGGGGTGAATTTAGTCAAACCCGAGTCAACTTCATTGTGTACAATTTGATTTGGTTGATGTGAACAGTTACAGGGCACATTTTAGAAAAGGATTCATTGTAGCGTGGTCTTGGGTCTGAAACCCATCAGCCCCGAAACATTCTTTTTGGGCCTTCTAATGGGTACTTTTGAGTTCCGAATAGTCGTATCTCTATGGTTATTTATTTCAGACTTATTTTCTGGTCTATACGTTACTTATTCTGGTGACTACAATAACCAAATTTCCGATGCTTATTTGAAGCTCAACTCAAGTAGAGAGTGTTTCCGCCCTGTGATTGTCNAGCGATGAATCAGCGCGGCTTTGCGTGATTTTGCATTTCACATCATAAAGAGTTCCATAGCAACTCGAGTATGAGTGTCAGATTTGAGTACGTTTGGAGTCTATTCGAAATACGACATTAGATACGCTTTTTTGAGTACGACTCCAGTGAGCACGATTTTGAGTATGAAATCTCGAGTATGAGTACGAGTCTGAGTACGGAGATTGGAGACCGGGCCCTGATCTCTGCTCTTGAAACTCGACTCGAAAATTGACCAGTAAACAATTAAAAGGATTTGGTAAGATGGATACAGTAATGGAGAAAACCCCATAATCTGACGACTCGGATACTTTGGTGAATGTCTGCTGTGTCCAAATGCATTTTAGTTAGTATGATCATTTTTTAGCTCTAAACGTTTCTTGTTGCGTACTCGTGTGATTAGTCCCTTTCCAAGTGGATGGCATAAATGTGAAGTTAGTGTTGTCTTGATTTTTCTCTCGGTCTTGTATTTTTGTAGAAGCCATCAATCCAGTCAGAAACAAGAAATCACGAGCACTGAAGCTCCTGGCTTTGAAGACTGCCGCATTCTACAAGTGGAATTTGAATCTGCTGGAAACAAAGTAAGGCTTCTATATGAACCAGTTAAGTTTTTTACTGGAGCCGCTGTTGAGCTATGTGTACAATTTGATTTGGTTGCTGTGAACAGTTACAGGGCACATTTTAGAAAAGGATTCATTGTAGCGTGGTCTTGGGTCTGAAACCCATCAACTCCGAAACATTCTTTTTGGGCCTTCTAATGGGTACTTTTGAGTTCCGAATAGTCATATCTCTATGGTTATTTATTTCGGACTTATTTTCTGGTCTATACGATACTTATTCTGGTGACTACAATTACCAAATTTCCGATGCTTATTTGAAGCTCAACTCAAGTAGAGAGTGTTTCCGCCTTGTGATTGTCATCAAATTCATTGATCTGGAGATGAAAAGTCACATAAATCTAAAAGTGCAAACTCCCTCTTCTTGTTGACCCTGTTCAAATTTTTACTTGAACTATTGAAAAACATCGTGTCAAAAAACTTCCGTAAGGCTTTGTATGCCCTTACTAAATCATGTATTGATGCGAGGGAATTTTCACAAGAAATAAATCTTCTTATGTCTAATGTACATAGTTAAATACTGGGAATTAAAGACTTGAAATACTTTGACTGTAGAATGATACGTGTTTGCTCCCTTGGTACTGAATACACGGCACATATATGGAAAAAGGTCTGTCACGAAACATCACATGACTGGGACGTTTGCTTGCTTGGCACTGAATATGTGCTATTCATGGAATAAATAGGTCAGCCACAAAATGTCACGTGTAAAGCACCTGCTACTTCAGCTTTGGATGTGAACCAGGCTGGGATTTGGCTCTGAAAACTGGGAGAAAAGTGAAATTGTTTAGCATAGAATGAGAGACTGTGTTAAAGTAATGTCAGCTTGAACACCACGTCAGTTTTTAATACATTGTAGAAGATGTTAATATAATACAATGTCCCTAGTGACGACTGTTCTATACTGAATCTGGAAATTAATGCAGTTTCTGCATTTAGAAGCGCGCATTACTGTTTTGACTATGAATTTTGTGAAGTAAATTATGGACGGGCACTAATCTAAGCAGTGGACACTTAATTGAAAATTTTCTAAATTGGCAGTTAGCCACTTAGTCAAGCAGTGGACAACAAGATAAGAAACAGCGTTAATTAAGGTCACAGAACGAAACATTCTAACATCTCAGGGGAAAAGTTAAACTGAAATCCCCCACAAGCTTGAAAATGAAAAGCGTTGAAAAGGCAATTAGGCAAACAAAATTTGTTTGCTGTTACACAGTGTCAGCATGAACATCATTACTTCATAACGGCAATTACATTAAATTAGATTTTAATAGAGAATATGGTGGAGGCGTTACTAGGAAAATGTTATCAAGCAAGAGGCCCAATCACTGATATTGTTGTTCTAACTGATATTTCTGTTTATCTGACAACATTTATGTGACGTATCTGAGAAGATTTTCAGAAACTAGAAATGTCAATAGTAATGTAGGTTGAGGGGTATTTGGGCAGAGTTCAATAGCTGTCTCGTGGTGAGAAAAATCTGGCCAAAATAACGTGCTCTTATTGAACATACACTGCAATATCTCGTGTAATCTAGCGAAGTCTTGCTTTTCTAGCGAGGTCCTAGTGAGGTTCTAGAGTTATTAAACTCTACCCAGGCTTTACTATGCCATTGTCATCTGATAGTTAAAAACTGATTTGATGAACGAATGGATTGTGAAAAATTCATATGGTTAGACTAAGTGCAATTACTGAGTTGCTGGCACTATGCAGAAAACCACGAATGAAGTAATTGAAAATGCGCTCACTTTCTGCGTGTTTTTGTATTTCTGATGCAAAAATCTAAAACAAACCGTTTTTTCTAATTCAAACATGGAAGAATGAAAAACATTCCTGATCAGAAAATTTTACTTAATACCTTAAAGATTGAAGTTATTAACATTTCTTAAACAAAGTGTTTTTCAATATATAGTGTATCCAGATGGGTAATTTTAGGTTGGGTAGGGATACATCTGATCTTCAATACAAGCAACTTATCAAAGAGGGCTCCATAGTTTGTGTGTATACAAATGTGATGTTTGTTTTAGTTTTATAACAAAAACTTGAATTTCTACCAAGTGATTTCTCCATGCTATGAACATTCCCACTAAATAAGATTGGTCCTAACCCCAGTGGTTAAGGTAAACGGTGGGGTATGGAAAATTGAAGTAGACCGTATTTATCCACCTTGGCTGAGTCGCACTCGGCTCACGATCAAAGGGATGCCGCCAAGCTGCTCTAGTCATCGAGTCACGAGCGAGGATAATTGGCTTCGCT
>NMRA01000099.1:221961-249950 GCA_002633005.1 Phoronis australis | reverse complement strand
CGAGCCCCCCCGAGCCCCCCCTCAGGTGCGCGCATGCATGGAGAACGTTATGACAGGCACATCCACGTTAAAAATAAGGTGTAACCATGCAATAGGCGTGCTTAGAATCTTAGTTACCCACTCGAACTGAATTTGAACCCCAGACGTTGAAGTATGTACATTTTTGGGACACACTCTGTATCATTTTCCCCAGCAACCAGTAACTGGACTACCGCCAGTGTTTCATCAAGGGATTCTGAAACGGCCACAAAAGCACTCATACCAGGCACCTTGGGACATCACTTTTCCAAAAGTTACTTCAAAGAATCCCCATAATAAAATGAAGTTTTCCCGATTATGGGTCATAATAAAAGCAACCTTGACCTTCGACCCAGCTATAGTTACTTCAGGCAGCTCCCAGCTACCCGTCAGTGCGCTCGGGGCCTAGACGCATTCTTACTCTCCGTGAATCTTTGTTGGTTTGTTGGTTCACGGTTACTCAAATACTGATGGCTGTATCCCTGGTATTAGCCTATTAGTGGGGTTCGGTACAAATATGGTGACATCCAGAGAACGGAGGGGGGCCGTGACGATAGCAAGGGGGTAGGTTGGCGAAGTCAAATTGGTTTGTGCCCTCCCAATAATTTTTTCCTTCCTACGGGCCTGTAACAGTTTTATTTTGATCATTCATCTTGCACTAAGTGCAATTCTTGCACACCTTTGCACTTTGATAAGGTTACGTAGGACCTTATCGAAAAGTCTGAACATTTTGCCAAATATTTACAAAACAATTACATTTAACTCGGCAAAAGTATACATTTTTGTGCGCCCACATATTTATATGTGGACGCATTATGCCGTCATCTCTGCCAGTACGTCCGTCCATCTGTGCGGCGTCTGTCCGTTCGGTGTCCGGCGTCTGCTGCTCTATCTCCAAAACCCTTTAACACATGTTCATGAAATTTGGCACATATGTTCCTTTCACAAATGGGATGGCATGAGCGAACTTTGGAACAGATCCGACTACCGGTGTGTCCCCTAGTGGCAATTTTTGTTTTTTACCTTTGTATCTTCAAAAGTCCTTCACAGATTTTCATGAAATTTGGTATGTAGGCACCTATTAGTGAGATGACGCTATCCTTCCTTTTTTGAATGGATTCGACGTAGTTTGCGCCAACTAGTGGGCGTTTTTATTGCGTCTGTTCTTTGCGTCCACCCCATAATCAACCAAACGGCTCAAAGGATGATTGTGAAAATTGGCATGTATGTTCTTACTATGAAGTGGACGTCTCGTCTAACGATGATTTTTTGACGACGTCGACTACTGTGGCGCCTCCTAGTGGTAGTTTTGTTTTTTTGCACCTATGGCTGTATCTCCTAAACCGTTTGCAGGATCTTTACGAAATTTAGTAAGTATATTTATATGATGTTAACCACGAACGACGACGACTTTCGAACAGATCTGAGTACTGGTGTGCCACCTAGTGGCAATTTTATTTTTTACGTTTACCTCTGTATCTTCAAAGGTCCTCAATGTATTTTCAAAGTGCTCAATAAACAATTCGTAACGTTCATTGTAATCAGTGTAAATGTACACACAGTTAGAATGAGCCAAGGAGAGAGATTTGTTGCTGTGAGGGGTGCAGTTATTAATTTTGATTGGCTGCTAAAGACAATCAGTTAAAGATTGGGAAGATTTAACGCACGTTAGATGAAAGAAGTCCTGCTGTGGAGACATACGCCTCACTGTCTCGTCAGGCAAAATCCTCTCAGTTCAGTTTGCTGCAGATGCGAGCTTTGAGTTGAGCTAATAATTTTTTCTTTGTAATTCGATTTCTTTCTCACCAAGCTCAAAATAATTTATGTGCAAAAACTATAATTACAGCAAACCAAGACATGTATCATATAAAATCATGTTTTGATAACACGAAGGAGTAGCAGCCAAAAGTACTGTAATTTCATATTGTTCTAGTAAACAAATGTCTTCTCATTCTTTTAGAACTGCATTAGTCACAGATCAGAGATAGCCATGCAACCTCATGAAGCAATGGAAGCATTTCTCATTATATTATACATGGTGTAATCTCAATGAAAAAAGAGATTTTACAACATTGGTTGTCATTGGCAACAGGCTGTAGATTTCTTCTTGTTTTCAAAGCGTGAGACACATATTTGTACAGCAGTACGTAATATTCAGGTTTTAATAACTGCCTAGTGAACAAGTGACTTGCTGGATTCAGCTAGAAGTCACTTTGTTGCCATGCACTGGTCAGGAAAACGAACTTTATTTCGCAGTCGTTTTTATTGATCATAATCAGAAGTGAAGATTTATGCTCCCTGCACCCTCCTTAAATTTTCTCTAGGTGCTGCTGTTCATGAATTGCCAATCATATGACATTTAAGTACAGTGGAGAGGCAGAAGAATGGCACTGTAATTAAGTTTAAAATGTTATGTCTGATGTGTGGGATAGATGACCTTGGCTGTTTAGTGTCTGTGATCATTGTTCTTGTTGAATAACAGCTCATGATTCCACTCCTTATGTCCGTTATTTGTTTTATGTTCCTTAAGGATCTCCTCCGCTTTATGTTTGGCCACTGCCTTGGGTTTTGTTAAACCACAATATCATACGCGATTCACTATCTGGGGTCACCTTGAAGGCGTTCTCGTAAACGCTGTTGCAGAAGTTGACTGCTGTGCTGAAGTATTCCACAAAGGTCTTGCACTACATATTGCTGTGACACACAGCACCATCCGATGTGTAGTTGAGCCCTGTCTCGTAGTTGTCAGCACACGTGTCGTGTAGTCATTCTTGCATTCGTTCCACCAACGGTCGCACTCTGTTCGGCACAGTGGCACTAACTTAGCGTTCTCGGTTTCGATTCCATCGGAAGATTTATCCATGGCTAGCCACGGGGTTAAGTTGGGTGAGCATCGATACATGCATTGGTCTTGTATGAACATTCGCCAGCAGCCTTCGGACATGTTCCCACACAGCTGAGGTAACACACCTCGTCCAGTCTGATTGCCATGGTATGTGAACCTTGACTCTTGCGTTATAATTCCGTGGCAACATGCTCGCTGTCTCCATGGTGTGCAGGCATCACCTAGTCTCAACTCTTCTCCTCATTTAATTTGCTGGTGCCAGAAGGGGAACTTCACACAAGAGTCTGTGAGTTGTTCAACTTTCTGGTATGCATCAATTCGATTATTCCCTGCAACTGCTATGATGGAGTTACACAAAATCAGCTGTAACATTATGAAGTTCATTCTTAGCAGTTAACCTCATTATGTCGACTAAGGTGTTTGTTCTCTACTTTTTATTCTATGAAAAGATGTGAACTCATGGGGTTTGTCAAAAAATTTTAGCTCAGTTCATAGCTCATCTCATAGCTCAGCTCATAGCTCGATGCAAGTTGTCCGCTCACAGCGAGCAAATTGCTCACTGAAGAATTCATTACGTTCATTATAAACAGCATAAATGTAGTACACACAGTTAGAATGAGCCAAGGAGAGATTTGTTGTTTTCAGGTGGTGTAATAATTTATTTTCAGTGGCTGCTGAAAGCAATCGACTAAGGACTAGGAAGATTACGCCCCCGCTAGTTGAAAGAACTCCTGCAATGGAGACATTTGCCTCACTGCCTTGCGAGGCAAAATTCTCACAATTGATTTTATCGCAGATGTAAGCTAAGAGTTGAGCTAATTTGCTTCCAGTGCGCGTACCTCTTAGTCTGCTTTTGGACATACTCACGTTAAAGTGACCGGGTTCCTGGTCTGTAGAAAAAAGCTGACAGTTTTGTCCATGCTTGAGATCGTGTTTTAAGCGCTAGCTTGTCATGGCTGGTCAGTTTATGCACCGAGCATTATCTCAAGCACTAAGTGTCAGCTGATCCCTTACCCTGTTTAATAGAAGTGAGTTATAAGTTGGAAGCAATTTTGTAATGGTAAGTGGTGTTAATTAAAAATATCTTTGGCAAAACTTTTGGTTTGTAACAGCTTTAAAGATTTTGTTTGTCTTTGTCAGGCTGCCATTTCTCATGTTGAAGACTCTGCTGTCTGAGCTGCTTGAGGCTACCACTGATGCCAACCCTGGGGCCGACCACACCCAGTTTTCCCTGCAGCTCTGGCATCGTTGGTAAGCCTTGCACATTTTGTTAAAACATTAACAAAGTCTAGAAATAGGATTCGGGTCTCTTTTCTCCATACTTTTTGTGTTTAATTAAAAGCTCTGATATAATCTGTGGTTGTGATTTAAAAAATATCAAAATAGTTGTGTTCTTAAATGATACACGGGCAGATTTCTTCTTAAAGCCGAAATTTGTGGGAGAGGTTGAAACGATGCTGAATGTGCTGACCAAAATCAAGCAGCATTTTGTTTTAGTTTTGGAATGAGATAATTATTGCTGTCTGCACTAGTATTGTTGTTGTCATTTTTCTCAAAGAATTCTTCGTGTGCTAACGTTAAGTGTTAACAGGTGCATATAAAGCCTGAGAAATAAAAGGCCTCAACGTCAGAACCTGTTGATATTTGTGTTTTCTAATTTTTAAGTTGATTTTTTTTTGTTTCAGGAGTTTGAGAAGCCTGGTTCGTGCTAGTTTCCCACCCAAACCATCCAAGGGGAGTAATATTGCTGTGTAAGTGAGAAAGGTTCAATGTCTTGTGGAGTGGTGCTATTTGTTATTACTTTTATTTATTCATTGATTTACTTAATAGTAACCTCAAAGCTGTGAACTCTGAACGTAAGTGATATTTGCTGACATTGATCAAATCTTATATTTATTTATTTAATGATAGCTTCAAAGTTATGAACTGTTAACGTAGGCAATGATCAAATCCTCATTAAAAATAAAAAGTAGGGATTGATAGCTTAAATTTAAACATAGCATCGCCTTTCAAAATTTATGATTTTTGGAATGTTTACCCTGGTTACAGTTTGCATGGAATGGGGTTTAGTGAATCTCTGATGTCTACATGTTTGCTGCCGCTGACTGTATCTATTCGAATGTGAAGTTGGCGATTTTGAATTGAGTTTAAATGAAGTGAAAGTTTGAAACTAGTCACTGTAGATCACAGATGCGTGCGATGCCATTGTATAAGTAAGCGAGAGCTGTAGTTTCCTTTCAATGCACCACATGCACTACAAATCCTGTCGTCAATTCAGGAGCATGGTCTCACTGTAGCTCTATGAGGTTTCATATAGAAGCAGTATTTCTATTGTTTGCACATTGTAGGCCAGGCTTGACGGAGATGGTGATACCAGTTCTGAATCCTCCTGAGGTGGAGATTAAGACTGTAAGTTGTTACTCGAATCTGGACTTCTTGGCAACAGAGTGAAGACAATGGGACACTTAAAACTCACTCGGTGGCGCTAGTGCAGTAAGGGACATATCCATAGAAATGCCTGTATTCAGTTCTTTTATCACGCAAATACACCCATGCAGATGAACTAGTTTCTGCTATTGATCTACTCAAATGTCAAAAAGAGGGTCCATTTGTCATTAGCGCCACCTAGTGATTATTAAATCCCTCATTCATTACCCATGAAATCTTTTTTGTTCTTGTAGAATGCCACTAGCTAATTCCGTGCAATATATGTAAGTTTTCATTAATTTCCTTACATCCATCCACTACTAAGACTGAGCTCAGAGGAGTGAACACTCTTTTTGTAATGTCTAACTGCCTGCCAGTGAGCCAGGATTGGAACCCATGTCTCCCAAATGGAGATTCAGCACTTTAACCCCTACAGGACTACATTGTTTGTGCGTACCTACTTTAACAGGCTTGGATCTCTGGGTGATTCAATCCCTTGTCACTCTATAAGCAACCCTTGATGCCAAAGGGTGTTTTTTCTGTCCTTTCTTTGTGACAATGAACACCGTCTGTATTTTGAATCTCGCAAGACGGGAGACTGGACCCCAATTGAAAAGTTTGTTGCCGGCATCTGGTTTTGCTCATGCTCAGAGAGGGGGGCCCATGTTGAGTTGGTAAACTTCTCTGTCGATAAAATCAAGGATGCGCCTCTGCTAAATAATCTTTCCGGACTTCTAAAGGTTGAGGCAAGTTGATGAACTTATTTGAATCAGCTCAAACCAATATAGTGTTTGGTAAACTAATATGCAGGTTCTCGCGCAGTCTCACTTTACTGAATACAAGTTAGCCAAGTCTGTATCTTGGAAGAATACTGAAACACGTTCACATCACCAATAATTGACAATTCTGGTTTAGGCCTGAAAATAGGTAGCAAAGTGCTTGTAATCTATTTTCTGTTAGGCAATAGTCGATTTTGTTCCTCATGTTTGTCTTTCAATTTCTGTAATCCCGCCTCTACAGATGTCTCGGAATGTTACAAGGTGCGAGCCGTGATAACGAATATTTAAAGCAGGGTGCGTTTTTGTGTTAGTGGCGCTTGTTTATTGTTCAGGTTGCAAAATTTACAGTTCACGCACCTCTCTCGGGTACATAAATCATTGAAACTCCCCAACTGTAGTCCTGTGGACACTTTGGGAGTTATTATTTTGTCAATCCAGTTTCAACTCTGCTTGCAAGTGAAATATCAGGCTCAACCAAGGTAGAACAATTTTTTTGTTGTTTACCTATTAATAGTCATGGAGAATTGTTTGCTGCGACTGAAAATTAGTTTGTGTCATTGAAACAAGGTGAAAGAAATGAGAAATAATTATATTTCTGTGAGCACTTTCAGCATCTCAAATGGAAGAGATCACAGTATAATTTTTCACTGTACTGTGATTATTATGCAGTCATATATTTATATGTGGATGCATTATGCCGTCATCTCCGTCCGACCTTCCATCCGTCTCTCCAGCGTCCATCCAGCGTCCGCTGCTCTATCTCCAAAACCGATTGACGTTCATGAAATGTTGCACGAAATGTTGCACAAGTGTTCCTTTCATGGATGGGACAGCATGAGCGAACTTTCGGACGGATTCGACTACTGGTGTGCCCCCTAGTGGCAATTTTAGGTTTTTACGTTTACCTCTGTATCTTCAAAGTTCCTCAACGGATTTTCATAAAATTTTGAATACGGGCTTCTATTGGTGAGATGACGCTATCCTCCCGGTTTTGGATGGAATCAAGGTATTTTGCGCCACCTAGTGGCCATTTTTGCTGTTTTTGAGTCTGTTTTTTTGCGTCTACCCTTCTATTAACCAAATCATGGGAAGGATGGTTTTGAAAATTGGTGTATATGTTCTCAGTGTGAAGAGGTCAGTTGGTGACAACTTTGACTACTGTGGCGCCTCCTAGTGGTAATTCTGTTTTGTTTTGTTTTGTTTTGCGCCCATAGTTATATCTCCTAAACCTACTGCAGTATCTTTATTAAATTTATTTAGTGTATTTGTATGAAGATAACAACAGACTATGGCGACTTTCAGGCTGATCCAATGAGCAGTGTGCCCCCAAATGGCAATTTCATTTTATTCTGTTTTCCTTTGTTTCTCTGAAGTTCCGTGACAGTTTGTATGAAATTTGGTGTATAGCTTTCTATTAATGAAGTAATGACGTGTTCCGGTTTTTTGATAGATTGTACATTTTTACGCCATCTAGTGGTCATTTTTATGACACAAATAAACAATTACCCTAAAAGCACACCATTTGCGACGCATTCGTGGTCACAATTCAACGCTCCTTGTTGCTCTTGTTTATATTTTATGATTGTAGTTTTCACCTGAACATGTTTTCTTTTCAGCTCCTTGAGACAAGTAATGAGTCGGTGGCATACCTGGAAAAATGTAGCACACGTCAAAATGGCCTGGTCATGCCTAACATGTCATGCTTCGGTGAACTGAATGAGACTGTTGATAAAATTGTCTATAGCTGGGGCAAGGGTACTCCTCTACAAGCTGAGGATGTGATTACTCAGGTGGGTCCATAGATGGCGCTGTAACCCTTTTTGTAAAATGATAGACCATGATAGAAATTAAATACCAGTCCATGGGTAATTTGTTTACAGGGCAAAACTATCCAATAGTGAAAATTCCTTCAGGAAAGCATGTGTTTTTCACCTCTTATGTTGGCTTTATTTGCCTGTTTGAAAAAACACGCAAGTCCAGACATTGGGAATTGAACCCATATATAGTTATACATTACATATATCTGTGTATTTGGGTAGCAGACCTTCTTTTATACATGTTTTATTGAAAAGTAAGCTGTTCTTGGCCTTAGATAGTTTGTTCATTCAACAAACTTTCGTATTCGTCTACCTAAATGTCTTTCTTCAGATGGCAGTTAGTAGATCACCAAGTGTAAGTGGCATCACGAACACAAATATACGAGTTTATATAAAATAAAACACTGTACAAAACATCTCATAATAAAACAGTTGCTGTACTTCGACTAGACTTCAGTCATCCAAGGCAAATAAATTTAATATCATAAACGCTAATCGTGTATGATACATGAAACAAGAACAATGACATTAAACACAAATATAAGGTAGCATTATAAGAGCGCAATTACAGAAGGAATTGTCATGGGAATTAATGTACTACAAAACATTGTAAAATTTGATAAAATACATAGGTGTTACAACATATAGACATTATTTATATAACGACAAGGTACGATGGAACCCAGTATCTTGGGAATTTATGTCAGGAGTTTCAGTTTTTATTATTAAAGCTTCGATAATTTTCAAACAAAAGGAATCGCGTTGGAAATACCTGATGATGGTATTGTCAACAATATCTGAATGAGAAATTTTCTGTTTGTGAAGTGTTTGAAAGTGATCTTTAATGGATCCATTTTGTAAATGCATAGATAACCGGCGAGATAAAGTGCAAGTTGTATAACCAACATACCTTGAGCAATCAGTGTTTGAATGAATACATTCGTTGTGAGGGCAATTGAACTGATAAACCAAGTCAGTTTTGGCTAACATTCGGACAGACTTTGTGCACATATTGTTTTAAACAACAAGATCTTTAGTTTTATGGTTTTGGTAATATGTAATTAACGAAAGGCTATCTGCTGGCTTAACGGTCTTAACATTATTATGGATAATCCGTTTTAAAACTTGTTCATCTTCAATATAACGTGAAAGGAATTGGTTGCGGTAGAATAATTTCTTGGTACAACCACCTATTTGTTTCAAACACTTAGGCTTCTGTAAGCGGCTTATGAAAAGGTTCATATTCTCATCAACAAACTTATTACTGTAACCGTTATTTGTCATAATTTGCTTGATGCGATTACACTCAGTGTTAAAGGTTTCCCAGTGTGGGCAAGCAGACTATGCTCTTTTCAAATAGCTCGGCAAAACAGAGAGTTTATATCTTAGAGGACATTGGCTGGTATCATGTAAACAAACCCCATCATATGTTGGTTCCCTGTATACTGAGGTTTTAATGCCAGATTCATCCTAATCAACAAGTACGTCTAAAAACGGAAGCTTGTTGCTTAGTGGTAATTCATGCGTAAATTTTAATACAGAATTTTGCTCTAATGCGAGTTTGATCTCCTGCTTATCATGGTTAAAAAAAACAATTGTAGGCGGTCTGATACACGTTGTACCAGACGTGCGCAGGCCTCGCATTTGGGCTCATTGCACTGATCACCTGGAACTATTTTTATGTTCATTAATATATGGTTAAAACCGATCTGAGGAGCTAGAAACCTGGCTCAAGGGTTTAGCAGTATGACATGGTGGGACTCGAACTCATGACCTCGAGTAAAGAAAGCGGGCACTTATCAACCAGGCCACACTGCCTCCTCTAAGCTTATCATGGTTGACAATCATAAAAATATCAACATATCTTCGGAACATGTTTGGCTTTTCTTGAAGACTATGGATAACCTTAGTTTCAAGGTTGCACATGTAAAAGTCAGGAAAAGTTGGTGCGAGAGGTGATCCCATGGATACACCATTGGTTTGAAAATACAATTTGCCATCGATGTTTCTAAGTGGTACTTTTGTAGTACAAAGTAACAGCAAATCTCGTATTACCTCTTTAGGAATACTCGGAGGAGTCATTGATACATGGCTACACATAGAAGATATAATTTCTACAGTTTCGACAACAGGGACGTTAGTAAATAAACTTTCAACGTCAAAGAAATACAGGATAGGAATTGGGCGTTGCGTCAATAGATCTTAATAAATCTAAAAATTCATCACTAGATTTTACATTGTACTTCTAAAGGTAAGTATTGTTTGATGAGTTTATCTAATGTTTTAGCAATCTCATAGGTAGGGGTTAACACCCGGGAAATGATGAGTCTTAGTGAATACCCAGGCTTATGTGTTTTAGGGTTACCATACAAGTATCCTTCTGAAAAATCTTCCTCAACAATTTTGAAATACTTTTTGTGAACATTAGCTAGACAAGTTTAATTAAACTGTTTAGTTTTTTCTTAAGATTATTTATGGGGTTACGATTCATATTCTCAAACTTTGATTTGTCAGCGATGATGTTATTCAGTTTCTCTCGTTCTTATTCATTATAACATTCGCAGTGTCTTATCAGACTTTCTAATAACGATGTCATCATTGTCCCTCAGTTGCTTAGCGGCAGTACGAAGTTCTTTGGTTAACATTCTTTTGGGATTTCATGAATTGGTTCTGTTCTTTGTCTCTTCTGCCTTGAGTTGGTCTTTAATATTCGTATTTAAACATTGACAAAGCCATTTCTCTCAAGGTTTTCAATATCTTGGTATAGTTTTTCAAGTTCAACACGTTTTTTGTACAAATCAAATCGAGGTTTAAGGTGTACATTCATCCCTATTGACAAAAATTAATGTTCATCTGTGAGTTGATGATGAGACAAATTCATGTAACTATGTTTTCCGTTCTTGCGGTGTAACTATAGCACCTTTATATAAATTTTCTAGTTTTTTCATGATCGTGTTTGTAGACTTCTTCTGCTCTTTATCGGCATAGGAGTGGCTATGTTGCAAAATTTCATGCATCAAGTGACCTTTTTGCGTTTCAATTATTTCTAGTTCATGCTTGACTGCTTTGATTTGACTAGTCAAACTGCTAATGATGTAATTTGTCTTGTAAGGAGTTGTTTCCTATACTCAAGAGTGAAGGTTTCTTCTGGGGCTGCAGGGTCATGGAGCTGAATATACGTGTATTTGGGTAGCAAACCTTCTTTTATACATGCTTCATTGAAAAGTAAGCTGTTCTTGGCCTTATTGTCTACATAAATGTCTTTCTTCAGATGGCAGTTAGTAGATCGCCGAGTGTGAGTGGCATCACGAACACAAATATATGAGGAAATATATAATAAAACACTGTACAAAACATTTCATAATAAAACAGTTGCTGTACTTCGACTAGACTTTAGTCATCCAAGGCAAATAAATTTAAAATCATAAATGCTAATCGTGTATGATACATGAAATAAGAACAGTGACATTAAGGTAGGTGTATACACTGATCAAATCTCCAGGTTCCTTACTAAAATGAGTAAAAAGGGAGTTTTAACTAGTTAGACATGACTCTGAAAGTGACAAAAATCGAAAGAAAATGTTTTTTTGTAGTTCGTTTTTTTAAAAAATCGTATTTTTTAATTTTCAACAAATCCAATTTTACCTCGAATTTTTTTTCAAAATACACAGGGATCATCATCAACTATTTCCTTACACAATATTCTACTTATCCATACCAAATATGTGTACAAAATCATTATGATCTTGATTTTGTGGCATTTTTTGTGTGTGAGTTGGGGCAAGCACGCCACTTTTTGTCATTTGGTCACTTTCCGTCTAATAACTAAAAATCTGGTCCATTTATCAAAAAACCCTGGCACGCGATTTTACTTCAGTCCAAGAGGATTTCAAATTTGCAACTTTCGTTAAAATTGACCCATGTGTTGTGGAAAAATAGGCCCGAGAATCGTGTCACTATCCTGAAATCACGAGCCGAGAAAAACGGCTTTGAAGTTAAGCGGTCATTGATTGCCACTTGAGATCAAATTTCGTTCAGAATGCGTGGTCACTATGTTCCAATTTTTGTTGAAGTACTAGAAATAAAGCTGATATTTACTTCATATTTAGAAAATGTGACATACCTGTTTGTTTACAGCGTAATTTTAATCATTTTTTCGAACTTGTGATGCACGACAAACGACCAAAACAAATATGGCTGTCACGTGGGCGGAGCTTAGCGTTGATCTATTGTCTGCTGTACTGGTGTGCCGACCACCATGTGTTGATTGTTTATACGATTCATCTGAACTCTCCACTCAGTTTGTAAAAGACTCTCTAACTATATTACACAGACCTATTTGTTAGTATTCCAATATTATCATCAACCAATATATGTGTTATATCAAATCGCCGCGTTACTGCCTACATAACAATATTGGCGACGAGGATAAAGAACTACTTTCATAGTAATGGTTCAACATTTTTACGTGCCTGTACCGAATGGACTTTGGGATAAGAAAATATCACTTTCTGCGCAAATAGCGCCGCTTGGGTGAGATTCTCAAGTTACTAAAGTTTCTTATATTGCTTTCCTCTAAAATCGTATAATATCATGAGTTTTAATTCAGGGTTACGTTTGAATCTATGCACTAGAAAATTTTTTGTTATGTTGAACACTGGGTCATTTCTCTAATTCTTTGGGTTACGGCCAGTGGCAAGTTAAAAATCCTCTGGGTTTGACAGCCTAGTTTCTCCACGGCACGTTCCCAGCACAGAAGCACGGTTTATCTGCGAAGACTCTACTCTGACGGCATGTAGTCGTCCATGTGTCGCGCGCGCGGCTTGTCTTCACAGCGCGTGCATGCACTCTCACCGAATCGTGCAACACCACCCACGTCGACACTCAGCGTCCTCTCGCAAGACAACTGACCTTATATTACCGACTTCTCTTATACATGCACAATTTCTGCACGGACTCCTCAAGCTGAGTGCAGTGATGGCTTCGGTAGGGCTTGGCGTACTCAACTTAATTTTTTTGCAGATAGACAAACAGGCTCAGGCTCGGAACAGGAGCTAGTTCACCATTTCACTACTAACTTTCACATGGTCAAAAATAGAATTGTTTTATTCTTGGTCTTGCTACAACACCAATATCAGCTGGTACATCACTCTCGATTGCCCGGTTACGCAATGCTTGTTGACAGGGTTAGATTAGAGCTAGTGTCCTTGTATATAAGCTCCGCCCCAGTTGTCAATCACTGAGCTGGTGAGCACTCAAGCCATATGACTTACTGAGGCTTGGTCAAATATAGCTAAAAAAACAACTTTGGATTTTCAGAATGATTTTATTTTTCTTCAGTATACTGTGCATCAAGAATTAAAGATTAGGATGATATGAAAATGTAAAAAACAGTCAAAATTAATTTTTTTGTGTATCCACCTACCTTTATAAGGTAGAAAATTATATAAGAGCGCAATTACAGAAGTAAGGGAATTAATGTACTATAAAACGTTGTAAAATTTAATAAAATACATAATTAGGTGTTACAACATAATTATAGACATTATTTATATAACGACAAGATACGATGGAACCCAGTATCTTGGGAATTTATGTCAGGAGTTTCAGTTTTTATTATTAAAGCTTCGATAATTTTCAAACAAAAGGAATCACGTTCGAAATACCTGACGATGGTATTGTCAACAATATCTGAACGAGAAATTTTCTGTTTGTGGAGTGTTTGAAGGTGATCTTTAATGGATCCATTTTGTAAATGCATACACTACCAGCGAGATAAGGTGCAAGTTGTATAACCAACATACCTTGAGCAATCGGTGTTTGAATGAACACATTCGTTGTGAGGCGGTTCTGCTTTGTATTGCCTGTTTTTGTTTATAGTTTGACGTGCTTCGTGTATTATGATGTCGCAACATAAAAGATGACGCTCCGGCTAGTAGTTTACGAAAACTTTTATCCAACGGTCATTGTTTCTTGGTTTTCAAGACACAACTTTTATAGAGTGCTAGCATATTTAATAATTGAATGCCCACTAAGATTATCAGTAACAATATATTGCCAACCCATAAAAGTGCACATTTCATGAATCCTTGTTTAGTGAAAAAACACTTTGTGCCTGAAAACATCAGACAATTGTTAGTAGTTATGTGCCATTCCTGTAAACATGTTTGATATTCTTATGTTTTGCTTTGATCACAAATTTCCAATATAAATAACTGCAGACAGCTATGTGTTTGAATTTCATCACTTTAATATGTATGCGGGGCTCACAGCAGTTTTCATGTGTTTTGAGTAACTTTTCTGTCATTAGATCATAAAATATTTTTAGCACAGCCCCAGAAATCGCTTTCACATTGTATCCAGGTTCTCATGTACTCCCTTGGATACACTCACCAGTAACACTAAGCTCAGAGGAGTTAGGAGACACAGTGTCTGCAAATTAAGCCAGGATTCAAATCTGAGTCTTCGAAACGAGAGCCCGGAGCTCACACCACTCAGCCACACTGTGTCCTCATCAAATAAGATTGCAAATAAAGAGGCAAATCGTTTGGAACCTCTTGCTCTGCATTGTACTTATTGTCGCCATTTGATTCGCGGTTGCCGTTTGGCAGGATCATTTCATGTGCCTTTCTATGTAGATTTTTTCACACTGTGACAACCGATCATTTTATTGAAGACGGTAAAAACGACAACGATGCTATTACCAAATGAATGATCATTGACATTGTTAGAGACCAATGAAACAACGCAAGTGTTATTTTATGAACTTTTATTTTATGGTGGTATGCAGGTAATTTTTGGATCAGGGCTCGTTTTAACATAAGTAGTGGTGCATACCAAATGTGTACAGGGTACCACAAAATATTCCGTAAGTAAACCTACGGGACTGGTACAAGATGGATACTTTAGAAAATAGTGCACATGTGAGTTGCTAGTGAGTACCACATGGGTATGCCATACCAGATGGGTATTGGCTGATTGTCTACCTGATGAGATAGCAAATGTGAAGTATCAGATGAGTGGATAATCTGCCAAATGGGCTAAACTAAAATATACAGTATCGGATGTGCATGGATGACTGCCTAGTACAAGATTGGTGCTCAGTACCTGATGGTTATTGGCTGAATGCCTATCAGATATGCTTGAGCAAAATGGCAAATATAACACAAAGTAACATGAAGTACTGCCAAATGGGGCTTTTGGCGTCATAAAGATGGCGATGTCAAATAACAGCTGAAGTCAATTTTTTACATTACTTTTTCACTTTGTAAAAACTTGACGAGACATTCAATAGCAGATATTTCAACAAGTTGCAAACAGGCAAAAACAATTAACACATGAAAAATTGTTTGAAAAGAATGTTTTATTTTTGTACCACAAACCAACACTGGCATTTAAATTGGAAGCACACTAATGCAGTTTAGCATATACAACAACGTAGACCTTATAGAAATATCGCCATTTCTGTACGCTTTCGGGGTATGAGAGAAGAGTCGTAAAAATGGTGAGAATTACGAATGGTGTCTAACAACAGTTTTGGAAGACTGTTTGTTTGTCTAAAATTAAAAAGTTAGTTAAGACACCAAAGATGTGATATGAGCATCTTCATTCATGTAACTATTGTAAATATTTGGACGTTAGTACGGGACCCTTTGATACCTGTTAATGTGAGATTTTCATTGCATGCCAATACAGAAGTTGTGGTAGTAAAAAACGAAATTAGAACTTTGTTAAGTTGATGATAATTACAAAGTTAAAGGCGAGGACGAGTAAACCTTATGGGGTACAGTACCTACATGTGTTGTAATGTTGGGCCTCCGTGTTCAAGAGTTCGGCCCCTCATTGGGGGAGGGCTTCTTTATATGCCTGAAAAAAGAAAAGAGAGAAGGCATCCCTCCTTTGCTCGATTTTTGATGTTTTTAGTTTGAATTTCTGCTGTAGTGTGAAGTGGTTGTTAACTAGGGTAGCTAGTAATGGAAGAGAGGTTATGATGGGTCTGTTGAAGTGCATGTCTTGTGGGATGTATTATAGCCCGCACAAGGATGAAAACAGGTGTACCTGCAATACAAGACAATAGTAATTTGTGAAACTGCTATGATGACTAATTCTGTTAACAACAAAAATTATTGGTAATAACTTTAATGGCTTAGTCTCCTTACAAACTTTATACTGTTAATTTCCCTTCATCCTCGGTCATGAGGGAAATTATTTTCAAGAAAATGGAATTCTGGTCATTTTGCCAGAATACTTTTAGCTTGTGCTGTATCATGGAGTTAAGAAAGATTATAACATATATTTGAGATGATAGCACTTTAGAGAAAATAAAACTTTAAAGAAAATATTATTAACACAACCTGTCACAAGGGATTGACAAGAACTAAAAACAGGAGATGATTGTCGTGTGATAATGAGTCAGGTCTTGAGAGGATGGGAGTTCAAGTTTAATAAGTGTTGGTTGTTTGTTCTTTTGATTAGCTACCTATGGTAATGGAGGGGCCAGTGTGGCGTTAAGTGGGATAGGTTTCCTCACTCAAGGTCGTGGGTTCGTGTCCCACTGAGGCACACAGCTAGACCCTTGAGTTAGGTTTCTAGCTCCTCAGCTCGGTTTTAACAAAGAATAAAAATGGTTGCAGATGATCAGTGCATTGGACCCACCTAAGCAGCTTGCCACGTCTGTTACAACGTGTAGCAGACGTGTATCAGACCGCCTGCATTGATTTTTTTTATACCTATTGGTGATTCTTCTCTTAATATGTAGCAAACAAGGTTGCCGACAAGCAAAATTCTATTTTGTTCAATTTCTTCACGAAAATAAAGAGTAAGAACATTTAATCTATGGCAAGCATGATTTGCAGTGTGTAGATAAGATAAGACAACTTTTGTTTATTTTCTCATTATTTGTGAAAAGGTAATCGGCCATTGAAAAATAACAAAGTGACCATCTTGGCAAGTGTTTTTGTGCGAATTAAGTGGAGAATTGATGTAAATTATAACGATTAAGATAGTGTCTGTAATGTGTGATTCCAACTGTACACTATTTGAAGTATTTTTGATTACTGTACGAAGGTTTGTAGAATAATGAATTTTGAACATGAAAGAAAATCAAAACAAGGCAATGTTTTGAATCTACTGAATGAGAAGATTAAATAAATTGGTTCCAAACTGAGAATTTGATGGAATACAGAAATTGTGATCACAGGATTGCAAATTTGTTCTAAAAACGTAAATAATGTTTTATGGATCATAAAATAAATAAGAAATATCTTATTGAGGCGGTGATATTGGTTTACCAGAGTGCTATCACAGGCAGAGAAGTAGAACCTGAAAGCTGAGGATGGTTTTGTGGACCACATTTTTTGAAGTGTAAAATTATATCTGTTCTACTACGGTATTCGAACCCATACTGTATACACTGCGGATCTAGAGTAGCACTTAACCACTGCACCCCTATAGAACCTTGATTCCCAAAGGCAGCCACTGAGTTCCAGAAGTGAAATATAAAATGACCCACATAGTGTCATGATATTCTGTCATATTCTAGGATATTGTAATTAATCAACAAAATTTATTCTCACCCGTTTATTAGCATGCCTAAAAACTAGCCTAATTCATTGTAAATTCAGATGCCTTATCTGACGTCGGCGTCGGGGGTAAAAGTCAGTCTTCCTGTTAAGCCGTCTCACTCTCACACTGTCTACTTAGCTTTATNACCCACCCACCCACCCACCCACCCACCCACGCACACACACACCCACGCACACACACACACATACATTACCTACTCAGTGTCTGGTGATCTTACCAGTAAGTTGCACATTTCATGAAAAGTGACTTCAAGCTTTAAGACAGAAATTTGGTCTACACAACTATTTCTGAAAAGTATTTAAAACTCACTTGAGCAAAAATGCTTAGTGTGAGAATATACACATATCTGCTAAATACTAAGATTATATATAGATTATTGCATGGCAAAGTCGTTATCCCCCGCTATCTAGAGCCCGAGTGGATTTTGGAGAATTATCGCCCGAGGGGCGTTAACATACTGAACGAGAAACATTGCAATGAATCGATCAACCTTTCTCGACTCGCCTCGGCTTTGTAACTACTTTCTATGTCAGAGGCCCGGGGTCGGAGGTCGTCACCTTTTAAGAAAAGCGGAGATATTTTTGTAAAATAATCCTTTTACTCAAAACCAATTGAAAAATAAAACAAAATAGAAATAAAGTGAATCTATAAATTAAGGTTTTGCAACTGTTATAGCTTACTACACATTTTATCACGCTAATCTTCGCCCGGGAATATATCGTCTGCTAAAGTTGCTTACCACTAGTAACTGACTATAATGCTCAAGTCAAAGGATCTCGTCCACACGACACCTGCATTCAAATTGGAGATCGGTGATTTACAAGTGAGAGAACACGAGAGAAAAATTTCACTGAATTAAAATATCGTTTTTATGGAAATTATGCGTCTTATTTTTCATAGCGTATAATTGTCGGTGCAATGCCCTTTGCTGAACATGCGATTGTTCCTCGTGCTCATTTAAGTATTCTATTTTCACGTTCGATGACGTCAGCCGCTGAGTGGTGTAGCGGTAAAGTCGGTGACTCGCAACTGTTGAGTCCGGGTTCGAATCCGGCCTTGGTTTCCCGCCAAAATGTTATCTCACTAGTGAGATAACTTTATGGGTTATTACACGGTTGTATCTACCATTCGAGGCTAATATTGTGGTATAAAATAAATTATTTCTAGACTGAGATTTCTCACGATTACTTGGTTGGAACTTTATTCACCGAATTTTGAAGTTGGAACTTTATACGGAATTTCTGTCTTGAGTCTCAAGTCGCTTTTCACAAAACAGAGAGTCTGTTGTCTTTTTTATTTTGACTTATGGCTAAAAGTCAGTCAACTGTTGGATTAAACTGTTTCACAAAAATGAAGCTAAGGCCGAGTCAGAAAATCTGTCTTTAACGCCAAGCCAAAAGATAGAAATCCTCAGGCTGCTTGACTAGACAGAAGACAGTATGTTTCAAGCAACAGATAAGTCAAAAAATCAAATTTTGGTATGATTAGTAGTCAAATTTCTGACTTGGCTTTAGCCAAGGGACAAAAGCCAGACTGTAGACTTCAAGAAACGGCTTCACTGGGCTATGGGATAGACAGGTTGATTGCAACACTGATGATCGCTCTAGTAGAACTGGTGGGGGCCTTATCTTTCACTCTGGTAGCAGTCTTCTTCGTTAATCCTGTGTTCCTGTCAATGGCATGAAATTAAATTTGAAACAAGATAAATGCCTCTTCATGGATACGGTGGAGTTGTCAAGTAGCCTAAGATTTTGGCATGACCGTTCAAGTTATAAAGTACCATAACCTACCGAGAGGCAGGCCAGGTCATGGCGAGGCGAGCAGCCGAGGTTGAAGACTACTAAATTGGGATCAGTTGGGTGTTAGAAGACCTTTCAATGTTTGTGTTCCATAGATATACCACCGTATTCTTCATTGTGAATTCTTACTGCTCATTTTAACGTCCACAAAACAACATAATATCAGAAAGTTTCATTATCAATCAGCCATTTCTGAGAGATGATGTTGGGACATTTTTCTAGGGTCCTATACAACCTTGAAATTTGTCGTCATTGATAAAAACGTGTCAGGAACTATGGATGAAATGATGCATTTTCCTTTTTACGAAGTTAATCGCTTCCAGTAACTTAATCTGTTTAGCACAATCTATTATTGTATGTGTTTAATGGAGTGTTTTATTGGTATCAGTCTGTAATTAGTGGAAGTCAATGTAGTATTATCACTTAAAACAAAGGTGATGTTGTGTTGTTACTTCTGCTTCAACTAGGCGTAGAAATTTTTAAAGAAATCAATAAAAATCGTGTCACTTATGCATCAGACTTGTATTAGATTTTGAAGAAATTGGCAAATAACTTAAACTGAAAAGGATTGATACAGTTGTTGGAAACCAACTGCACCGTCACGTTTTTCGTTGAACTATTGATTTAATCCATTTAGTGCTTTAAGTTTTACAAAATTCTGTTTACTGATTTATTATGCGGCAAGTGATATCAAACATAAACCGGATTACTTCACTGTACTTCCTTGTAATTACTTCGTATTCACATTTAACTCATGATTTTTTTATCTGCCATCAAGATTTATAAATAGCATGTAGATCTTTTGCTAGATAAAATGCCAGGTGGATTTTTGTCTCACTTCCCTTGACGTAATTACTGTCATGGTGCCAACCTGGTGTCCTTTNGAAAACAGTATGTTTCAAGCAACGGATAAGTCAAAAAATCAAATTTTGGTATGATTAGTAGTCAAATTTCTGACTTGGCTTTAGCCAAGGGACAAAAGCCAGACTGTAGACTTCAAGAAACGGCTTCACTGGGCTATGGGATAGACAGGTTGATTGCAACACTGATGATCGCTCTAGTAGAACTGGTGGGGGCCTTATCTTTCACTCTGGTAGCAGTCTTCTTCGTTAATCCTGTGTTGTTGTCAATGGCATGAAATTAAATTTGAAACAAGATAAATGCCTCTTCATGGATACGGTGGAGTTGTCAAGTAGCCTAAGATTTTGGCATGACCGTTCAAGTTATAAAGTACCATAACCCACCGAGAGGCAGGCCAGGTCATGGCGAGGCGAGCAGCCGAGGTTGAAGACTACTAAATTGGGATCAGTTGGGTGTTAGAAGACCTTTCAATGTTTGTCTGTGTTCCGTAGATATACCACCGTATTCTTCATTGTGAATTCTTACTGCTCATTTTAACGTCCACAAAACAACATAATATCAGAAAGTTTCATTATCAATCAGCCATTTCTGAGAGATGATGTTGGGACATTTTTCTAGGGTCTTATACAACCTTGAAATTTGTCATCATTGATAAAAACGTGTCAGGAACTATGGATAAAATGATGCATTTTCCTTTTTACGAAGTTAATCGCTTCCAGTAACTTAATCTGTTTAGCACAATCTATTATTGTATGTGTTTAATGGAGTGTTTTATTGGTATCAGTCTGTAATTAGTGGAAGTCAACATAGTATTATCACTTAAAAAAAAGTTGATGTTGTGTTGTTACTTCTGCTTTAACTAGGCATAGAAATTTGTAAAGAAATCAATAAAAATCATGTCACTTATGCATCAGACTAACGTTTTTGTATTAGATTTTGAAGAAATTGGCAAATAACTTAAACTGAAAAGGATTGATACAGTTGTTGGAGACCAACTGCACCGTCACGTTTTTCGTTGAACTATTGATTTAATCCATTTAGTGCTTTAAGTTTTACAAAATTCTGTTTACTGATTTATTACGCCGCAAGTGATATCAAACATAAGCCGGATTACTTCACTGTACTTCCTTGTAATTACTTCGTATTCACATTTAACTCCTTATGTTTTTTTTATCTGCCATCAAGATTTATAAATAGCATGTAGATCTTTTGCTAGATAAGATGCCAGGTGGATTTTTGTCTCACTTCCCTTGACGTAATTACTGTCATGGTGCCAACCTGGTGTCCTTTCCGTAGATGCAGTACACTCGCGAAAAAGCATGATCACACTAGTGTTAAGCAAATCATGTGATCACATTAGATCTTGCAAAATTCTTGTATCTACTGAGCTAAGTCCTGCTATTGCAGACAGGAAATTCACCCGAAATTTGTGGTACCAGATGCTGGTTTTCCACTTGCAGAGCCGTAGACCTTGCGCAAGGTTATGCTGAGAATTTGCCCCCAGTTTTCTCCTAAGTATGAAAACTCACAACTGGCCTGTTTTAGATTCGGGCTTCAGGATTGTCTGGAACTTCTTGGCAAGCTTTGCTATAACCGAAAAGGTCACCTTCAGTTTAAATAATAGAATAAATGGATATTAAATTATTAAAACTTTTTTGTGAGAACGTTTGGTTATTAGCACAAGGTCCTATGGTATGTAAGCTTGTTCACCCGTACTCATTGGTATGTCCCACGCTGTGGCCTAGATGATGTGCGCCCACACATGTATGTGGACATATGATGTTGTTTTTCTGTTCTTCTGGCATCCCCCGGGTGTCTGATATATCTCCAAAACCCGAAGATGAATGTTTCTGAAATTTAGCATCATGGATGGGACAGCATGAGATAGGTTTCTTACATTTGCCTCTGTATCGGTGAGGTTTTTTTATCGAATTTTCAAGAAATCTAACCACCTTCCCATTTTTGGATGAATTCTATGCATTTTAAGCCAGCAGAGCAGCCATTTTTAATCATTTTGTTGTCTTCTTATCTTGTCGAAACCAATCTGATGATCATTATGAGAATTAGCCTTTGTGTTCTTACTGTGAAGAGCATGACTGACAATTATTTCCAGACGGCTTGGACTACTTTAGTGTCCCCTAGTGGCAGTATTTTTGCATTCATGGCTATATCTTCATAACCCTCAGCAGGATCTTTATTGAATTTGGCAAGTGTATTTCTTTGAAGGTGACTACATATGGTCAGACAACTTTTGGACAGATCCAACTTCCACTGTGCCCCCTAGTGGCACTTTCTGTTTTCGGTTGGCCACTGTTATCTAATAGGAGTTTCTTGATGGATTTTCTTGAAATTTAGTAGAAATGTTTCTATTAAAGAGTTATTGACACCTTTCTGTTTACAAATGAATTTGACGTGATGTATGAGTTTCTTTTTGGCGTCTCTTGTCATTATGAAAATTGTTATATGTGGTTTTACTGGAAACAGCATGGTTGACAATGTTTTTTGGATGGCTTGGACTACTGTGGTACACCCTATTGTCTATTTGAAGTTTGCTGGCACATTGCCATTTAGAAAGAATGTTTAAAATATCCCTGTTATCCAGGTTATGTGTAATGCACACAGTGGGCACTTATCATGTAACGCTCGGCATTGCTCTTGTTAAATAATATAGAAATGCTATAATTATTATATATTTGGTCATAACTTAATAATCATGTTGTCAATAAAAATAACCATTCTGGAGATTACGAACTACTTGTTAGCAAGTATATCTGACTATCTCAATTGATATATTTGGCTCTGAAGCAATTCTAATCTGATTATAGATGAAAAAAGTTGAGACTTAGAGATTGATAATGTTAAGTAAGTGATTTAAATTTAGGTAAGTAAAATAAATTTTAAAAAAATTAACAGTTCGTAGTTGTAGTTAAAGAATTTTTTTGCTACATCATCTCATGTAGTGAATTGTTGTCTTTGAAAATCTGAGGAAGCAGGTGCAAGCTTTTCATTTTAACTGCTTGACTTTGTCGACTTTACATTTTAGGTTTGCTATGATCTTGGCTCTTTCTACTTCTACAAAGAAGAGTACGCGAAGGCCCTTGTCAACTTCAATCGCGTCGAGGAATGTCTGCCAAAGGTAAATATTTTGTAAATATTGTTCAATCTACAAACACTCAGTTAAGCAATGCCTCTGAAAATAACACAGTGTTACTTGCAATGTGTGTACTTTGGACATCCATTCCTTGATTTTTTAGTTTCTCAATTTCAACACCGTGAGTGTTGCAAAGATAGCCAAGGTAATAGTCACAATGTTGTCACTTCTGTAGTGCTCAGCTGTAGACAAAAAGCTTATGAACCGCAATAATCGTGAACTGTGGAGAGTCCCGTCCACACACACACACTACTCGAAAGCAACTTGCTCTAGTGCAACTTATCTCACTGTTAAGTGGAGTGTCCACGCACACACATGCACACGCACACGCACGCACACACACTCACACTCGCACACACGCACACACACGCACACACACACATGTGATAACTAGGGTACAGCTGAAGTCGCACTGGGCATGATCACGAACAGCTAATGTGAATACTGGACACAAAAGAAGACCCATCTGAATGTATAGCAGCTGATTATTACTTCCACCTTGACCAAGATTTGCGGCCACCCAGGAATTAAAAGTGTTACAAGCTACCCTAGAACAATTTAACCTACCTCGACAAGGTGGGATAAATTGCACTAGTTTAAGTATCGTCCGCACAGCTCCAATCCGTGCGACAACTCGTTCCAGGAGTAACTTGCTCTAGGATAAGTTGGTGTGTGGACGGCACTGAAGGTGGCAGCTCAGAACTTTGAACTTTGGTTGCATGCAAACGCGATGACCAGAGATAGCTCAAAAGTACTTGGCCTCACATTTTTTAGGGATTCAAGGTCCTGATGAAGTTTAGTGCCGCTCTTGATAGGTGTATCACCATTACTCATCTTTCTTTTCATATTCACAGTGTTAACCACAGGTACTCATTTTTACTTCGGTTGTACCGGGTTGTTTCGATGTCTGATTTCAAACCTTGATATGCAGATGGTATTTCACTGCTTTGCTACTAGCTTGCCATCTTGTAAATTTGTCGTGCATCAAGTTGCATGAGGGTAATTTTATAGTTGTTATGTACTATGTGGTACAATCTCCTTAATATGCCATTAGATTCACTTTCTGATTGAAGAAGTTGATGAAGTGCTGTTCAAATGCTAGTTACAAGTAGCGGAACCATTAAATCCAGTATGAAGCAAAAGCCAGTGTAATTCCAAATTGACCGATTGTCTGTTGAACCACAATATTAATTTTAGCTGAATTTCAGTGCTCCTGATGCAGAATTGTCTGTTCAGTGGTTCTGATTATTTATTATTTGGCCTTAAATGTATATGGCGACAGTGAACGTTTATCGAAGCCTTTAGTTGTTCTCATGTTTTAAGTGCTTAGGGTAGATTATTTTCTTAGTTTGGGCTTGACGTCAAAGCTAGGCATTTATCGTAATCTATTTTGCCCGGGGTATGCCATGAGCTAGGTTGCAGAGTAAAACAAGAGGAGGATTGAGAATAATGTCATTTATTATGACGTAAATAGATAAAACTAAATAAGACTCTGCAAGATGGGCATGGACGAAACGCCCACCAGGGTGTACAATGAATAGCCCTGAAAGAGGGAACCAAAACAAAAGAACTGCCTGAAGGGCTTAAAGGAAAAGTACAGAACATGAACACAAAACATGAAAATACCTAACAGGAAGTGTATTTGAGAAAAGAGAAAAGTGGGACTGACACCCGGGATGGGGGGGGGGGAATGCAGAGAACGAACGTAGGTCTTGTAGACGACGAGGTAGGTGGCTGAATGAGAGAGACCACGTTGTACTGAACAAATGAAATATGGGCGACCAATCAGGTGTCGCATAGAGAAATGTATGAATACAAAAGTAGGCCCTTGGGGCTATAAATAGAAAAGAGTAATGCAAAATAAACCCTAAGGGTTAATATCAAAATAAAGAGACAAATGTCAAACTAATGACGATAAATGCATTTAACAAGTTAAATTAAATTTATTTTAAAGCAAACTCCTAATAGTGTTTTTGAGACATAACATAGTAAAATTTTCCTTTTAAAAAAATTATAGTGAAATCAGCTGGGGAGAGGGGGTATTTTGCGCCCTCTGACATTGTAGAATAAAACAGAAAAACAATACGGAGATTCGCTAATGTCGGGGATTTCCGTACCAGATCTGAATGTACTGTAGGTAGATCAAGTCGTGGATCTCTGTTAAGACTGAGTGTATGGATTAATTGAGCTCCATAATACATTAATTAGTCTAGAATACAAAATCCTTAGAGTGGTGTTTATTAATTGATTCTTGAATGATTATGACTTGTATCACAGACCATTAGACTATTTATCTTATATTAGGAATTTAATATGCAATTCATCTCGACAGCAACATACTCATCAAAATCGAAAAGATGAAATATACATAAATTAGACTAGAATACAAAATCCCTGGAGTGTTGTTTAATTACAACTTGACCTGTTTTATTGAATATGACATGTATCACAGTCTATTAGACTATTTATCTGATATCAGGAATTTCTTCAAACAGGTCACCCAAATATAGGCTCATGGTGTTTACTCCCGGAATCTCAGTTTCTACATTTTGTAGGTTTGTCACACGCACGCATAAACACACACACACACAAACTCATATCAATGATTGTTGACACAAAGTTATCAATGTTCATAAGTGTCTCTGCCCTGCTCAGTACCACAACTCAACAGCTTGCCAGTTTCATTGACTGTTCACTGCTTTGGCTTGACTCACTCACTGCATTCCCAGCCTTTTTTCAGCTTGACCATTCACCACTCAAAGTTCTGTTGCGTCATAACAAAAAAGGGGTCACCTGTGTGACCGTGTTTCTGAGTCCGTTTAGGTACCTTGCTAAAGGCCGCCTGCACACTCAGGTTAACTAACAAACACGGCGACTGACATGTCATATTAAAAGTACCTGTTGTAGCAAATATTCAAGATAAGTTGCATTTACTTGTTCCAACACATAACTTGTGGTATGAGTCACCATGTGCCCATTAGCGTATGTATACAAGGGGCAGGCTCAGTATTAACCAAGTAACAAGAACCATCTACCGTATTCACCTTAATAAGCACGCATGCCTCTATAAGCGCCCTCCCCCTCACGTTTTCAGTCTTCTCTAAAATAAGCGCCCATCCCATGAACGTGTACATGCTAAAAATGTTTTACCTACCAGTCTAAAATTCTACAGCAACGTCTTCAATTTATCAATAAGATCCGACAGTCCTGAAAAAAATCATTGTACGTGGAATTGGCACACCACGAGCCTCTCCGCTATGTCGGTATTTTAAGCCATGACTATACACTTCAAACTTCCGCCTTGCTTCAAAAAGAACGCAACAGTTCTGCTCATCTTGCGAGGACCGTTTCCCACTATGATCTGGGCTTTCAGAACAGATGCAGCGTACTTGTCAAAGGGATTGTATTGTATCTTTCCCGTACAGATCATCTCCCTCAACAGGAATCCAAATTTCTTTGTACACGTGAAAACCACAAATTGAAGACTAATAAAAATCTTGACCAGAGTTAAAAGCACATGGCCAGGAAGTGGATGCTACGTATATCCACCTGTCTATTCATAAAACGGGTAGCATAGCATCGGCAAGAAATGAATAAATATTGTTGGCACTAATTTCCGAAAGTTTCGAATACCGTAAAGAACTTCTGCATTATTTTTAAGAGGAATTATTTAATGAATCATAATTGGTGTTTTTAAAGTGAAAATGACCTACTGATAATGAACACTTCTGCACCCCGAATCTCCCGGAAAATATCTGTTAGACTGTCACGCATCCAGTCACCCGGCGACTCTTGAATAATTACATTTAATATCGGCCTTACCGAGACAATTCTCGGATGTTTTTTTTAGCAGATGAGGCCAGCACGTGCTAAGTCAAACACATTCTGCTTTACTGCTAGAGTTCATTTCTTTAGTTAAAATGCACACCTACATCGTTGCATTGCGTTTGCTCTGGCAAATGAACTCTGATGATATGCACGCGCTCGCTCACTCACGCACCCAGACCCGCCAGCTTCAACACAAATGTCAAGTAACAACAACATGTGTGTTCGTCCAGACATTTTTCTCATGTTGTGGGGTACGATGTAGCACAGATTGGAACTTAATCTGAAGTTAATCCCGACTCCACAGGAACTTAAATTTCTTAGGGAGGCTATTTAGAAACTTTAGGATTTCAGGTAATTTGTTAAGTTGAAACTATTTTTATTCAATAGTTCAAATTGCCTTATCGACCATCAGGATTTCATGTCATTTGTTTAGTTGAAACTATTTTTATTCAATACCGTATTGGCCGTAATAACTGCCCATGCCCCCATAAGCGCCCCCCACGCGTTTTCAGACTTTGCCCAGTCCATGAACGTATACATGCGAACAATGACGTAGCTACAGTCCTAAAACTCGGTTACAGTAACGTCTTGAATTTATCAAAAGAAGTTTTGCACGGGTCATCTAGACCACCAGCGGCACTGCTACATTTGTATTTAGCCATGACTTATACACTTTAAAGTAACACAGCGCTTCAAAAAGAACGCAACTCTCGCGACGACCGTGTCCCACTATGATCTGACCTTTCTGTACAGACACATCGACTGTCTCATGAATAAGAATAACTCGGTGTTAAACGCACGAGGCCAGGAAGCGCGCGCTACGTACATGAACCTGTCATCAAAGACATTAGTCGGGAACTATTCATTCATGAAACGGGT
>NMRA01000099.1:70579-220554 GCA_002633005.1 Phoronis australis | reverse complement strand
TTGACGTGATGAGAAATATTTTTTGTTTAGGCCCCCATTCACAATAGGCCACAGCTAAGTCTGTCCGTAGGATATCGCGCGTTCAAAGTAGTGTAGATAGTGAACAGCAGCAGCCGAATGAGACGGAGCCAAAGTAAAGCTGGTTAAAAATCAAAAAATAATGCAAGGCCCAGCACTCAGAAAGGGGCGCGGCGCACACGCAATTGTTACAGAGACATTGCATCCCTGTCCTATGTTGTGTAAGCGCCGGTCGCAGATCGTAAATTTGATGAATCCTAGCTTACAATTTCACCTGTTCTGGAGACTGAGTTTCAACTGCTTTAGGCTACAATAAGTTCCCGCCCTGAAACCAATTTTTCTAAGCGCCGTATAAATCATATGCACAGTTGGACCAAATTGGGAAAGTCTCCTAAAGTGAAGTGACATTGAATTTCGTAAAAAGCAAATCTCCAGGTTTGACGAGAAGCAGGACATATTTTATTTCAGCACGTTTTTCGGCTTATCTATAAAATAAACTTAGCAGTATTGTTGATACCATTTTAATCATTCAGCTACACATAATGGCCCATACTCCAGTATATTTGGGGTACTTGAGTGTGAAAATGTTCCATTTTGAAAATGTAAACCCTGAGGCTTACTATCACATACTCATGACAAAAAGATTTATAACAGCGGATTTGAAATTAAGCTATGTACACAGTACCCTGTTCGTTCAAGTTAAAGCCTGTGTTTTGCTTAATGTGTACTTTTTATTTTCCAAATTTGACCTTGCCTTGTTACACAGCATACACTTATTTTTTAACTCAGCCAAGTCCTTTAGTTCCTTAAAACAAAATTGTTGCGGTTGCTCTGCGGAGCTTTTAAAATGTGTACAATAGCTCAACGCCATCTTTGAATCTGCAGTAGTTACCCAAAATTCAACATATCCAGAGGGCGCTTACCTCGCAATTGCCAAGCTCATCACCAGTTCACATTCAACTTCGTTTGCTGTTTGTCATTCTGATGCCAATATAGCCACTGTTACCTAGTGTATGCGATGCAGAAACTGACAAACATTTGAAGAGCCATTGAATGAGGCACGATAAAATGTTCTAAACTTGCAGGATTCGGCCCAGAAGTCAAGTAGCCCCATTTTCAAAAACTAGGCCAATCGTACTTTCGCAAAAGAGGATAATTGATAGGGGTAATTTAAATTTGTGCTTCAGTTCAAAAATCCATGTTGGGTTTTGGCTTGAATTTTGACCTGTACTATGTCGGTCATGCCCTCACCTACTGCAACTCACATTGTTTATGTTCTGGCAGTTTTTATTTAAAGCTACTATGAACCCCTTCCGTCACAAAAAACAAGTGCTGATTTAGATTAATTATCATTATGAAATTGACCTCAAATCGTCCCTTAGTCAAATTGGACATGATTTCAGGGCTTCTATCAAGTGATAGCTAGTTATTTCTTCTGATCAAGCTCATAAAATTTCAGGTCACCTCGTAACCCCAAATTTTACGGTTTAAAGAAATAACTGCTAGTTCTTACTGTGCCGAGAGATCACGTGCAAACTGAGTAAAGAACATTACAATGGCAAGGGACCTCAAATCAATAGTTTTGTGATGGAAAGCGTGGATTTGTGGCGCTTACACTTTTTGCACGTGAAGTGATTTGCATATTAAATTTATGTCTGACGCTGCTAACTGTAATTTGTCATTTGGGCAACTGAGTTTAAACTATCTGATTTTTAATTTTTCAATCTAAACCCTTGGCATTAACCCTGACAAATACGGTAGTATTGGTGATTCACTAGTGACGTCAGGTTTAGACCCTTGCTGTGCGTTTGAGTCGATTCTGAGAAACACCAGTTTGATGGGAATCCAATTATAAAGAAAGTGACAAGCGTGAAACAAATTAGGATGTAAAAGTTTGAAAACTTTTATTATTAGATGATCTTGATAATAGAAATTGTGATTGAGTATTGATTGATTACTGATGATTCTTATCCCAGATGAAATACTGAGATAATTATACTGTTAACTAGTCTAATGGTAATGGATGATAACAGGTTGACTGAAATTATATCACTTAAGGGATTAACTTCCTGGATAATTGGGGTTTCAGAATTGGTCGCCAGAGGTGAAACATGTTTTTATACAGACACTGGCAGAAATCAACTTTTCCTCACAGGAGCCCTTTTGATACAAAAACAGCCATTAACATTGTTGGCAGATATTGTCTACAACTTAGTCAGAGCAATTTGTCTCTAACTGAGAATATCTACTAGAACATTGAAAACCACTTGTTACTTGACAGGCCTTGAAGATCATTTCTAGGTCAGTAACATCAGCCCCCTCTTGAGGCAGAAACAGGAGGTAGAAACAGGTGGATATGTAGCCTTCAAACATGAACTTTAAATTTGTAATTTTTTGAAACAGGAAATTTAATTTTGTAGATGAAATTCATTATTATTTTGTGACTTCTATATTGAAAATTAGGTATTGTTGGAAACCTTTTTAACACTTTTTTTAAAAATCTTTGTAATAGGGAACGTAGTGTACCAAGAACAAGACAATTATTCCAAAAATATAGAAGAAAAACAACTTTGATCGAAAGTTTCTTAGCTCCAGACATGAGTGTGACGTATGAATATACTCAGCATCAGTGTGTCAAGTTGTCTACCAACACGCCAGCATTTTGTTCAAATATGTGCCATATCCTTGTTTCCCTGATGTCCGGTGGGAAAGCAAAAAGAGCCACAGCACGATAATAAAGCACTACAAATGCCATTCCTTATTGTACCATAAACCACGGGAAAGCAAGCAGCATTATCGGCTGATTTTTCTCACTAAACACAACAGATGATGATTAGTGCTTTGGTTTGTTGTCCTGATTAGTCAGTGTATCGACCAACAGATGCTTATAATTCAAGATCAGCTAATTAACATATCGTTAGATAGTGTTTGCAGGACTGATGCTCTAATTTGACAGCTGATTGACTGGTGTTTTTTTTGGTGTTTTTGATATGAAATTGATGATATCAAGCACTTTAATTAAACTTCTAATATGGTAATTCTTCACGTCTTTAGCACTTAACATGCCTGACAAGTGAAATTCTATTATACCGTAAATGTTCAGGTTAATACCCATGTTCACTTCACCGCCCATCCCTAAATTTTGGTGAAATCATGATTTAAACGGCCATTGCTTGGTAAAGTGCCCCTCTGCGATTTTTGAAGATTTCCAGTTAAGTACCCACCTCGCGGTTAAGTGCCCATCCTGACTCTAGAATATTGTATTGTTTTAAAGCACCCGGTGCTAAGAAAACACACAATTCCCTGACTTATACATGTAGATCGTGCAATGATAATGAGTGCGATGACTGCCTCCGAGATGGTGGTTTGGCAATGTGAATTATAAAACAGGAACTAACAAATTATTATCTCAGGTGATGGATTTACTTTCAAATTTTATTCTTGAATGCTTTGTCACTTTTTTCTCTCCTTTGCAAACTTTAAGCGACGCTGTCAGCCGCACTAAGTTTCTGACTGCGCTCAGTGCACCAGATAAAACATAAATTCGAAAAAAATCAGGCCAGAGTTATGTAGCTTTGCCAACCCTCCCAATTCGCTTAGATGAGAAGGTCTCGGATTTTGAAGAATTCCCCCTATTTTAATGAATGTAATTGTCGGGTTATCGAAGATGTGTGGCGACTGAAGGGATAGCCTCACTGGGTTAATTTGGTGCCTCTGATTGCGGAATTCAGAGGACAGAAGTGCATTACTGGATGTTTGTGTATCATCTTGAAGTAATAAAAAATGAAAGTCAAATTTTGTTTTTCTCTTATTGCATCTCAGTCAAACTTGTGTTAGCAGGTTTTACCAATGTCTCGGGGTTCTTTATTGTACGATTTCCTGTGACAACCCCTCCGCCTAGGCGTGACTGGATATCGTTTCCACCTGCCCTTTTTAGCCACCTGGAATAATTCTGTTTCTACATTGGCCAGCTTCAGCCGTAACAAAATTCTTTCCATTCTAGTCTGAAATATGTACGACGCAATACACTGATCATCTGGGGAGTGAAAATTGAGAGTAGTGGGGGGAGTTGTACGCAGTGCTACGGGCATGGAACATCAAGCCTAGGGAACATTGAGCCCACGTTATATGGTAACAGACTTGACATCGCGGTTCTGGGGATATTGGGCCAGAAGAATCGCAAAGCACTGGGTATTTTATAACTACACGAGATGCAAGTTCATTGTCAAGTAAACACCTGAGCCGCTTAAATGTACAGAGTCGAGCCAGTATACTGTTACTTAGGACTGCCACTGTTCTCTTTTGATGTGCGACTTTGGAGTGGTACACATGCGTAAGTTCCCACACATTGGTGCCCACGAATGTGCGTGACAGTTGAGTCATACGAACACCCTGTAAATTCGTGCTTTTGCGTACAATTATCAAAAATATATACTTCTAATGAACTGCCACTGACATTGGTGAAATCTGCTAATGCCTGTTTGACTGAGATGCAATAAGTGAAAAACAAAATTTGACTTGCATTTTTTACTTCTTCAAGATGATACGCAAATATCCAGTAATGTAGCCATCCTTTGAATGCCGAAATCGAGAGGCAGCAAATCAACCCAGTGAGGCACACTGTTCCTTTGGTCGTCACCCATCCTCGACAACACCGGAGAATTTGACACCTTTTAGTGAGTTCTGCTCACTTATTTTCATAATCTATGACCGAGGGAAAAACGTGTCTTTTTTAGCTATTGAAAATACACGGAAATTGTTTTAGAAAAGATTTTAATTGGTGTTATTTGCATTTTCAGTTGAATCTTTTTTACATATTGATCTTACGACATTGATTGAAAGAGTCCCAGTTGTTTTGTCTGACCTACCTGCATGCAAAGTTTGGATTGACTTAACACGGTTTTTAATTGAGATAATATTGACATTCTTTGCTAGAACATGTTTTTCAACTGCACAGTAGTGCCATTGTACTTTTGATGCATTCAACAAAATTGAGTGCAAAAATGTCATAAACAGTGCCATCTTGAATAGATGTTCACTTACTCAAATCCACAACAAGAGCATCACATGCACGTAAGATCACCTGCAAACTTTTTTCCCAGAAAACTAACTTCATCAGCAACTTTTACTGTGCTTAATAAACACTATGTCATATGTGGAGAATTTTGTTCTCGATAGTAGTTTTGTCAGACATATTACTGGGCACATGGGTGCCCAGTGTGTCCCGAGTGTGGTACTGATGTAGAATCCCCTAAACACCTGGTAGAGTCTTGCCCAGCTTTGTATAGGCTAAGGAGCAACCTACTGGATGGCACTGTTACATGCGTACAACATATAGTGCATGGCAACAAACGGAAAAGTCTGCCTAGCTTGACAGGCGGGTGGGTAACTGGAAATCCTTTGAACTTCTGTTCTGTGTACTTCAATTTTAAAGGTCATGGGTGTCCAGGGCAATTCTTCAGTTCCGTGGGTAAGCACATGCACCTCGATTTTCAGGTTCCTAAGAGCTTTATCACCGTTCAATCAAATGTTTAAATGGCATTAAGAGGACCTGTGACCTCTCAAAACATGTCACAGAGAATGCTGGGCTTGATCTCATTGGTCTCCTGATTCCAAATTTCCATTTTCCGCTTATCGGATCAGTCTAATTCAATACTTCATTTAAGTTGCTAGTTATCTCCCCTTCATTGTAACACGTCTGTTTCAGCTTGCCACACCTCTGTATACAAATGTTGAGGAGGCCAAACTACGTGGCTACAGTAGTGCCTGTCGTTGTCTACAGCATGTCTCTGGCACAGCACCGTCCCTGATAGTGAGGCTGGAAGAATCACGGGGCAACTCGTATCAGGTAATGTCGCATTTTTAATGAAATGCATCTTGTGGTAATTCTTCAAGGAATGGACATCTTTGCAGTACTGGTTGCAAAATTGTTTATTTATAATCATTGATAACTCGGGCAACGTTGATGTTTTCTGTCCACCTTTGAAAAGGTTTGGAATTAGCCACAGATTCTGTTTTTAAAGAAATTCAATGATTAGATACAGTTAAATATTAACAGAACCCCACACACCATCGTGTGAGTGTTTTTGTTGTCATATTTTTCCTGTTGTCAATGTTTTCCACCACCCATTACAGTGGTGGGTTGCCATGGGATAATGAGTGACGGTGAGCTCCTCTGTGGTTTTTTCCTAAGATGATCATCAGTGACTTGACCATTTACCATCCGGATGAAATCACTTAATGAAATAGAATATGAGTTAATACATTTCATGCTTTGGCTTCTCCGTTATGATGTCTTACCACTAGGTGTCGCTAGGTGTTATACAGGGTTATACATATGGCTGCAATCTTACATGTTGGACATCCTGGTGAACTTATTTAGAGAAATAGAATTATTATATGCTTTTTGATAGCATGCCTGCGTTACATCAGTCACTTTTAATGAATTCACCATCTCCTGATTCTCCTGCTACCTTTTATGTGTGGCTTGTATTCTCATCTGTGTGTCGTCCCTTCATGGTTCCTAAATTCTACGTCAAGTTTTCTGTAGATGGTATGGGTAGTAAGGACTAGATACCTAGTCTAGATACCTAGTCTAGATACCTAGTCTAGATACCTAGTCTAGATACCTAGTCTAGATACCTAGTCTAGATACCTAGTCTAGATACCTAGTCTAGATACCTAGTCTAGATACCTAGTCTAGATACCTAGTCTAGATACCTCGTCTAGATACCTAGTCTAGAGTTTTGGTTAATGCGACTTGCATGTATATTACTCTGCATTTTTGCGTAGGGTTTTTCCAATAGCATAATTGTACTCACTTGAATTAGCACTGGCATGTATTTGCTGAGAAATATATTAAGTTTTTAAAAATTAAGACATGGGTAATTAGCTGAGCATTGTTGTTTAAATGTGCATTTTGCCCTGTTCAGCTGGCTGAAAAAGGAATATCTAATTAGGCTTTTTGCCCTCATAATGTCAGTCTTATAATATTGCTTATCAAGATAGGATTCTGTTTCTGTTACTAACAAGAACACCAAGACTATTTACTGATTTAAGAAAACACTGGGCTTGCTCTGCAGTTTATTGGGAAAACACTTTGGAGATAATTGTAATTGAGCAAGGCTTAAGTGCGAATATGAAAATGGTGCACGCATTGTCTGTGATTTGAGTTTGTAATGAAAATAGAATACTATATCACGGTAAGGTGTATTGCAAAGCCAATTTTATGAGAGCAAAAAGCCTAATTGGGTTTTTAATTTACTACCCAGCTAAACAGGGTGAAAGAGCTTTGTATAAGTCTGGCCATTTACTTGGACAATCAGTCTTTTCGATATGATATCCTCTTGTATAAAATTCGTATCAGACATCAGTGACAGGCCAGATGCTAAAGACAGCCCGAAAGCTGGACTTCAATCACTTTGTTTTTACTATGAGCTCCTTTTGGTATTGTGTAAGTTTATCTGAATAGGGAGCTCTTATTTCAATGAAAGTAAAATACCACAGTCGCCCTAATAAGTGCACAGGGTGCTTAGAAAAATTCGTTTCGGGGGGGCGCTTTTTGTAGCCAAAGACGGTTGAAACCCGGTCTCCGAAACTGGTGAAATCGTAAGCTAGGTATCATCAAATTTACGCTGTGTGACATCTGTAACCTATGACATACTTTCTACAAAACTGTGATGCATTGCTATCAAACTTCCTTGTTAAAGTACGATTGTTTTTCAGAAAATTGTGCTAAATCCCAATGCGAAAACTCGCCGACTGATGCGTCACTGCCTCGCGATTGTCCATAGGGCAACTTGAATTCTTTAACAAAAATACAGTTTTGATTCAACAATTTACCTGAAGTCCACCTTAAGTTTTCAAAATAGTGTTCGTAAGATTTTTAAGCTCCTGTGGCTGGAGTCGGGATTAACTGCAGATTAAGTTCAAATCTGCGCCAGATCGTACTCCGCAACACGAGAAAAATCTCAACGAACACACACGTTTTTGTCACGTGATGTTTGCTTTGAAGTTCGTCTGTGTGTGAGTGAGCAAGCGTGTGCGTGTCATCAGAGTTCATTTGCCAGAATAAACGATCTTGGTTGTGCATTGTAACTAAAGAAATTAACACAAGCAGTAAAGCAGAATGTGCTTTATTTAGCACTTGCTGATCTCATCTGCTAAAAAACGTTTGAAAATTGTCTCGGTAAGGCCAATATTAAACATCATTGAGTTGCCAGGTGACTGGATGCATGACTGTCTAACAGTTATTTTCCAGGAAATTTGGAGTGTGAGGGTGCGAAAGTGTTCACTATCAGTGGGTCATTTTCACTTTAAAAACAGGAATTATGATTAATTAAGTAATTCTTGTTAACAATAATGCAAAAGATTTTTACGGTATTAGAGACTTTCGGAAATTAGTGTCAATATTTATTTCTTGCCGATGATATGCTACCAGTTTCATGAATAGATAGTTCCTGAAGACTAATGGTTATGTGCTTTTAACACCGGTTAAGCTTTTTAATAGTCTTTGTGTTAAAAGAGAAGATCTGTACAGGAAAGGTACAATACAATCCCACTGACAAGTACTCTGTGTCTGTTCTGAAAGGCCAGACTATCGTAGTGGGACATTTTACTCGCAAGATCGGCGAAACTTGATAGCATTGTCTTTGAAGCACGCGGAAGTTTGAAGTGCATAGTCATGGCTAAATACCAACATAGCAGCGAGGCTCGTGGTCTACAAATTTCGCGCATAATAATTTTTATCAGGACTGTTGGATCTTATTGATAAATTGAAGATGTTACTGTAGAATTTTAGAACTGTTGGTGAGGCGTTTTTTGCATGTACACGTTCATGGGCTGGGCGCTTATTTTAGCAAAGTCTGAAAACAAGATGGGGGCACTCATTAGGGCCAATACGGTAGGGAATACAGTAAAAATTCTCCTAATTTGGACTATCTCTTAAACATGGGATAGTGAAATTCAGGCAAGCCAACATCGAATTTTCTTCAGTCTGAATATTTTGGGACATGGTTAATTTTGGCATTCCATCATGTTTCTCGTATATCGGACACTGCATTTTGTATCACCCAACGCTGAGATAAAATTGTCGAAACTTATCTACCTGACTGCAGAATTCGTCTTTCTCATGATTATTGAATTTGGAACGGCCAGTATTGCCTATTCAGTACAAGCTCTCAACATGACCAAAATAATTAACTTTTTAGTGTCCCAAACTCGAGAATTTTTACCAAAGTCCATAAATTAGGTGCGTTTCAAGAAATAGGCCCTATCTATTTTCAAATAATGAAAAGAATTCAGCATTACTCTCAATATGTTTCAAAGCTAAACTCTCAGTGATGAAGATAAAGTAGCAGCAGATATCAATAAGTATGCTAAAAATATAGGAACGTCGATGATTCCCTGACTGTCTGTTTCATGCAACCGTCCACAGAGGATCTATTCAGGGATTAACCTTTTGTACTTGTTTGTTAGTTATAAGCTGCTTTTACTCGAGAGACAGTTGTCAACGTGTCAGTTGTCACGACGCGACTTGCTCCACTTTAGTCGCATTCATACGACATTAGATCGGAAACTGGATCAGTATGAGTCACTAACACGAAGACTGTCTGCGCATGCTTGCATAAACAATAGAGAACGTCCAAACCATGTGGAATGTCAGGGAATCACCCGTACATACGCTATTGTGCAAGTGCATTGAAAGATTATCCCTTTCCATCCTGCCCCAGTTGTGTTTAGATGGTACTTTAACCAAAGATGGTACTTTAACCAAAGATGGTACTTTAAACAAAGGTGGTTCTTTAACCAAAGGTGGTACTTTAACCAAAGGTGGTACTTTAACCAAAGATGGTTCTTTAACCAAAGATGGTACTTTAACCAAAGATAGTACTTTTACCGAAGATGGTACTTTATCCGAAGATGGTACTTTAACCGAAGATGGTATTTTAACCGAAGATGGTACTTTAAAGTCCTTCTCTCATGCGTTGTTAACCCTTATTACATGGTTAGAAGATGTTATAAGGATCCAAGAAGTACCTACCCCATAACTAATACACGATCCATACTCGAAAAAAGTTTAAATGAACGCGCCACTCACGATTCACACCCGAAGAACCACCGCCATTTTGAACTTGCCGCGAACCCGGAAGTACAATTCATTCAGGAACCCAGGCCGAGAAAACGCCGTCAGTGCGACTGGAGCAGTGCCTGTACTGTTACCAGCCAGCAAACGGAGATAAAATAATCGACAGCGCGCCTTAATTTTGATAAAATCAAACTACGGAAATTTTATGGAATTTGCTGAAGAAATGTGGCAAATAAATTTTGACAGAAATTATTTTGCCAGACTCGGGACCACACTGAGCCTATCGGACCCGGTGCGGATCGAGACCAGACACTGGCGAACGGTAAATGCATGCGGTTGCAAGCTGTTTTGTCGAAGTAAAATGGTCAAATCATAAATGCTGCATATATTCAAGGGTAGTTTCAGACACTTGCATGAAATTACGGGCTGGTTAGTCCTGTGTCACACTGCCGCGGCAGACCTTAGTTAGCCTCAGTCACCAGCTACCAGTGAAGACTATAGTCAAAATACAGCTTGTTAGTAGGCCTATACAGCTTTGCGCCAAGACTACCCTTAGGCCTAACTGGTCGCTGGCCACAAACACAAAAAACACGAAAATTGAACAAAGTTTCTTTTTTGTAGCAACGTTTGTCAAAATGTATCAACGTTAAATCTTCACAAATTACAAAGTAGCCGATTGAACATGCCTTTCAGTTCAGCAAAAGTCGACATTGTAGGTGCCGCCAGAAATGAGACGAAGTCCAACGGGAATTGTGAGCACATTTATCACTTAATGAGTAACAACTGCGAGGCTGAAATTTGGTGAACACTGCTAAATCGTGCAGAATAGTAAGTAAAGATATGTCTAACTAAATTTCACCGTAATTTGTTGGCGAAAACAATTTACACAAAGTTTTAAACTCGTAACTCATCCCGCTGTCCTCCAATATGGCCGACGCGATCCAAACAAAGTGACCCAAATTTCGCCACAAAACTTGCAATAACTTTACAGTGCTTGCCCCGATTTTGATACTTTTTCGATTTTCACTGAGTAGAATGTACTACCTTTCCGATGATAGCAAAGTACTTTTTCAAAACGAAAAAAATAAAACCGAAAAAAATTGGTTCTAGCCATATTGGTTCCTAGGTTCGACCGGCCTACGTAAGGAACTAAACACCAATGCTATTTTAACATACTAAGTACACGTAACATTCCAAAAAGAATCAACGACCACTAACTACAAACTATAAATACACTACATATGCAAACGAATCACGATATATTACTAATACAACAAAATAATGACTTTTCGAGCAAGCCATAGCACATTCAGTTACAAGGAAAAAATGGCGGCGTTCAGGACAAGTTCCTGAACTGATGAGCCGGAAATGTGGGTACGGAAATAACCGATGACAACCGGTAATCATACGCTCAGAGAGAAGGGTCAAATACTGTTAAAAAATCGCTTGTGGCAAGAAAGGCGAAAAGAATATAAAGAAAGGGTGTCGAAAATAAGAATTTATGTAGTAAGTATTTTCGGATACTGGAACCACACAGGCAGTTTGAGAGAAGGACTTTAACCGAAGGTGGTACTTTAACCGAAGGTGGTACTTTAACAGAAGGTGGCACTTTAACTGAAGGTGGTACTTTAACCGAAGGTGGTACTTTAACCACACTGTATGAATAAAGTATCTAGCAGAATACATTTTTTACTGAAAGTGCTATGATTTTGGTAGTGCCTGAAAAGTCAATTGTTACAGAACGTGTGCGATAGCTTATTTTTGTAGTGAATGACTAGTTGAGGGGTAACTTATTATGACGTTAACAGTTTATTTACCTGCTCATAGTGATTGCATTCATGAGATGATCATACATTCAATACATTTATCAAAACTTAACAGTTAAGGTGAGTTGCTCAGTTCCTGTGGGAAAATATGTACATCATCTACAAAATCTGATTCGCTCAGGGGTGTACTGTCTCAGGGGTGTACTGTCTCTGGGGGTTGCCAGAAGTTATTAGTTATTCTGAAAAGCGCATGAAGCCATGTACTTATTTATTGCCTTTATTTGTGAAGTCCGTACCACCATAAGAAACAGGTTAGCTTTAAATAAATATTGCTTTGTTTTCGTCTTTTTGTGCCAGAAGCACAATTTCCTTTCGTAGACTTATTGTACTCTTAAAATTTTCTTGCTTTTTAACTGAATCAAAGCTCGGTCCCTTGGGAATATAGTTGGGTGTAACAAACTCATGTTTTTAAGCTTTGTGCTTGTGATAGGCTATAAATGTTTTTTTAATGGCGTTGCCCTCTTTTGAATACTTCAGGTTGCCGTTTCACCATCTAGTAGCTGTTTAGTCTCCAAAATAACCAGGAATGTGCTTTTTTACTAAATGTAACATCATGCTGTGTGAACTCTTCCCAAGGGCATAATATAATAATAATATCCATTTTATGATAAAGCAGCAACATGATGAAATATATGCCTTGTCACTAGATGGTGTTAGGGTAGTTGTTGCATTGCCTGCTTCGGTCATATTCGGGCTTAATGCACTAGGAAGTTTTCCAGAATTTTTTATAAATTCTTTTTCATGCTATCAAGTTGCCAATGTTTTGTCATGGAATATGAATTAAAACTAGTCATAAAAATTGTCCAGCACCTCAAAATGTCTGGGAATGAATCAAAGTTGTTTTTCGTCCCTGTCAACTCCACTTGCCTTGGATACCAGAATTAGAAATTGGAAATAGTCAGTCTAGTGAAGTATGCTCTCATGTTCATTCAATGCTGACTAGTTGAATGTAGGATGTTCTCTGTAGTCGAAAACTAGAAAAGCTGATTTGCCTCGTTTCTAATCTTCTGACTAGCACAAAATCTAAACAAAACACCACTCGCCTCTAAAATGTATGCATTTTCTAACTTGAACGTACTAGTCTGTAATAGCTGCATGCCATCACATTGCGACTTGTAATAAAACTGACCAATAGTTAACTACATGTCAGTAATATATTACGCGTGTCCAGGCCTTTATCCAGGATTTCGAATATAGGGTGTCCAAAATGGGGTTCCCAATATTCCAGGGCATCCATAATTCCGACGCGTAACCCCCACCCCCAATAGTCCCCCCAAACACACAGATGTTTTTACAAAAAATGCATAGACCAAGGTTTTTACATCTAAGTTTACAAAACAGCCTTCTGTAGTGAGCATTTTAATAAAAAATTGGTGTAGACCAAGACTTTTACAATGCTATCAACCTAGTGTGAGCATAGCAACATTGTATATACTTTGTATATTTCTTCCTGCTTTGAAAAAAAGAGCCCCCACTGAGCCTTCAGAGGCTTCCTAGTAATCCTTACAATGTGTGTGTCCAAACTTGAAAGGTTCCTATTGACAGTGGGCGTCCAAATGATACATTGGGTGTCCTTGCCAGAGGTCTATATTAGTGCTATATTAGTCCATTTGGACGCCCAGGACGTATGCTGCATAAAGGCCTGCGCGTGTCCCAATGCAATAGTCATACTAGTTGTGCATGCAAAATGACTTTAATATTTTAATGCTAGTTTAAGGATCCAAGAAAAATGTCCAAATTTTGCTAACTTCTAAACATCGTATCTCAGAAATGGGTGATAGGATTTACATAAAATTTCGAGATACTATGCTTTATGCACTCTTCTGCAGAATTTTATTGGGAATTATTTTTAAATTGACTCCTTTTTGCATGAAGGCTTTGAGAAAAATGAGCCTTTTGTGATTTTTATAAAAATTGAAAAGTAGCATAAAACGAAATAATAACTTTAAATAGTAAACTGTGGCAGCGATTTTGTGATTTCATCTTGTGTACCCACATGACCCCGGCAATCAATGGCGGATTGGCGTAGAGTCGAGAATCCAATTTTGTAGATTTTTTGCTTTTATAAAATAATGCTTTCTTGAATTAAATTCAATGACTTCGTAGATATTTGTTTGAATGCACAACTCCTTGACAAGGTCCTAATACTGGATGATGTCAGTCACTGCCACAGGGAGGAGTTGTTATCAGCCTTATAGACTAAAAGTGCATACTGAATAAATATTTGAAATATATAGTTTATCAACAAGCTCAGCGGCAACTTGTCAGTCTGGTTTTGTTTTTCATGCTTTGTTTTGATGTTATTCCACGTGTCAACCATCTTCTTGCAGGGGGTGGTAAACATACTGCTGGAGGACAACAGCCGCCCACTCATTCCTTTCTCCATGAGGAAGGCTGTCCAGGAAGATATTCTGACAATACGGTAGGCTCATAAAAATTGTTGGTCGCAGACCAGCTTCAGTCATCAACACATTATCCCAGACCTGTGTACCGTGCACAAAAAATGCGGATTCCTACAGAAATTTGGCTTGTAATACGCCGGTACGCAAGACTGGGCAAAAATACTCATGTTCACCGACTTGTGATGAGGTAATAGTAGAAATGGCAGGTTTATAAATTATATTATTTTAACCATGAGGCCCTCCATGGAAAGCAGTGTGAACTGATGGGGCTACCGTCATTGTAAATATTACATTAATAAGTAATAATAAATAAATAACCCTTCAGCTGCAAAGTTGGAAACTTTTCATTCTAAATATAGCAAGATGATTGACAAATAGCACGGCCCATTCTATTGATGTTCATCATCACCAGCCTAAACTTTTAGTAATGACTTCTACATTGGTGGACTGTCTCCAGCTAAATACGTACTGTAAAAATGGCAAACCGTGAGAGGCTTTGTTTACCGCATTGTGAAGAATATAGTGTCTCAATAAAGGAACATCTGTATTTGTCACATTATTCCAAAGAATGGCAGTGTCTTATGAAAAAGATAAAGGGACTATAGAATTTATACTGCAAGGTGTCACGGCGTGTTGTTTTCTTGCGTACATTGTGGCTGCACTGACTTCTTGGCATGTCAAGCTGTTGGTGTGGTTAGAGGTTTTTGACAGCAGTACGATGTTGCATGCTTATAGACTCTTTCAATCAAGTTAACATTTATTCCAAACTTTTGCCAGTACAGAACACGTGTGTTGTAAAACATTTTCCAGAGCAGAATCATGAGGTTTTATTTTCAAATAGGTTTTTGGTTTAAGAAACGAGCCACGTAACTTTTGAACCCAGGGATTCTTCTTACTTGTGTATCTTATCACGAAATATATTACCATTGGGGCATGTATTTACATAATTTTGTTAGGTCAATAAGGAATTATTCCATTGATTTATCTACTGTAAGTGCAGATCACCAGCTAAACACTTTAGAGAAAAATGAGAAAAAGGGTTGTCAAATCACTACGTGTATTAAACTGCTTTGCACGTGGGAAAAGTACTGACTATACACGATAACATGTTGAAAATTTTGAATTTTTGATGCTTGGTCTCTATGCGAAAATGTGCAAATTTACAAAAAAATCTCATCCGGTGTCCAAAATACTCAAATGCAGTTTTGGTAGTACACATTTCTGTTATCCTAGTACGGGTATGATATTAAACCTTTCTGGGAAACAAATATTGATCGTGCCTCGGGAACCGCTTGTTAGTCAGATCTCCTCAAGATTAGAAGTGTTAAATGCTTACCAGGGCAATTCACCCCAGGGAAGAAGATGTAATCAACTAGTCTTCATCAATTCTGAATTCAACTAATCTCTTCAACTTTGACATTAAAACTAGCTATAGTCCATGTCAAAAGTATTCACTAGTCAAAATGATGTGGAATTCCCGGTCATCGTATGACTAGCACGAACCTGAACGCATCGCCAGAATAGCTTTCCTAATGACCGAGAATGAGCTTGAAAGTTACAAAGATGGCCAAGCCATTCTGTAATTAGAATTTTGCCACTGTAATGGCCATTTCGTGTTATTTTACTATAAAAATAATTAGCCATAATGACTGGAAATGGTATTTTGCCGGAGTGATTATTTATGTCCTATACTGCTATGACAGTGTTGTTTATGTACCCCATACGAGGATTGAGGGGCTAATTTGCAGAACTGCATATTATTCAATGTGGAGATATCAGCATGTCTCTTTTTAGTAAATTGATGTTTAAACGTGTATTTAGCTCTCGCATATATTGATAAAAATCTGATATTCTAAGAATGACGAGCCGGGTGGCTCAATCATCAGAGAAGACTGCCCAGGAATTAAATAATCCAATTTTCTTTATTAAGGTTATCTAGGACCTTAATGAACAACCTCAACTCTAAGTCAACCATTGAAAAAACTATGCTTTGTCAACTATTAAAGTATATGTTTTCTGAAAGGAGAAAGATCGAGGATTCTACACAGTAGTAAGAAGCATATTTTTAGAATCCTCGATCTTTCTCCTTTCAGAAAACATATACTTTAATGGTTGACAAAGCATTGTTTTTTTGGTATTTGAGTTAAAGCAGTTTATTAAGGTCTTAGATAACCTCAAATATATTATTCATTATGATATGGGCGTAGCAAGGTTTGTTTCAAGAAATAAATGAGGCATTCCCCCTTGGTCGGTAACAATTTTGTTTCCACCCCCTGTCAGCACTCAGATTCACCCCTAAGGTCAACAAACCTTTTACCCTTTCCATCCATCCCCGGTTGACACCCGTTTACGATCACCAGCACTCATTGTCGACACCACTTTATGCGCTGCCTCTTGTCTCCCCCTACTTCCTACTAGTCTAGTTGCCAGCCCAATAGCTCCCATAGTGAACTCTGCAATGTTGATTACTGTAAAGTTTTATTGTTGAAATATATTAAATGTGATCAGGAGAAAAAAATTAGCTTGGTTGCACTTAGTGCAACTTTGAGCATTTTTTGCAATTAAAGATGGCGTATTCCGCCATTTTGAATTTTGACCCACTTTAGTTTATTCAATGTGTTGACTAACAGTCATGTAACACAATGTTTGTACCATTTTCTGTGATGGGGAGTCCATTTCTAGTGTTATTTTATTGATACGGTGTCATTTTCAAGGTCAAACCAGAGGTCAAACGTCAAAACAACCTTTTGAGATTTAGTTTTTTATCTCATAATTTTTCATTTTCTTCATTAACCTCATGTCTACAAAATGCTGACTTAGATGTACTATAGTGGGCCAAACATTGTGCTCACAAGTTTCATGAGGGTTGTATTGGCAAAATAGAGAAAGCATATGGCGTGGAAACACTCATATGCTCAGCAGTTGCTGGTGCGTCCAGTATGGTTACCGGTACTGTCCATTGCTCCAAATAAACAATTCTACGAAAAACCTCTTCTCCAAAGAGAAAAAACTACTCCGAAGAAACCCACACCTCCTCCAAATATGAACACATTTGTTTCATTTTATAACACTAATACATGCGCAAACCCAGTCTTAAAATATGGGGGGGGGGCTCGAATTTTTGGCAGTGTGAACCTTTTATAAACAAAAAACGGGGACCAAAAAACTGGATATCTCATTCAGGCCTATGAATTGTGCATTCGCGCCTTTTTAGTGGACTTTGTCTCGGACCTTTTTGCACACTTCGCCAAATGGGGTGCTCATTTGAGCCCCCCCATAGGTGCGCGCATGTAATATGATACATTTTCTCTCGATTAAGCGAAATTCAAAAAAGATAGGATAGAAGAGTTGTTAACTACCAAGACAGTAAAAATGGCAGAAATAAGTCATTGGACTTCATTGTCACAATTTATTTTTTGTATGGGTAACAAATTAATATCCCATTAGTGAAATTTTGAGAAAATTTAGGAAGATTGTGTAAGAAAAGTTGTAGTAACGGTGTTCTTTTGGAGTAGTGAACTTTCGGAGTAGCTGTATTTTTCGAAGTGGTGGGCCATCGGAGTTGTAACCTGTTACACTCCAGTATAGTCAACGGTAAGGCTAGAATCGATCCTCTGTAGATATACAATCTCATCACAGCCATGTTGTTACTCAATGTCTACTCAAATGGGGCCAAGTCTTATGAAGGGCTCATGGTTTACCTGGATGGTCAATAACCACCCATATCAGTAGATTGTCTTTTTAAGTCAACACTGCTGTCTCTCACGTTTCTGCCTTGACTTCTTCCTTAGGCAATCAATCAATTTCAATTGGACCGAAGTTAAGCGTTCATACTACACCGCAGCGTCGACGCTGCGCTATTAAATCCACCTGTTAACTGCGATGATACAGGGCTTGAAATTTTCCGCGGAAATGCGGATTTCCGCTTTTTTCAAATGTTCTGTCCGCGTATTTTATCATATTTCCGCGTAAAAAAATCGGATTTGATATAAAATTTCTGCGGCAAATTTCTTACCGCCGCGTTGCCGACGACTTTCACCTTGAAAAGCGGAAGTTGCTGTTAAGAGTGACTCCATATAAAAACCAACAGGTAGAGTCTATACCCAAAATCACCGATTTTTTTGAAACTTAGCACATGAGTTTGGTTTGTTGAGAAGTAGAAAAACCTCACTTTTTAAGAATTTTCATTCATTATTTTTCTTTTTATGACCTGTACCTCCATTTTGCAACAAAATTGGGCGTCGAAGTAGGCATGTTTGAATGCATTTTACTAGCATGTATGATACGGTCAAAACAAATGAATAATACCAATTGAAAGGGCAATGGCTGAATAATTTAATGGCATAACTTTCAAAATCCATTTTTAAATTGATACGTTTTGAATTTGTGAGGCAAAAACGGCTATTTTTCAGGTTTTCACTGAAGCCATTTTCGGCCACATTTGGCACTCTGTAGCAGCCATAACGCACCTTTCCTGAAAATGAATTTATAATAATTTGTTTATTCATTCCTAACCTGTTCATAATCTAAAATAAAAAATCTTGCCTCTAATGTAGTTTTTGCATACGAAGCATTATACGAACTGCACTTCGTCCTTTTGCATGTTCTCAGTTGCCTCTGCTTCCAATAGGGGGCTCTTGGAACATATAATTAGCTTGCGAAACACGACATGAAAACTTTGTATTTTGGAGAAAAGGCAGACAGCATTATTAATTACCATTCTATGAATCCGGCATTGATGATTAATACTTATTACAAAAATGTGTACGTAAATCAACTGGCATGCGTGCTTCTAAATGATAGATGGCGCTGCTTTTGTTTACGTGGAGACTGAAGACGCATCTAGATTAAGAGCAGTAACACGAAGACCTTGCTATAATTCAGAGATGTTGCCGTGTATTTTAAATGAGAACACGTGGTTTTGGATAAATTTTAGAGAGGTTCTAGTGTTACTGAACTCACCCCTGCCTTGTTTTCTATCTGCCTTGTTCGTGCCACAGGCAAAGGAAGGCACCCAAGGTGGATATGCCCCGGCCCGGCCCTAGTTTTCAGTGCAAAAAATCCTTCAACTTGTCAATAGTCATTGTAACTTTGGGTTCATATTGCTGGTTGCTACAAATTTTAGTCGCCACCAGTCACCAGAAATCTGGTGTTCCCCCCACACACACCGGGCACCCTAACGCTGAATATTTCTACCAGTGTGATCATCAGTGGTATAAAAAGGTACACATTCACAGTCAATAGAAAATAATTCGCGAAAGACAATTATATTAATGACTACTTCATGACAGACATGAAGTAAACAGAAGTAACGGTCTCGACTTCATAAATCACACATTTTTGACTGGTATGCTACAAAACTAGGCTAAACGTTGAGCTCATTTACCACTTCATTCAGTAAATCTGACGACATAACAGCATCTTCAGCAGAAATAGCATCGTCATAAACATTGCAGCAGACAACCTCAAAAAATCCACCAATCTGCGATTCACTTAACATCACAGGTAAACACTTTCACAGTGGGTTCTCGTAATGTTTTCTCCATTTTGGCACTTCCGAGGGTGAAAGTTTTTACCTGACTTTCTCCTTCATCGAATATGTTCGTCAGAAAGTTCTTAACCTTTGATGAAAATCTTGTTGACCTTTTACCTTTTTTCAATGCCTAAGCTATTGCTTCAGCATTCGTCTCATCCATATTGTACTCTGAGGCTGCCTCAAATGACGCTCCGGTTCTTGCATCTAAAAGCATTTCTGACGACTGTCGTGCAATGTGGTCATACGTGTTCAGTGTTGTTACCCACATCCAAATGCCGACCTAGTTCTGCGTCTAGCAAAAAATTTCGAGTAACCTTGCTGGGTACAAGGGAACTTTTGTTGAGGCTCTTCACTAGATACAATGCCAACCTTAAGTCTTGGTGTTGAAAATCCGCCATGTCTAGAGATGTTAGTGTAATTTAGAGAAATAGGTTTCCCATTTTCTCAGTATTTGTAAGAACTTACCGTCATCTACATGGAATGACTTCCACACGCGAATTGCTTGGGTGGAATAGTGGGAATTTGGGAATGTCCTTATACCAGGAACTGAGTATTTTGGAAAAGACTTTGTTGCATTGACTGAACATGCATACACATAACATCCCTTCACACGACCACTGGAAAGTAGTGCTTCTTTCAAATCCAGAAAGTTTATGATATTATTACTTTCGGCTGCAAAGTACTTTGCATGTTGTTTGAGGGGAGCCGATCTTGCGATCACAGAGATCCTTTCCATTTTGACTTTTACTAATGTCATATCTCGAAACAGAAATGCAGGTAGAATTTGACAAGGCTGCTACGTTCAGGAGGAGAGGAGCAGAGTGGTAACATCCAGCATTACCTGACTCTTCCATGACTGGTCCTGTTCAGTCAGAAACTGATACACCGACTCGGGGTAGTACGAGTCCGTACTCTGGCACAGGCCTTGCTTTGTGAAGTAGTTTCTTGTATCTCAAATGTTCAGTGGTTTCTTTGACATAACTCACTAAAGCACAAAGGTTTTTGTGATTTTTTGAAGAATAAACTTTAAAGGAACATGAAGGCCCATCGACACCGTCCGCCATTTTGTCTTTTTAAAATGCACTTGCTTCTCTCAAAACCAGTTATTACAAATATCAATTCTTACTCGTTTAATCTTAAAGGCATTTATTTCCATTCAAAAGTTCTACAGAGTGTTTAAATTAACGTGATTATGTAAAAGAAATGAAAGAATACGAGAGGGTTACATGAACATTTTTTATAAATCCTCAAGCTTTAAACCTCAACTGACTCCCTCAATGGGCAAAGGTCATCGGGTTCAGTTTCGATACTAGCCGCGTAATAAACCCGGAAAACATCTTGTTTTCATTTGAAAGACTTTAGACTTGGTTTCTATAACTATTTAAAGCAGACTTCTTGCCTAAAAGTTTGTTCAAATGGTCTGTAAACTCTGCTCGTCATTTACAAACTATGAAAATAGACAGTTTTGCAAGACAATTTTCACTAAAGTGCAAAGTTGAGGCAAGATTTTTTATTGCTCAGTCATCAAGACTAACTCCTTAACTGTATGTTCAAAACGTCACATAAGGCTACAAGGTGTTTTATGGCAGTAAGAAGGTCACAAAAATGGCCACTAAAATTAGCCCCAAAAAGTGGTCTGTGGATTATCTCCCCTGTCTAGCACAAAACTGTTAGATTTTAATAAATGGCACAGAATTATGGACAGTATACGTTGATTATTTCAGCCACCAAAATATAGCTTTCGATCTATTTTGTATGTTACTCATTTTTGTTGCTGAAAACATGCGATTTTTGAGACAGCTAATTTTCCCAATTGTGCCAATTTGTGTTATCATGCTCCAGCGGCGAAATTAGGGGTCATTGAGTGCACAAAATTTGGAATTTGAGTTTTTGTTAGGATACCTACCCATGTACAAAAATGAAGTTGTTTTAAATTTGGACGTATAGACTGATTTTTGAAAATCTACTGGTTTTTATATGGACTGCCTCTTAATGTTTCGGAGGAACGTAAATTGTCAACATTGCCGAGTCATCTGGGATAGCGTGGTGGATTTCCTCAATGTTTGGAGGTGGGAGTGGCAAACGAGCTAAGACAGACGCAGACGCACGCTTCCGGAGGTGGTACTTTTTTTTTTAGTCCTCTCGATTTTTGTCGGCAAAAGGTCCACACCGACTTTTTCAAGGCTGAAGTGTGCATGTTTTGGGCCATAAAAATTTCTGCGTTTTTCGCCATTGGGCATTCCAAGCCCTAATGATAACTGGAGCGATCCAGGACTGGAGTTCAGTGTTCATACTGACCTGCAACTCCCCAAAACCTGTCAGAGTGGACATTAGTATGAAAGGCCCTTTTGATGTTAAAATGAGTCTCCCATTCAATCAATTTCAATGAGAGCCTCAAAGCTGGCTGGTCCAAATGTTTACATAACAATTATGTCCTCATATGTTCAGCACACCACATCTCATTTGACTCACCTATCCAGTTTCAACCAAAGAGCAGCCAGCTGACACTTGGTCTGTGAATTTTGAGGACTTTCATTTAATATGGCAAAAGCAGGTTTTCCTTATAATTTGAAAACTAGTTGTACATGCTGTTCGACTCTCAAGTTCCCATATTTGTCCACGAATACATTCCCATTGTTGTCAGATATCTTAACCAATATTTATCCTGAAATGCAAAATACAAAAACTCCAGGAAATAGTATATTCTACTTTTTGTAATTTGAAAATTGCTAAAAGGAGTTATGGTCATCTCAAACCTTATTTAGTGATCTTCATTCTTACTCATATATAAAAAACATTAGCTATGTCAATGAAGAAAAAAGATCTGAGATGATAAAAATATGTTTTACATTTATTTGCAATTGTTCTGACGTTAAAACCATTTTTAAGTCAAAATTTCGTTTTTAGGAACGGTACATTCATAGCAAAATAACCCCTTGGTCGATTTTAATGAAATCCTTTTGAAGTGAAAACTTCACTAGTTACCTAAAAATGCACTTAGGAATTTTTGATCATTCGTTTAGTTTTGTTTTTATGCCAAATTAACTTGCAAAAGATGGCAGTCGTATTCGTATATCTTGCCGAATGTTGTTTGGTAATAGCTATGCCATACAAACTGTGCTTAAACCAGCGTAAATTTTCTTGAAAAGTTATTTTTTAAGAAATTTGACAAAAGGAAATTTCGCCTGTCCACCATATTGTGTTCCAAACTGAAGAATTTTTACTGTATACAATCTTGTCTTCCAACCATTCTCTAGAGGTCCGAGTATGGACTGTTTGACAAAACATTCTCTTATCAGTGTGGTAGTCTTTCTGCGTGAGTTACTGGTGTGTTACAGTTTAAGTTATTACTACTGGAACATCATTGAGTGGCTCCATTTTACTTTATAGGCCTGAATTATATGCGGAAGTTTTCATCTGCAACACGATACGAGAGGTGTCGATGGGTAGATGTGTGTTATCAGATTTCGCTGCAACAATTGATAGGACAGAGGCCAGCAAGAATATCCGGTTCTTAATTCAGGTGAGCTTTTTTTCGTTTTCTGCTCGATATTTCATTAACTTGAATTTCTCTTTTTGCCTATTTTTATTTTTATCTTCTGAATCGCTGTATCAAAGGTGTCATAATAATATTGATTTTGTATTATGTGGGCATTAATTTAATTAGACTTCTATCGGGGCTTTTACTTTTACTTGTGGAGTCAAGTAAAAATAGCATCTTTACTGTAAACAGGTGTATCAACTTTTGCTGTGTAGCAAAGAACTGTTTTTGCTCTTTGCAACAGAGCGAAGGTGTTCTGCCATCTGCTATAAAAAGAAATGTAGTCGGTATCTGTGTAGTCCATGTTAACACCCGCATTTGAGTTAACACGCAGGTTCCTGATGGCACCAGTGTTTAGGTAAATGCCCAGACCTGAATTTTCCAAATTAATCTTTAAACACCCACTCCCGGTTATTCACCTGCCCTCAAACAGCACACTTTGAGCTTTAGGTTCCTGGAAAGCAGCCTTATATTTATCAACGTACCTCCTAATGCCAGGAACGTCTACTCCCAAAACCCCCATAACTCACCTCAATGTCCAACAAACACTTATTTCTCAGTTATCCACAGAGGTTTTACTTTGCCAACAGCGAAATTTCTTTAATTTGTTTTGCGATATTGCCTAACAGCAAAAATTTATTTCGGCAAAATTTTCAACGAAAACAAGCAGGAACTTAACCTTGACTTCAATATTTATTTCCACAGTTTAAACTATACAGCTATCATCAATAAGCGCACAGTGATATTTAGACTATTTCAACAAAGCACTGAAAAGTGGAAAATGACAATTTTGCTAATTATTTCCTGTTAAAATGTAGGAAAATTTGCCATGCTGCATTTCATAGCATGAGGTCTGACAATAAGGCTATTTATTATTTTCTCTTTCTTGGAATTTCCAAAGTGGCTTGTCATGACTGAGTATTATTTCCTTTACTGGCACTTTTCAGGGAAAGCTGTTTGTGGTTTTTACATCATATTCTTAAGGGTTCGTTATGTTATTATCCAGTCTGAGCTAAGTCTGTTGTAAATGCAATTTCAGTTTGCACTCTGATTCTTTAACATGGCCCGTGAAATGGTCCTGGCTGGTGAAAGGGTCCTGGCTGGTGAAAGGGTCATGGCTCATGAAGGAGGTCATGATGTCTGTGAACAATAATAACTTAACTTCTGTGCAATGTTTTCACTTGTCTAATAAAACATGGGCTTGAAGGGGGGTTCGTTGTGAGCATTGTGGTATAGAGTTTTGGGAATAGTTGTAAATCCTGGGTTTTATCACGCACAATAGAGCATTTGAAACTGACCTGCATGACCACTGAAAGCAACTTTTTGTGAACAAAGCTCTTAGCCATAAGGGCCTTTTGCAGTGATTTAGCACCTGGACTAACATTTTTTCTTGACCACAAGTAAGGTGATTTAGACCGGTCTAAATTTAGTATGGTACTATAGTTAGTACGTTCGAAAAAACGGACTAGCATGTGTACTAAAATTGGTCTGATAATGTAAGAGCAATGCAATAGGTTTGGTCTGGACTATTTTGCCCAGCCGTCCTAACTTATCTCCCCACTTCAAGCGAGTGCGGAGTTGTTCCCGCCATTTCTACTCACTGTTCACTGTACAATTTTAAATTAAAACATGTCTCAAAATAACAATAGGAGTGGCAATTGGTTGTCGGGTCCGTATTGCGGTACAGCATAACGACATCTTGTGTTTAGTACAATGAAACTTTAAAGTTAGCGCTGTGGAATGTTAGTCCGGTCTAGTGAGAAAGGTGACAATTTGGTACGGTAGGTTACAACGTTCATCTAAAATTTGTTTGGATCGCAAACTAGTTTGGACTAACTCTAATGCCAAAGCCCTCCCTGTTGGACTATCGTCCCGTTTAGACATCAACTTTTGGCCCGGCGCAACTGACACGGAGCAGATTGATCGGTGTCAAGTGTCCGTTTACACACACAACTCACTAACTGCGGCAAGACGGAAATTGTAGGCTGGAGAGTGGATCACACATGCGCAGGTTTACAATTGACGGGAGTTGAAAAGACAGAGAACCTGTACTTAGGCCATTACACAAGCGCAGTAGATATGATCCTTTCCGCCTTGCCCCAGTTTCGCGTTTAGATGCAAAATTGACATGGAGCAAGATGTTCTTGCACAAATTGCTCTACCTCACAAACAGGTGGCAAAAGTGGTCACCGCGGTGTTAATTTGCTCCAATTAAGTCCCGTTTACACAAATACTTACACTGGAGAAACTCAGGTTCCATGTCAGCTGATCCCTGTCAAATTTTGTAGTGTAAATGGCACTTATGTTACTGAACACAGCGTAACAAAGAGTTTATGGTATAATTGTTTTATTACCCCCTATTCATATCTAATGGCTGATCCCCTGTCTACCATTGTCTTACTGAACTTTAAACCTTTGAAAATATGATCCTCAAAATTTATCAATCATCTCATCAGATCATCATGTTAAGTTCTTATGAATGAATGGGTTCCATAGTTTAGTGATATGCTCTATAATTGTTTAAGTCTTTGAAAATCTGTATTTTGTAAATTAAGAGTCGAAAATCTGTTGTGCAGGTGCTTGTAAAGGGGACTTATGGAAAAATGTGAATGAGGGAGCCTTGCTTACAAATGCAACCTCTGATGCTGATGGCTCATTGATAACAGTTGACTGAGCACTAGTTGTATTGTGATAGTGCCAGTGAACTTGCACAAAAAGTGTTCTAGAACTGACGTTGACAAACATGTTTTATTTAGCTACACAAATTAGTTATCCCAGTCCTGTCTGTATTTATTGCTGTCTAACAAGTGTAATTTCACACTTCAAAGATTCAGATAAATAACATGCTGTTATGAAAATGTGTTGATGCATGACATTGAGCACATGCCATCAGTTGCGGTTAAAAGCAGGTTGGTTTTACCATAACGAGCAGCACAGTTACATTTTATTAATTACATAAACTCACATGATGTGAACAAATTTTCAGCTAAATTACTTCAAGCTTATGTTGGACCATACGATATTTAGACAAATATCTGCAGCCATGAACTCAGTTAAAGCATACATTTCAGCGCTCGACGCTTACCTAAATGCCAAGTCGCATTTGGTGACCTGGCCAAAATCTCGGATGGAATAAAGGTATTTTGCGCCATCTAGTGGCCATTTTTTTGCTGTTTTTGAGTCTGTTTTTTGGCGTGCATCCCTCCATCAACCAAACCGCTCAAAGGATGATTGCGAAAATTGTCATGTATGTTCTTACTATAAAGTGGACGGTTGAAGATGACAACTGGGACTACTGTGGTGCCTCGTAGTGGTAGTTTTGTTTTTTATTTTGCACCCATAGCTGTATCTCCTAAACCCACTATACGATCTTTATTAAATTTAATTAGTAAGTGTATTTGTATGAAGCTATCAACAGACAATGACGACTTTCAGGTGGATCCAAAGAACAGTATGCCCCCTAGTGGCAATTTCATTTTATTCTGTGTTCCTTTTTTCCCTGTGGTTCCGTGATGGATTTCAATGAAATTTGGTATATATTATTAGCTTTCTATTAAAGAAGCAATGACATGTTCCCTTTTTCGCCATATAGTGACCATTTTTATGACACAAATAAACAACCCTAAAAGCATACCACCATTTGCGATGCATTCATGGGTGCTCTTGTTGGTTGTGTAACGGTTACGGTGTCACAGTTCGAGACTCTATACCACTGTCCATGTTCGTGTTCATGTTCATTACTTTCTGTAAGTTTTCTGTCTTTCATCGGTCTTGCTGAGTTTCATATATATCTCCCCTTATGAATATAATAGTAAGCTCGACAGAAACCTCATGAGGCAACTCCTACGCTAACTTTTGGTGTTTTGTTACCAAAATGACTAAGCAAGCTTAAGCCAGACTGTGACTAACCCGCCCTAATTGATTCACAAATTAATGCGCGTGCTCTGTTGAAGAAATCTTATTCGCTAATTTCTCTTATAATGCATCAATTTTAAAAATTCGAAGACAGCTAAAATCAACTTTTGAATTTTGTCTAAAGGACCTTTCATACTAACGTCGACGAGTGGATGGTTTGGGAGTTGCGGTCAGTATGAACGCTAAGCTTCGGTCTTGGATGGCAGTTAACAGCTTCAGTTAACATCGCAGTTAACAGCTGGATTTAACAGCGCAGCGTCGACGCTGCGGTGCAGTATGAATGGTCAACTTCGGTCCTATTGAAGTTATTGTGCCACTGTTATCGTCAACAGTTACAGGGTAGTGCCGTCGCTAATACTTGCTTATATTTCTCTAATAATCACCAATCGATTTAAAAATAAGTTTTATGTCAATTAGCACATGCAAATATTCCCAAATTGTCACTTTTAAAAATAATCTTAGCGTGCAGCTCTACCTTGCGATAACTTCGATGACGACAACATCACCTACCGTTTACTTCGATGTTCATTAACTGCCGAAGCCAGTATGAACGGTCCAGGTAACTTTGCTGTTTACGTCGACGCTCCGCTCAGACCGGAAGCAAGTTAGTATGAAAGGGCCTGATCTCAATACACATTTGGCCAAGCCCAGGAATAGCGACTAGCTCACTTCAATCTGTGACAGGACCTTGAAGCCATTGATGTGCCGAAGAATTCGCGGAATACTCTTGGGGTGAACAGTGCTCACTTTCTCGTCCACTTGCATGCCAGCAGTTAGCGTAAGATTTGCCATTGAATGCTCACCCTGGGGTCATCACCCTGGGGTCGTCATCTTTTTAGGGAAGAAGGTGTAGCTGGAGTTCAAATGTGAGGTCATATTTGAATCTGGCCAAAATAAAAAAAATGCATACCATTTTTATACCGACAGCTGTGCCCTATGTCTATACCTCATTTCTAAAATCATGCCGGTGTTCATACTGTGCAAAGTGATACGGTAAAGTTTCTTCAAATTAAAACAATACGGTTAAGATCAAATTATTTCATCAGTTTTCAACAATTAGTATAAATAAGGAGACAGCTTTCCTTTGTTATTTGAAAGTTTTGTATGGTGTGGCTGATGTCAACTATTTTGCCATTATTTTTATTCAAATTTGAGGTAACTTTGTCGCGCACTATATTCACATTCACCCAGAGCCACGACGCTGTTTTTTCTCCCCAAGCGACAGACATCCTCACTACTTTTATTGTCTTGGGTATTATCAATAGACAAGGCGTAGTGCTGCCAGTGTAACTAAAGCCAGTGCACGCTCACGCTGTGTTAGTTAAGGATGTCATGCTATTGGACCTTCTGGGCTGTGAAGTCTTCGTTGAATTCTTGCTTCTTCATGCTACATTTCCGCTTAAAAACGTCACGCCATCTCACTTTCTGTACCATCAACTCATCTGTAAATTGTTCTTAAAATGATATCATGCTACACACACCCATAAGTAATTTAATTCTTTCTGGACCATTAGCTGTTCCACGAATTCTAAGAAGTCAAGGTATTATTGCTTCCTGCAAATATTGATTTTCCAAGATGTGTGAGATTACTCTAAGATTGGCCAAAATTCACTGAGGTAGAAGAAACTGATTCAGTGAAGTAAACACAGTCACCACCTTCCTGTGTAAGGGCTTGTGTCAGCATTAGTCCAAGTGCAGGATCAAAGGGTAAGTCACCTTGAGGGAACAAGGCTGGGAGGCACAGCTCTGTTATAACTGGTGGCTCAGAAAGCAAAGAAATCAAAACTCACAAACGAAAGTTTTTATGAATCAGTTTTTATTGAACTCTGAGTAATAAGAACATACAAGATGTATTTTCCACAAAAACAATAAAATGATCTACACACGTGCCTCTGTCAGTGTCATTGAAAAAATATGTACATATATTCGTCAGTATAAAATAAAAATATACATACATGTAAGCTACAAATACAACTTGTGGTGTAAATATTATGTGACTAAGCATATCCATACAAGAAGCCAGCTTGAGGCAAACAAAATGACACTACAGCATTTTAAGTGCACCAACTGTACAGATGGTCAACACAAATAATGAACTAGATCAATTTTGAGTCTAATACCGGAATAAAAACTTACTAAAAATTAGCGACGTTGCGTCCGCATCTCAAAGACTTCAGCTTGGCTTGTGACGTTATCCTTAGTCTGGCCCATTGGTGGCGTTTTGACCAATTTGTATGTCACAACATTGTCGACCTAGTTACGGGACACTTATGATTCGACTATTGTTAGCCACCCTGCACCACTGGACATGATTTCAATACTGATGATGTCACTATCATAGAATTTGAGGAAGACTGGTTCAGAAGGCATGTAAAGGAAGGTCTCCATGAGCACATTGAGAGTCCTTCTTTAAATAAAAGAGGCGGTTTAAGATTCGATTTGTCACACGTATGGGATGGTGTTCTGACATCAATGTCGCGCCGTCTGGTCAAAACGACCCCAATGGGCCAGACTAACAATAATGTCACAAGCCAAGCCGAAGTCCGTGAGATGCAGACGCAACGTTGCTAATTTCTAGTAATTTTTGTTCCAGTATTAGACTCAAACTTGATTTTTTTTTCTCAACTGGATGTCTCAAAATTTTCATGTTTTTACAAATAATGAAATTTTCAGTGAACAGTACCACAGCATTTCAAATGTACGAAATTGAAAGCTATAACATATCTGGTGGTGCAAAAATACAAGATTCAATATGCTTTAATTCTCTTGCGAGTATAAACAAAAAATTTCACAATCATAGCATGTTAAACTTTATGTTAAGTGGCTAAATCACTTACTAAAAAGTGTGAAAGTCTGCTGAGTGAGACGTTTCTGCCTTCTCTCTTAAGGGCCTTGTTCACTGACTGGATTTCCCGCATCAGGTTGACCTGGTTTTAGAATGACGTGGAAAATCCAGTCAGTGAACATTAGGCCCTTAGAGAGAGGGCGGAAACGTCCAACTCACCAGACTTTTACACTTTTTAGTAAACAATTTAGCCATTTAATCATATCATCTGAAAGCAATGAAAAACCTTTTCCATGGGAACTGATCAACAATGCGGTAAAGGCATCTGGAGGTGAAACCGTCTGTCGCTTTTTGATTTGAAACAATTCTTTGTGGTTAATTGAGCAATATTACCAGCTACTGTGTAAAAACTCAAAAACATACATTGAAAAATGCTTGGATATTCATAGTTTCAAATTGGTATGTATTTTAAAGCTCATTTTTAACGCTTGCAATAATTGCACAACAGCGCATAATCCGGGCTGATAGTAGAGCTCAGGCAAACAACTGTTCACAATATAGAATTTGGCCATGGTCTAAGAATTATACTCATTTACAAGGCCTGGTTTTAATGTGATACCATAAACTTGGGGGTTAACGCCCAAGGCACTTAAATTGTGAAAGCCTTTTGGCAGGGGGTGTGCGAATACCCAAGCACTGGGCGCTCAAAATGAACAATTGGCCAAAAGTCGAGGGTGGGCGATTACCCAAGGGGTGGGCACTTATGAAGCTTGAATGGCAGTCCACTTACCATATCAGTCAGTACTTTTTCAGATCAGTGAACGGGACTACATGTCATTTCCAGCGCCACTGTATTCAGTTAGTGTTGTTCGTACAGCTGTGTTTGGTTGGAACCCTTCCGGTCCCGTCTCGTTGTTAACGTCGTCTGCGTATTAAACTGCATAAACTTTCGATTCGGTGTTTAGTTTAGTGCTAGATTTAAAACATGGACAATTCCATGACGGACCCTGCCCAGCAAAAAATTGACTGTCGGACGATGGTCGTCCGACGGTTGGAGTTAGCTTATGCGAACACAGCCCATGGAATTGAGTCCAGCTGCTTGGGCTGCATGGTCGTACGTAATCCTTTAATGACACCTCATTATGCCATAAAACTACGTGCTTGTTGGTTTTTGGCAAAAAACTAAAGTTTATTTAAAAAATTTACCTGCTTAACCGAATTTCTCACGAAAAACTAAGCATTTTAGAACTTTGAATTTTCTTTTTAGGCCAGAAATTGAAGTTTTTACTGATAAAAATTTACCACCTTGTGTATGAGTAGAACGTAAGAATTTACAAAGGGTATGTTGTGATTTGTCTCCATGAGGCAACTAAAAGGCCAAAATGTACCATAATCAATTTGTTGCAATAACACAAATCCCAGAATATATGATATTACACAATATATTGTTTTAAAATGAATTGCAATTGAGAACTTGCTTGTAAGCGTAGGTATACAATCGTCATTTTCTGAAGGAAACAATCCCACGTGCTTCAGTTCCTATGATGTCTGCGCAGATAGTATGCAATGGCGGATTTTTTCAAAGTAGGCGAGAAGTGCCAAGCTGTGGATAAGTGTAGCAACAGGGCAGACACCGACCGCATGAGCATGTAAACACTTATCTGTTTTGTTAAGTTTCCCGTCTGGCGTGGACACGAAACTCGAAAGAGAGGTGGACTCAAGTGAAATTTGACACCGTCCTCTACAAAGCTCAAGCGGCTAGAGGTAAGTACTAAAGTATACAGTGACAGGATAAAGTCAGAGAATGGTGTGCATTTTAACATATTACTTCTTGCACTTTAGGTCTACTATTTTTGTTATAGGTCAAAAATAAGTTGAATTGCATGTGAAATTGTTACGGGCCTTGCATGTTTATAGGAAGTAAGATGACTGGCGAAGAATTCAAACTCCACCTTTTAGTCACTGTTAACTTTTTCATCGATAGCGATAACCACAAACTATTTCAATTGACGTTACGTGAGTTAGGCAAGGATAAGCGCGAGAGAAGTGTGTGACCTGGCGCGTGACACTTGCAAAAATAGCATGGGAGATATCAGGCGGAATTTGTAAGATTCATGTCCCTTGGACTTTTTGTTTGTCAACAGGCGTGATTTCACTAACTCAGCATTCATGGCAATGTAATTACCTAACCTACTCTCTAATGACTAATGTTTTTGAGAGTTCGATTTTAAACTGAAATGTTGGCCTAGGGGTCCAGTGTTCATTCATTCATTATGGTTTTTAAGTTGCACTTATAAGCACACGCACTCAGCAACAGGAAATTTGGTGAGGGTGGGGTGTTTGTGTGATTAACGCCGATAAGATTTTCATAGTAGTATATAAAATTGGTCACTTACTTAGAGATGTGGTTGAACTTAGTTAGCAGACGTTTCGACCTGGTCCGCCTGGTCTTTGTCGATGAATGAGGAATTTCCCGCCTTTCGTTCGTTAAGAATGCTGGACTACACGTGGGGTAAGTGGAATCATCTGTCCCGGTTCAAGAGGGGACGCTGACTGTTGATGTTTATGGCTTCTTTGAGGTTACGAATTTGCCAATTTTGTTCCTTGGCTAGGATCCTGGATGACACCAGAGAGATGGTATGCCCAGCTGCCAAAATATGTTCCCCCACAGCTGTTGGTCTGTCTAGTTTCAGATGTTCTTTGAATCTAAACTAAGTTGGCGGACCAGGTCGAAACGTCTGTTAAGTTCAACCACGTCTCTAAGTAAGTGACCATTTTTACATACTACAATGCCTCTAGAGACCAATTGCGAACCTATTCTCTAGATTTTCATAGGTTTCAATAATTGCATTCAAAACTGATGAAACCTTTAACTTTAAAAAAAGAATGAAATTACAGTCTTGTTTGTTTTAACTTATATTTTTCCTTCTGCAGACTTTGTGTTTCATACATGCCCTTGAGGAAAAGTGAATGGGGTTTTCAACATGCATTACACACCTGCAAGTCGGGTATGTGTTATGAATTCTAACTTTGTATGCCTTTTTTCAGTCAGTGGAATTGTCAAAGCAAGAGTGTCCTCCCACTGGAAAACATTGGGTGATGGTAACACAGTGAACTACTTAACACGAGATGGAGAACAAACAAGGATAATAAAATACATGAATGTTTTTATGCAAAAAGTAGCTAAAGAAGACTTAGGAGTGATACAGTGCGAGAGTTCTTGTCACATTGCGATGTCTCGAAGTTTTACTCCTGTTCTTGCCAAACACTAAAAATTTGGTCTTTTTGACTACTGAAACTCGAATAAGCATCGGAAATGGTGCCTGATACAAAAAAGTAAATCCAGACGAGGTAATTCGAAAACTTGTCACCTAGGCATACTTACGTCAGTGACGACCAAGATGTCGTAAGTAGGCTTCTATCGGGTACTTTCCGAAGCCCTACCCTAAAAGTCCCGTTTGCCGTAATAGAGCATAACTGTTTTGTTTCTATTTCATAATAGGGATTCCTACATCAAACACTGTTTTCTCATGGTTGTTACACCTAAGGTTCGTAATACCACCATGTACTGTACTGTTATGGCAATTAAGTACACTAAAAAGGAAAGACGTGTTACATAACTACAAATACCAGTAACAGTCTCTTCAACACAGGACACAATATCCTAACATGAATGCAGTTTTACATAAAACGATTTGCATAAATGTGCGAGTTACAAACAGTGTAGAAGTGAAGATCTAACTCTGAAGAACTACAAGTATATCATGTCAATGTCAACGTATTGTCTGATGTCGTGTGAAATCTGAACAAAATCACTTTTATCACGAAAGTTGTTCCACCCCGCCCACGTATTTGCGCCGCCATGTTGCAACGTACCTGAGAACACAGCACGAGTTTCTGTCACACTATGTGAACAAAATAATTGCATAGTCCTCTCGGAACGTGTCCAACAGTCCCCCCATCTGCCATACTGTGACAGCGTTTGCATCTTTAGGATTGCCTCATCTTTTGGGTGGCAGGTCCATTCCGACCTGTGGCCTGAAACGTAAGTTTCCCTGTTGTAAGTTATAAGTGCGGTGGTATTGTGAGTGTGTTTCTTGCAGTTTTTGTAAAATAAAAGTTTATTGTATTCTCCTTGACGTCTTGTGATCTTCACAGTTGTAAAGGTTGGTAAAAGGCAGCGCCATATTGGATACTGCATACTTTTGAGTTTAGTTAACAGCAATTAGCGCACGACTTCCATTCACACTGCCGCACACTGAAAACACCCATATCCTTTTTATTAGCACGAACATTTTGTGTTTGCACTGGTTAGTTGCTGAATAATGCCTCCCGCTTCCCAGCATATCTGAACGCTATTCTATTGTTGAAAGTTGGACATTAAAGGGATAGCGATATATCGCAACAGAACAGGCCTAATATTTGCGAGGCGCACTCATGAAACTTGTACTCGCAAATAACGTCACAGTCTGGTCCATATTTTTTTCACCGTGGGTTTACTGACGTCACTAAAATGCAAGGATGAGGGCGGAGAAAAAATGAAATAGCTGCTCCGCGGTCACCACCAAGTTAGCTTGGTAAAAAGGCAGTCCTGAATGATCCAGTGGATTTTTTCTTGTACGGATTTTTAACATATGTTTTCTTTCACCAAACAGCCAAAATACCAGGACGGTAAGCTGTAAGTTGGAATTGTTTTTTTCCAAAATCAGGGCGACAAACCGTGAACTTAATTGGTAAGTTTTAAAAGAAATCGCATGGGGTGAGTGTTTGGAGCATATGACCCAAGACTGTTAGGTTCTAAGGAATGGGAGCACATTCATTCGGTTGGCTATTAATATCAGTTTATGTGCTTGTTGCAAAATTACGCCATTTCATCACAACGGGGCATCCACATTTAATCTCTAAACGATGACTAATCTCGTAGTAGACTAGCGCCACTTCTATAAAAATGTACAGAGTAGGCCTATTTTAAGTTAACAAAAGATCAGTTGAGTAGTTTAAAAAAGTTATTTGCAGTTCTTGAGTTGTGAAACAAACGCCAGCTGAAAACGCATTTTTCGAGACAGCAGCTGTATTAGCACTCCGTGTTTTCGCAAACACGGAAGTGTGAGTCCGAGGCGAAGCTGTGAACAAAAGCACCGAGTTCAAGCTCAAGTTCTGTAAGCGGTAAGTTGTGGATGGGCGATTACCCAAGACTGGTGGGTGCTTAGAGGAAATTTGCACTAAGTAGGGGATGAGTGATTACTCAAGCAGTGCGCTCTTAAAACTGAAAACTGACCAAAAGTTGGGGATGGGCGATTACACCTGCATGGGCGTTGACCCGCGAGTTTACGGTAATTGCCTGAATACTTGGTGTATACTGGAGAATGATTTTGCCCGAGTGCCTTCCTGTACGTTGGCTGTGAAGCGTGAGTTCTGCCGTAGTAGTGACAGGAAGTATCAGTCGAAGGGAAAATCAGAGTATTTAAAAGCTTTGTGAACCGTGATCTGCTGTCAGGCATCAATATCTACACGGGAAGTGTTGAGGAAGAGATGTACTTTTCAGGAAATGCTCGTTTTGATCATTCATTGTTTCTGGCCCAGTTGAAAAATGTGTAAATCAGTTATTGCTGAAAGACAAAGAATTGTGTTTGATTTCAAATGGTGATTGATAACCCGACTACTAAATGGTTCAATGTTTGAATTCCTGAAAGGAAAACTCATAGATTGTATTATTAATGATTACATTCTAGTCACGATTGTGTTAAGCAAAATTTTAGATGGTGACTGTGGCACGCAGATCCATTTTTTCACTATCTGTAAACAAAAAACTAAGTACTAATCAACTAAAATCATGACGTCGAATTATTAGCGTTGTGGCAACATGTAGTTTTGCTGGCATACCTTCATTTCCAAGATATTGATTTTCAATTCAAGCTCAACACAATACACAATATAATTTAGAATGGCAGAAATTCCCATTTGACTTCATGAAGCTTTCTCTGTTATGGATCAAATGAAACTGTTCTCTGTGATCCTTGGCGAAATTCAATAATGATACTGGTGATGATGACGGCGACATGTTACAGTGTCATTTTCAAGTCAAGGTGGCTGCCACATCCGCCATCTTGGATCTGACCATAGTAGTCCTGAAGCTATTCAGGAGCCGCATGTTGCTTGCTATTTCTCTTTTGTTAATGATTTTGTCAATCAAAGGGGAACTAGGACCTGTAGCGTGCGAGCAAAATAAAAAAAGTTGGGAAAGTAATGTACTGCGCACCAAGTACCACCACTTGTAATCTCACAATGGTAGTTACAGCCAGCACCGTTGTTTAGTACATGCAATCCGATTTTAAGTTTTTGGGAAATATAAGAATAAGCATCTCAAAGAATGTCATATAGGGCCAGGTACCATGAACTTTGTAACAGAGCCCCGTTAGTCAAAATTTAATGTAAAGTAACGGGATTACCGCATGCGCCCTAATAAGCGCCCAGGGTGCTTAGAAAAATTCGCTTTAGGAAGGGGGTGCTTATTATAGCCCAAAAGTGGTTGAAACCCAGTCTCCGAAAGAGATGAAATCCTCAGCTAGAATTTATCAAGTTTACGCTCTATGACGCATCTGTAACCTGTGAAGTCGGGATTAAGGTTATCTTCAACCTTATTAAGTGGCCTCCATTCTAACTTGTATATCAAAAAAAACTAAGCTTTGTTAAGTAGTAAAAGTTTATATTTTCTGAAAGAACAAAGACCAGGAAATGTAAATATACTTTTTGTATTTATGTACCATTATTATTTTTACACAAAAACCTTTTTTAAGTCAAAATTTCATCTTTAAGAAAGGTACATTCATAACAAAATAACACCTCGGTCGATTTTAATGAAACCTTTTTAAAATGAAAACTTCACCAGTTACCTCAAAAACGCTGTTAGGAATTTTCGATTAGTCTGTTCGTTTGGTTTCTATGACAAATCATCTCGCAAAACGTAAGGTATTTTTGTAAAAAATTGAAGTCTTATTTGTCTTTGTCACATTACGCAAAAACTAGACCTTTATATCAAAAATCCTAACAGCGTTTCTGAGATTGGTGACTAAATATTAGATCTGGAAAGTTTCAGCGAAATCATTTAGCCGTTTTCGAGAACTAGTGTTCCTAAGTTCAAATAAAGTCGATTTACTGAAGCCGAGAAAAAGCTGATTAAACTGGGACAAGTGAAAATCTCAAAGTCTTCGGTTAATTATTCGGTGAAAATTTGTTTTCGGTACACCTATACAATCCTTAACTATGTTAGCTAGTTCAACATTCACTCCCAATGTGAACTGACTTTGCAGTGCGTAACTAACTTAATTATCATTAAAACCTCAAATACACGTATTGTTCCCAGCCAACTTTTACTGTTATTTATGACCTTCTTTCTTAAGTAGGTCACTGTTCATAGCCTGTACATGTCACGTGCTGGGAGACTTAAACAAAACCAAGTAAGAAATGGATTACAAAAATCGAATTGGTGGTTATAGTATGTCGTTAGCATGAGATTGAAACATCGAAATGTCAACTTTTTAATTGAATTAAGGAATTAGGGTGATAATTTATCTCTTCACAACTTTCTGTGTTCATGGCCACAGAGGCCTGAGGCCACTTGTAGCATTCGTTTTCAACGCCAACGGTCGTTATGCATGTAGACGCACAACTCGCTTAGGATCAAAACTACATTTTGTCTTTGTTTTCCCGGGCACCATTCTATCATAAGTACACCTCGTTGGCTTAATGTCATGGTGACTTTGTGAATGAAAGGACTGAAGGTATGTGAAGCTGTTCTGTACCTGGCTGGAGATTCGATTTAATTGAATGCACTTTAACCTTTGACCTTGGAGAAGAAGTAAACAAATATCCATGCGGTTGTGGGGTTCGAAGGTGGTTCTGCTTAATCTTTTTTTCTTGCTACGCGGTATATATTTTGTGTTTGAAGTTCCCTGAGAATGAAGATAAGATAAGGTATCAAGTGAAATATTGTAAAAATGGCCAATTTTTGTGAATAAGGTTGGAGATATCCTTAACTGCATATAAGTCCAAATCTGCACTAGATCGTACTCCGCAATACGAGAAAAATCTCTGGACGAACACACATTTTGTTGTCACGTGATGTTTGTTTTGAAGTTCGTCTGTGTGTTGTGGGAGTGAGTGAGTGTGTGCGTGTCATGAGTTCATTTGCCAGAGTAAATGCGATGTAACGATCGAGGTGTGCATACTAAGGAAATTAACACTAGCAGTAAAGCAGAATGTGTTTTATTTAGCACTTGTTGATCTCATCTGCTTAAAAACGTTTGAGAATTGTCTGGGTAAGGCTGATGTCATTGAGTCGCCGGATGACTGGATCCGTGACAGTCTATCAGTTATTTTGCGGGGGTTCTGGGGGGTGTAAAGGTGCGGATGTGTTCACTCTCAGTGGGTCATTTTGACGTTAAAAATGCCACTTACGACTAATTTAATGATTCCTCTTTAAAATTAACGCAAACGTTTTTTACGGTATTAGAAACTTTCAGAAATAAGTGCCAGTATTTATTTCTTGCCGATGCTATGATACCCGTTTCATGAATAGATAGTTCCCGAAGACTAATCTTTGATGACAGGTACTTGAACGTTACGCGGGCTTCCTGGCCACGTGCTTTTAACTGAACAAAGGTCAAGTTTTTACAAGTCTTCGATTCGCGATTTTCCAAAGCAATTTGGATTCCTGTTGAGGGAAAGAGACAATCATAGACTATGATACATATAATCCCTTTGACAAGTACGCTGCGTCTGTTCTGATTGAAAGGCCAGACCAAGATAGGACATGTCCCTCGGAAGATCAGCAAAACTTGCATTCTTTTTGAAGCAAGGCGGAAGTTTGAAGTGTATAGTCACAGCTAAATACTGACATAACGACGAGGCTCGTGGTCTACAAATTCCATGCACAATGATTTTTTCAGGACTATCGGATCTTATTGATAAATTGACAATGTTACTGTAGAATTTTAGAACTGTAGGTAAGGCATTTTTTGCATCTACACGGCGTTCATGGACTGGGCGCTTATTTTAGCAAAGTTTGAAAATGTGTGGAGGTCATTTATAAGGGTATGGGTGCTTATTAGGATGAATACCGTAGCTCTTTTCTGTATTAGCCAAGCTGATTTTACCAGAACTCTTCATAATCTTGTTTAGAGTATGGTCTCTTATTATGTACCTGTAGCCAACTTGTTTCAAATTTTATAAACGCAAGCACGGGAAAACTTAAGACTTTCACCTTGCATAAAGGATAATAATTGAAGAAAACGCTTTAGTGACTGTGTTGTTTATTAAGTACTAAACCGATAACATAATGGAGAAGAGCATTCTTTATCCTTTTTCAAACTTTATCTCCATCATTCAAGTCATGGTGTGGAATCCTTTTAGACGTGGTAATAATGATAGTAGTGGTAATGGTACTAATGTTAATTGTAGTAATGTTATTAGTAATGGTGATAATCATGGCAATGGTAATAATTATGGTACTAATGGTAATGGTAGTAATCTTAATAATAATGGTACTAATGGTAATGATAGTAATGTTAATAATAATGGTATTAGTAGTAATAATAATAATGGTACTAATGGTAATGGTAGTGATGTTAATAATAATGGTATTGGTAGTAATAGTAATGATGGTACTAATGGTAATGGTAGTAATAATAATAATAATGGTACTAATGGTAACGGTAGTGATGTTAATAATAATGGTATTGGTAGTAATAATAATAATGGTACTAATGGTAATGGTAGTAATGTTAATAATAATGGTGATAATCACGGCAATAGTAATAATAATAGTGTTAATGGTACTAATGGTATTGGTAGTAATGTTAATAATAATGGTGATAATCATGGCAATGGTAATAATTATGGGAATGGTAAAAAAATCATAAAACATTTAAAATTCCCTCTTCTTAGTGTTATTATTATTGCTATTTTTATTATTGTCATTATGTCTTTGTTATGCCATATTTTGTTCTGCATTAGGCACAACTACAAAAACATTCTGATTCCACTGTACACTGTCATACAGCATGGTTTTTTCTCTAATATTTACTAAGTAATAAGTATGTTGCTTTGTCATAAAGTTTGACAGTTTCTTGTTTGTTTCTTGTTCGAACACAATTCCTATCGGATCAAAGTGAAATTTATACACAACAGATATCTCATGAATGGATCGAATCCTAGTGTTTTTTGTTGAAATTCAAAACAAGATGGCACTGTGGCAGCCATTTTCCCCTTTTTCTGTTTGCAGAGCCATAGCTTCGCAGTTTCTGGTCGGATTTTTCTGATTTCTCTTTCTGTGGTTAGATCATTCCAACGGCTATCGCAGCTGTCTGATTCTCTGCTATATGAGTATCGAGAATAACTCATCTGATTTCATGTTCTTTCCGAAAAACAAGCTGTGTTTCCACAATCTTAGTCCTCGTAATACTATAAGGCTAAAGTAATCAGCCAAAATACCATTTCCCCATTTTCAAGAGGGAAGACTACTTTGACAATGAATTTGGCATTCGTTCAGCTGTCATGACATAATCGTGAAAGAACTGAGTATTCAAAATCATTTATTGTGGTAGATTGACATCTTAGTGTTATTAGTGTCAACCAACCAATATTAAGTCTATTTGTTTTTTTTAATTATTTTTCTCTCCATAGCTGCTTTTACACGAGAGACAAGTGTCATCGTGTCAGTTGTCATAGCGCATTTACACGACATTAAATTGTAAACTGGATCAGCATGAGTTACTAGAACGAAGACTACCTGCGCTTGTTCGCATAAACAATAGCGAATGTTCAAACCACATGGATTGCCAGCTGATCACCCGAATATACGCTATTGCGCAAGCACATTGAAAGATGACCCCTTTCCACCCTGTCCCAGTTGTATTTAGACATGTAGTTGAAACTAGAGCAACTGATCAAGAGCAACTCGCTCTACCCATTAAAACAGTGTCAAAAAATTTACGGCTGCAGTGTGACTTGCTCTGTGTCAGCTGTGTTCACACCCACACTTGCACCTGATCAGCTGTCCCATGTTAGCTGCACCATGCCAGCTGTCTCCGCTTGTAAATGCGGCTCATGTGTACCTTCCTATTCATGCCAAGAGTTGTACGTGACAGTTGGCTTACTTCAGAATTGAACTGCTGCCTGGTGGTTTGGTAGTTAGCCCAATTTTGTTGCACACCCAGCAGAATTAATGAGGAACATTAAACAAATGCTTTAGGTTGTCAAACTCACATTTCTTATCCAGTTTTCAAAATTCAGAAACCTAATTGTATGCTTTGCATGAACTATTCAAATATGCTATTTCGAAATTTTCAAAACAAAAATTTAAAATACCATTGTCGCCCCCAATGGGCAGTCTCGTTATCTAAAGAATGATAACATCAGCAACCTGAGATGATTTAATTAACCACAACAGCATGGTGTCTTTGATCTAAACTGGCAGATTCTGTGGTGTGCAAGCCAATTGAGTTGTCCAATCTGAATCTTGACCGGTTGAGGTGTCAACATAGGATTCTTTTCATGATGATTTTTGTCTTTACTAAGCAGAAATCTTTTGAAATTTGTGATTGTTACCAATATTTTTTTCTTAAGCTGCGATGCAGACCTTCATTTATAAGGGCATTCAGGACATCCGCATGGACATCCTCAGACTCAAATTTAGACGCTCTTCAGTGTTTGGACAGACTTTGAACACAAAAATAAAGTGAACAAATAAGCACGGGTGTCTCTTTTCTTACTACCAGCAAATCTGGGGGCTCATTAGCATGATATTTCATGTTAGATATATAATACTCTTTGATTGTAGACCTATGTCTTTACATTAACATACCAAACTATAACAGCAATTTGACTTGGGGTCATCAAAATGCAGTCATGTGTCATCGGTCAATGGATGCCCTGAGCAATTGTGAAACCTTTTTTTTTGACTCCCTGTAATTGAAATCCAGACAGAAGTGAGGAGCCAGTGACGTCGAGCAGACTGTGTGGCTCCGTTTAGGAGTCCTGGGTATGAACCCTGGGTTTAATGCAGACAATCGAGCATTGCGTAAAGGTGTCCCTACTCCTTAGCTCGGTCTTACTACTTATGATTGTATGCAAGGGAATGAATGAAAACCTGGATATAATGCGAAAGCGATTTCTGGGGCTTTGTTCATAAAAAAGAAAAGAAGAAACAGCTGACTTTGTCCTGATCATTGAGTGAACAATTAAAATGCAGCGTATAGGACACTTGGTAATTAGAGGACGTTCAATTCACCTTCCAATCTAGAAAAAATGCAATTGTTTGGAAAATAAACATTTACAAAACCAAGTCTTCTGTAAAGAATCTACATGAGATGACATTAAAGTGATATTTTTGATCATTTTTCACTGTGATGTTGCTAATGATTTACGAAACATTAGAATCAAATAAATGTTTTGTACCAAAGCTTGATAAATAAGACCATTCCACTCTTTTTCAGGAAATTCTTAATTTCTGAACTAAAGTATGTCTTTTGTAAATAAAAAATATATTTGTTACTTAATGTGAATTTCAATTAGTGCTCTAGGTAATACTTGAATGCAATCTCTAGACATATAGGGGTTATACCAATTTTAAATATTTCATCTTCTAAATATTACTGTCATAAAAGCAGTACAAACTATACACTGAAAGATAACAATCTTGAATAGCAACTACCTTGTTCACACATTTTTCTTACTCAACAGGGTGAAAGAACAACAAATTAAGAAAGTTCAGTTCTATATGATCAGTCTACAAGAGATTTCTAAGTAGGAACGTGGCATTTGATCATGTGGGACCAGATACCTGAGTGATCTTTAGTAGACTACAAGGGAGTTAATGACTTAAAACGCATGACGTCTAATCACATACATTGTAAAAGGGTGTTTTCATGAATTCAACTGTTTCCCTATGACACCTGGTCAATACGAAGTAACCTCTGGTGCCACGTGGTGGCAAAATGAGCCACTGGTTCTATGTGATCAACCCCCTCTGCTTTCTGAATGCCTGCCTCAACGGAAGCATGTCTGGGTTTATTTGGAACACAACAATGTTTTGTTATATGTTGATTGTGGAATTAAATCATTTGATGGGTCGGTAAAATTTACTAATTTAGGACGTAATATGGTGGACAGGTAAAACTTTATTTTTATTTTTTTTCAATAGATGATATTGTCAGTAAAACAGTGCTTTTACATGCTCAAGGGTGTACCACTGCTACCGTCAGGCAAATTATATTTTAAAAAATCGCTGACTCACAAAATTTTAGGAGCCTTTGGAGAATAAAAATGGCTATTTTAGCACTGATTTTTTGTCCGAAATTGCTGCGTAATGTTCTTTAGTTTCAAAAGGTTTGCCAATTGGGTACTTCATCAGCTGTTCACCCGTTCACATGTGAGAGATTGCTTGAAAAGAGAATAGTTTTGCGCAGTAAGGTCTTCCAAATTACGCGTTTTATGTGCTTTTGGTTTTCCTCATGCTGCGTAACTCATGAGCATTGTCGTATTTTTGCTCGAGATGAACTTGATGATGACCACTCGTGATTTAATTAATGAATGCCATATCTGAGGTATATCCTCACCACTCTCTTCTACTGCGGAAGTCCTGAATTGATGCATAACAGGAATATTGTTTTAGCAAATTAACCTTTTCTTTTTTAAGAATCTCGTTTTGCTTGTTCTAAACCACAGCATGTGGCCCAAATAGTGGTAAATTCTCACTAATTTCAGACAAAAATAATTACCATAATTGACCATGATTAGTTTCTAAAACCTTTCATAGTAATCTATTTTGCCCAGTGTACGCCACAAGCTATGTTTCAGAGTAAAATGCTTAATGTCTTAACATTGTTATGAATGTACACATTTCTTCTAACACTGTCCGAATATGTAGCTCTAGTATAAAACTTTAAAATGATAAGGAATTTAATTGGTATTCCTTATCTTTTATCAACAACATGAAAAAATAAATTTTCACGCGTTTGTCCTATTGTTTTCTATATTGATGAAATTTTACTGATTCTCTTTAATTGCGTATCTAATGAATGTACTGAGTTCTATTTCAGGTTGGTCCATGCATTCACAAAAATTACTGATATTGTCAATTTTTGTCGCTCATAAATATTTGCCGAAATGGTTATTTTCCATTTGTTTCAATGTCTATGAACCTTTTTACATATAATGGAAACGTTGTTACCTTTTGGAGAAATTTAGCAAAACAGAATTTCACTTGCCAGCCATAACATGCGCTAAATAAGTAAAGAATGATGGTAGTAACCCTGTTTGTTACCTGTGGCTTAGTGGTGAATCAGAACCTGTTTTCAGTTCATGGACTCACTATGGCCAGCCAAGAGGAAAGACGGGCAAGTCATGCATATTGAAGTAGTAAATTATTGAATAAGCAATTGAAACATTTATTATACATTTTGGATGTTTCTCTGCTGATTGTTCATTATTTTGGTTATAACACAAATACTCAAAGAAATGGCTCAATTTACTTGCAACTACCAGGAGACTGCCTTCTTGTATCCTAACCCTAAGTATTCAGTAGGATCTGACAGTACTAAGGTTCAAAGGTCAATGGTTCAATGACAGTGGTTCGACTACAGGCCATGACACTTTGAACTTATTGTGACTACAGTAAAGTTCAAACTATGGTTCCTGTTGAGCCTGAATGTTAGCTTCCCAGCAGAGGTCCTCAACAAAGACTTGCCCTTACACTGCAGTGGGTGTTATGCAATCTCCTGTCAGAGAATTTGATGTGCCTCAGTCAGTTCCATTAGTCTGAAATAATTAAGCTGCTTCTTCAAAGGCATTCCCTTCTTTATTTTCCAGTTGGTTTTCTCCACGTCCTCTCCTTCACGCAGGTATAAAGAAGTCTGAACCACAACAGTCTCCAATTAATAAAAAGTTATTTTCGACAAAAGACAGGTTTTGGGCACACATTCGTGTTGTTGCCTTGACTTTCTACCATCAAAACTGAAGTTGAAGGTCAACAATTTTGATGTGGATTATGTTGAAATGACGTTTCAATATTTCAATGCATGCCCTACGTCAGTTTCAGGCACTGTCCTTCCTGTCTGCGTTTTTCCCAGTTGCCATGTACCTGCATATCATGTACTTGCTCTTACAATTCGACCATATATGGACATGTCAACCATTAAATAGTGCACTGCTTTTTGCTGTAAGCTTGTATCACCTTAACTGCTCAGCTTCTAGTGATTTTCATGACTGTCGAACGAATCGGCAATCATTTCTTACCTGGAGTGTACCGGCCAAAACAAGAAGACCACTTCATGTCTGTGGCAGAATAATACGTCCTACCTATCATACATTTTTAAGAGTAGTTCGTTGACGTTTTGCCGCTGAGGAGAAACAAACTGTTAAATCCTTTGCGGAACCGTTTGCTCATCGTGCAATAAACGACAAAGTTTGTTGGATAGCTAATGAAAACTATTACGTTGGACACAGTCGTAAAGTCATCCAGAATTGGATTTTGCTCATCAGCGGCATGAACGAGCAAATTGCTGGTGGTGATGATCTCCGCGATCAGAGTTGTAGTGATGATTACAATCAACATTGTGGTCATGCGTGTGCTGCCACTGCTTGGCCGACAAAGGCGATAGCGAGTATTATTATAAGAGGGGCTCAATTCTTTCCGAAGCTTTTTAGCCTTGTTTATGGAGCGAATGAGTAATACATTGAATATGGCGAGTAGAATACAGGGTATTACCTGTATGAAGACAACTCGCATACTGTTGAAGACGGTTCTATAATGCTGCGTGTTCCATGTTTTGCTCCATTGCTGGCAGGCGGAGATCATTACGCTGGAGTTGAGTTTGGAAGGAATTTCCGCAGGCTTGTACTCTTCTTGGAAGAACATCACCGCTAACAACGCCATGGCAACACTGAGTATGACGAAGATGTAGATGAGGGTTTTCCTCGGAGAGAATATCCGCCTCATTAGTGTTGAATTGTAAATCCCCATGTATCTCTGTATGGCTAACATCACAGTTAGATAGATTGAGGACGTGTGGAAAACCGCCGCAAGTTTGAGGGGTTGAGTGCAGAAGCACCAGTCATAGGGTATGTAGTCCCGATAGTGCCCCAGCATGTAGATGTAAATGGAACAAGGGGTGTTCATAATTCCTGTTAGAGCGTCAAACACAGCTATGGCGATCAAAAACAAATTGGTTGGAGTGTTTTTGTGGATCCTGTATAGCACGGCGCATATGATAATGTTGGCTATGAACGTGACGATGGCTAAAGCTGGTGCTACGTATCCGTAAATGATCACTTTGTCGATTGAGGCGTTGAGATTTTCCACATAGTGGTATGTTGCCACTCTTGTACCGTTCTGTGGAGTGTCAGCCATTGTAAATCAGTTACACTCTGTTCCTAGGGTTATTTGTTGTGTATGGTTCGCTCAATTACCCGTCCTACTGTCCAGGAGGTGATAATGCTTGTGTTTACCGTTTGCTCGTTGGGAACTTTTAGCAGTCAATCAGGCTACACTCTGTGTGTGTTGGTGGACTTCTTGGACGTCCTTTACCATGTCGGGGACGGTTCCAAAGTCTCTGGCTTCTGCACTTTTGTTAATGTCACCCTGAAATACAAAAAATAATTCAGACAACTTACTGCATTCATTACCAAAGATTGCATTTCTTCAAGTATTTTCGAAATATGATCCAAGTTACAGCCTAAATTGCAACAGGGATAAAAGTGTTTGCATGAAATCTGCAAATTCTGCCTGTTCCTTAAATTAACTTAAAACCTGTCTAAGATCTCGGCTGTCAAAGATGATTTAGACTAACCAGAAGTCTTCATTTTTGACAAGATGGGCCTGATCTCAGGCTAAGGACTATTCAAATCCCAGACTCTTTTGTAGCTAAAATCGTAAATAAATATTTAGCATGCATGTTTTGGCATGAATTTTTACATCTCTGCAATTTGCAGCCATTTGAAAAATCTTAATTTAAAAAAACACATTTCCATGTGATAACCATGCATACATTAGTTTTGTGCTTATACCGAAAACTTGTGGGTTAATGTCCACGCCGGTGTAATCACCGATCCCGGACTTTTTGCCAATTTTCGGTTTAAGCTCCCACTGCTTGGGTTGTTCCCCAAGCCCCTGTCTCAAGGTTTCTCAATTTAAGTGCCCGGGGCGTTAACCTGTGAGTTATTGGTACATTTCTGTGTTCACCATAGATTTCAAAACATGTTTTCATGAATCAAAAGCTAGTATTTTAGAAAATATGTTAAGAAACAGAACTCTCGATTACCAAGATAGTCACAAAATAAATTGTCAAAATTGTCACATTCCGTCTATCAAGATTGATTTCTTTCCTACAAGCAGTGGAAACCAAATGAAAGGTTTTATGACATCCACACAGTACCAACTAATGTTTATTATTTGTGAAGAAATTTGGCAAAATAGAATTTCGCTTGTTGGACCTATTTTGTGTTAAATAAGTAATGAATTCCCATAACACCTACAGTGAACACTGCAAATGTAAGTCAAATGACAAAAAAAGATGAAAGCATTGGTGTGATCACCGCTTTGCCAGCTCATAACGTGTCAAAAGTTTGCATTGGAAAATTTAAAAATACATTAATTAACAAGTATGGGGTAACTGTCCTGACCTCGATGCTGCGTCATCTGGTTAAATCGTCACCTATTTGCCAGAACAATACCGTCACTCTGAGTAGCCCATCTAAAGTCTGTGAGAGGCGGACGCAATGTCGCTAACTCAGGGAAGCAAAGTCCAGTATTTGCCTCAAATTTTTTGCCTAAATTTACATTACATTACTTTGTTCTAGATGCTAAGTTCCTTTCAACACTGTCTACAATACGTTGATGTTTTACTGGACTCCAGACCTGTACATAAAGGCCAACGTCAAAACTCTGTAGGGGTTGTTGCAGTTAAGGTCTGTCGACAGTTGAATGACTTCTTTTTTCTTTTTAACTGACCATGCTCAACTTTAAATGCCCACCTACTGAGATCCCTATAAGTTTCACAGAGTGTGAATTAAAAATATAATAATAAAAAAAAACAGCTTAAGAAGTTTCACTCTTAAGTGGATGACGGCTTTCTGTTTTGTGGCATTTTTTCACCCGTGTTGACCCATTTGTGAGCTGGGCAGGCTTTATCAGTGAGGAAAAGTTCAATCCTTTACTGAAAAATTGTATAACAAATTGAACTGGTGAAATTGCTGAGGAACATTGCGGGCTAATAGATTGGGAGTACTTCAAATTGAAACTGATGTCATCAAAAGCATGCCTAGGGTTGCTATCAACAACCAAGGGTGCTGTGTCAAAGAATGTCATGATGGGGTATACTGGTCATCAATTATTTCTGATGTTTGCCATACAAGGTAAATACCCACTGACCACTGACAAAAATGACTCCTTGTAAAGGTCAAGCGTTTCAACCTCTGGAAAATTGCCGAGACTGGTATTTTTTCCTGTTATGTTGAGGCAATATGGCTTTGCCAACTGCTTCTCCAATTTCAGTTGAAACAAAGGGTCAGAATGCAATGAATGATGTTGCTTTGGAATATTAAATGTTCCAGTGAAGGGAGTTGATGGTTTTAACACCAGAACATAGGGCAGCTTATAATAGCGGTTTTGAGCTTGAATTCCATTCAGTTTCTGTGCAAAAAAAAACAGGGCCGCTCTTGGTGATTCTCAGAGCCTTTCAAATTGATTAATGTGATAGCAATGAGCCTTGGTCACATGTAATCAATTTCTTTTATTAATGTTTGGGTTAAGTGCTTTCTGTTGTCTTATTTAAAGCTAGAGTAGTATGTGCACTTTCAGAGGCATATAAATGTGCTACTTCAAACTATTAATCAAATTTCAGGTGCTTTAACAGCCTGTTGAAATATATGCGGGTACGTAGGTGATGACTCTCACAATTGATCAAAGTTTGTTTGGTGTTAACGTTCAAGATGAATTCTGAAGAATGCTATTACAGTTTTATCACTTATCATTTCGTTTTCGTTTTTCATTAAAACCATAAATGTCCTATTTTAAAAAGTCCTTCATGCTAATTATGTGAAACATTTTAAGAACAATTCCTAACTACAGCGTTATGGAGAGTAGTCGTCATAAAGCATAGTTTCTGAAAGTATGAGAGGGCCTTGCAACTGCTAGGTGTCTCAGATCTTTTCTGCAGATTCTGCGGAATGCTAACTGGTCGAGGGTATCAATGTAGGATTCTCTTCATGATGAACAACCAGTTGCAGTCAGGTGATGTACTTTGTGGGTACTGCTATTGGATAAGGACATTACGGCTTGTGTGCATTTATATCTGTGATGTTGAGAATTTACAGATTCGGCGGTTCTTTGTAGTTATAGCCTATGCTTATTCTTATGTTCAAAATTTTTGCTCATTCAAAAAACTGAACCATAAGGGTTTTCAAATAGTTTATTTTAAGGGACATTAAACATGCTGTCTGTCAAAAAACGAGCTTTGATTTAGGCACTTACCAAATGTATGAAATTTGTCTTATCTTGTTTCAAACTCAGTTTAGAAATTGTCTCAGGGTGCAATGAACTAGCAGTTGATAATAAATGACCTGATTGTTGATGAATTTGGTTTGAAGAAATAATGATGTGTCAGTTGTTCCCAAGTCTAGAAATCACAACTGAACTGATTAAGGAACAAGATAAGAGCACTGTTATGGTAAATGGCTTATATTAAAAGTTTTTTAAGTGAAAGCACAGGGTTAATGGGGCTTTAATGTTGAGCAATTATCAGGCTTTGAAGTTAACAACTGTCACAGACTCAAGGTGTCTGCTCTCATTTCCTCTGTTGTCTATATCAAGTCTCTGTATTGGGATAGTCAATGCAATTTATTAAAAGCAAAAATGCAATCAAAATAAAGATATCATTTTGGCGTTTAAATTATCATTACCACTGTCAATCAAATGTAGGTGTAATATGATTATGCTGATGGTAATGGAGTATTGTAGTATCAGGCACACGCATATTGCTTGGGACTCCCTAAGTAGTTTTACACAAATTCTTCAAGTATTTCGCACCGATAAATTTCCCAAATTGTCAGTTTTTTATTTGTCCTGATCTTTAAAGTGATGCTAATTATCATAGTCTTGTTTTGGATCGTTTTTTTTTTGTAAAAAGCTGTACTGATGATTTAGTGGGGCTTAGCTTTCACAGTTGTTGTTTTTGGATAGGGGCAGGGACTCATCTAGCGGCCGTCATGGCTGTCATTGGGATGATCAGTTTTAAAAAATGACGACTTGGACAGCACAGCGAAGACAGAGAAAAGGTGGCCTGTTTCCTAGACAACCTCGGCATAAATGACTGCTAAATGAATAATTTTAATATTTCTGATCATTAAATGTTATTGAAACCTACAATTTCGTTGTTTTAGATCGATGAATATTCAGACAGAACTTGTGATTAGAGACTATAGCCGTCTGTTTTTACTATTATGTTCTTAGTATGATTGCGTTGTTCCGTTGCTAACTTAGTAGTGCTCATCTGCAATAAAGTACACTTCACTTCTTTTGAGTTCTGAGGTCATGCTGCGAATTGTCTGTCTAACATACAGCTCTACACAGATTACCGTACAAAAAAGATTTACAGATCTTTATTTTTTTGCAGTATGGTGACTCTGCACACATCCTGAATGAAGCAAGCCTTGTATGTTTAGTTTTCTTCTTTGGCATCGTTTGAACAAGAAAAAGGCAAACAATGTGCTAAAATGCAAGGAAAATAACCTATTTTATATGGATTACAATTTTTCCCCTCAGAGGGAAGGGGAATTCCCCTCCCTACCCCCTCCACTTAGACCCTGCACGCCTCAAAAGCACACTTCGCCAAAATTGTCATTTTCCATATTTCAAGGGTTGATAACCTTTTACAAACAATGGTAATTTCAGCGACTTTTATTCTGTGATGTCTACTCACTGGTATCCATGATTGTGGTGGACTAAAATGTTTTTAATCTTTTACTTTTGAGGAGAGATTTAACTCAATAGAATTTCACTAGTCAGCCATATTGTGTGCTAAATAAGTGGAACTTGATCTCTTGGATTCCTTGGTTGTGGCTGACTTTCAATATTCCATAATTCCATAAGTTGATATAGTGTAACTGATCATGTGTTCTGTCCAATGGGAAATTCTTTTAGTTATCCAATTATTTTGCTCTAAGTAATTATCGAAATTGTCATTTTCCATTTTTCAAACTGAAATTTTCATGGAAAATAACAGCGAATTACCAAATTGATACAGCTCAAACCATGCTAGCGATAGACTAAAATTTTATAATCCTTTATTTTGGGGGAAAATTTGACACAATATTTTTGGCCATATTATGTGCTAATAAAGGGTAAAATTACCGTATTAAAATAACTATTCCATGATAAGATAATTGACTTAATGATTTATCATTTTCTTGTACTTCATTTTTGTTTTTATTATTTCAATATTGTTTATTTTGTTTTTCCTATGTGTTTTTAGTTTTTTCATTATTGGCAAATTATTGATAGATAATGGGCCTTTAATATTTTTGGTCATTTCTTGCTCGCTGTCTAATTACGTTGTCACCCGATGCACTCACCAGTATAAAGGTGTGTACCGAGACTGAAAAAATAAAAGTGCTATTGGGTTGACTGGCTATTTTCATGCAGAGCACATTATTTTAAACTGATGGGAAGAGCATCAATCTAAACAGATGAAAAATATAATGCGTGGTTGTAGCTGTAATTCCCTTGGCCAACAAGTGTCGGTTGAATTTGATCACCATCTAGTACGTTATCGCTAGTTAAGTGCTCCATTAATGAGATAAAACTGAAGCGTGAAAAAGGTCTGATCCAGTTTTCTGAGTTTCTCCTTGATTTTGTGATTACCACAAAAATAATTTGTGAATTGTTCCCCCAAGAATGCCTGTAATAAATTCTCATCCTGGTGACGGGAGATAAATAGTGTTGTTAGGAAAACAAAGGCACCAAGCCTTCAAGGAACCGATTTTGGAATGACGCTCTTAGGTAATGTTATCATCCATAGTCATGCTCTGATGCAGATTTTTATCCCTAGATGATGTTCAAATAGCAATTTGTCGTTTAATTCCTGCTATTCATTAGCATAGTTAGGAGCATGCGAGTACATCTTTAAAGACAATTATGATAAGCATTCATGCATAATCATTTACCAGTGTTCCCACGGAACGAGATTAACAGTCATCGCAGTTAAAGTGGCATGGAGTACGCTTGTCAAAAATATATATCCGGGTAGAAGTACCATCTTGCAACGTCTACTACAGAGTTATTCATTTTTCCCTGTGAGGGAATTTCCAGGAAAAATCACAAAATTCACGATTTTTGAAATAAGCCCTAATTTCCTTTCCAACTTATGATAAACTTGTGCATGGGCTCAGTCATTTGACGAACAGCTGACGGACAAAATACGATTTTATAGAAAGAATTTCAAGTGCATTTTAGAATATAGTTTAATACTACAATATCTATATAACTAATTTTAAACACTCAGACATCTAATTAGACTGGCCGCTGCTTGAAGTCGTCATCGTTTTGTTAATCAAATGTCAAAGGTAATATTTTCCACATAAGGAAATGTGTTGTGCCAGAATTGCAGTTTTGAAGAGATGAACTTAGCTACTGACTTTCTAGGAGCTCATGATACTGTTTACAGCAAAACACAATGCTAAATGATCGGTTACTTGAGACAGAATGAGGCATAATATGACGCGACATGCAAACTCTCGTCAAACCGACAATAATATTTTACCGCTGTAGCCATATCTATTCCTGTCGACTGAACGGTCCCACAGATTAACGTGGAATGGATTAAATATTATACTGGTCACTAATCCTATGCCCTGAAGGGAAGTAAATTTGATACCACAGTAAATTTAGTCTGGTAGTAAATGACTATTCCCACTGAAGTTACTGTAAGCTGCTCCCAGTCAGTAAATAATGTTAAGCCAAAGGAGTAGTTGCTCAATGGGAAAGCAATCTTTGTTGGTCTAACTGTAAGTGGTGCTAATGGCTTGTTTGACAGGAAGTTGGCTTGATTTATGGGTTTGAGCACCACTTTGAAGAGTTATTCACCTCCCAGGAGTGATGAGTGGGCACGTTGGGTACTTCTTCTCTTGATTAATACTATCCTTGTGCATGTATTCCTATTTGTTCTTTGATCTGTATTTGTCAGAGCTTGACGAGAATGTCAACGCCTTGTTAAAGTGATGTGCTTGGTTAGGCAAATTAGCAGTATACATTTAAAACACAGAAATTCAAGCACAAATTGATTTTTTTGATTTTGGAGATTGGGACTAAGACAATTGTGCCATTCATTGTATTTCTCAAAAATCAAATACTGCATTTTATAGATCACCGAAGTCTGAAAATAGACTGGCAGCTTATAAAATTGTCAGAAGTAGCCGCTGGTGCAACATTTTTATGCATCCCATGGTAAGTGCCATTACCATGTATTTTGAAATCTGAGAAAAGCTTCTGGAAAAATGCACCAATTAATTCCACAAACAGTGATTTCCTCAAAAGATTCGTGAATACCAAAAAGTTGTGGTTCCCCTATTAGCAGATACTGATACTATACAGTTCAGTCACATGAGTTAACAACACATGTGCCATTATCGTTGGTTTTCTAATACATGTGCACACCCAGCCTAAAAAATGGGGGCTTGAATTTTTGAGAATGTGGACTGGGGTGCGTTCAGAGCTATAAATTGTGCATTCGCCAATCTTTGGTTCCTGCCTTTTTGTGGACTTTTGTCTCGATTTCTACTGTTTTCAGGCTTTTTGTTTCTTAGAGGCAGACCTTTTTGCCCACTTGACCAAATGGGGGGTTTGAGCCCCTTGAGCCCCCCCCTGGTGCACGCATATAATAAAGATAATGATCAGAATTTTGATATTTATCCAGCAAAATTTTATGGAACTCGTTGCATGCTTATGCAAAAAACATGCTTGAAAAATACACGAGCATATGTGGGAAAATTTTCCTTGCATTCGCCCACTTCGGTATTTCTCATTTACAGAGGTGCCAGATTTGAGAACCAGTTTCCTCCACTGAATAATGGGTATCCAACTGGTTCTCAAAATACAGTCCCCTAGTAGCTCAGGAATCATTATAGAAACATTTGACTTATTGATCTCTTTATACGCCTCAAGGGGTCCTTCCTCAGAAAGTACTGTAAGTAAAAGGACATAAGTACCTATTTACTTGTGATATATCCAAGACATTGGACGCACTGGCCATTAGAGTCGGTGTAGTGTATTTATTATCATACATATGGGCATTACAGCTCTTATTTCTGATCTTTGAGATACCATAAACACAGTAAGAGTTATAGCCATGACATTTTCCGATTGGCAACTAAGGATGCTTCTTGCCCATTCGGATTACAGCAATAGTTGGATATAACGTGCTCACATTTTGAGAACCAGTTTGATGCTCGTTATTCAGTGGAGAAAACTCTCTCGAGCGTGCACTTTATATTCGACTATTAACGGGTTTACAATACAGAAGGCACTGAACACAATGCCTGGACTTTTACAGCTAGCTTCTTTTTTCATGGACTGTAGGCCTCAGCTCATCATTATTTTACTTATTTTATTCTATTTTATCTAATTTGTTCATCTAATTGTACATATTAACTAATTTTTATAATAATTTATTTTATTTATTAATCTTTTCAATCTAATTGTATGTAGCTCTCTGTATTTCAGTTCGTGTCATTATTTCCGACTGGGGCCCCTTGAAAATCAGTGTATTCACCGAAGTGGTCACCCAGTCTTTTAAAGAAATAAATAAATGAATAAATAAGGGGTGATGATTCTAGCAACATTCTTTCCCGCCCATGTAAAAGTAAATTGGAAAATTCAATTTTTCATTGTTTGAAGAGCAAAAATCGGTTAAGGTCATGAAGGGCTTTATCGACACTTAACCTAATGTCTAGAAGACTAAAGAATTTAGCTCTGTGAAAGTATTTATTTGCTAAAAGTAGAAATTCTGTAGAATATGATTTTTGTATTTATACCAAACTACAACCAACTGAGTCCCCATGTCTTATTTAAATTTATCAAAAGAAAGAAAGAAAGGTGCATTCATTGCATAAATGACAAGGATATCAATAACATTAAGGCCACATTTCATTTAATTTGTAAATTTTGAAAATAAAATCTAAAAACACTTTTTACATGACATGAAATTGTCATTTACATTGGATACCTGCCTAGATCAACTCATAATTCATCGAGTCCAGACAGCTTTTTTCCATATATTTTGTGTTGCTTATATTGCGAGTCTATTAAGGTGAAGGTACCGTAAACGTTCGGGTTAATGCCCTTGGCGGTTAATTTGGCGAACCCAAAAAATCGGGGGTGGGCGGTTAGCCAGACATGGGCGCTTAAACATGAAATTTCAAGAAATCGCTGGTGGGTGGTTAACCAAACATGGGCGCTTATTACGACAGACAACCGGGGTGGGCGGTTACCTCATGATCTCAGTCCCCACACGTACTTGGAATGTGTAGGCTGCAGTAGCACTTTTCCGAGCTTTATCACCACATCGCCAAATGACGGTATAAATGTCGTAACAGTGGATGATCCCAACAAAGGTTCTGTTGCCCTCAGATTAATCATTTCAGTTAAATTTACAAAGGCTAGCACGAGACTGAGCGAAGCGCGTGATGCTAGCGCGTGACACTTGCAAAATAGCATGAGAAGGTATCAGGTGAAATTTGTAAGATTTGTGTGTGTCTCTTGGACTTTTGATTCGTTAACATGCGTGATTTCACGTAACTTCCTCAAAGTGGCACCCGGTAAGAGAAACTCGAGCAGACCGCGACAGATTTTCATCGATTTTTTCAAGTTATCTTGACTGAATCGTCTGCAGACTTTTGGTATGAGTTGTTTTAATAACTCCATGTGCATAATGTATGCATGTTTCATTTGATCTTATTTCCTGTATTTTGAAATTTGTTAACTTTTGTGGGGATGTACTATCGCTTCTGTATGCCTGCGGCATCCAGAGGGATGTAATTGCCTACAGGGCGCATTGGCGACTTGAATTTTGAAAATGGGAGCCGAGATTTTGGTCATCTTGTATTAAGTTTAACGTGCGACCTGGAATTTCCAATGTACAGACCACGGCATACATGTGTGATCAAATGTCACAAAACAGTGATGTTTCTATGCATTGCTAACCATCAACTTACCAAATTTTGTGGTGGAAAGACACATTTTTATTTTACTTGCAAGATTTCCAGATTATCGTATTATAATATCACCTACAATATCGTACTGCGACACTGTTCAGTCCCGCTGTTTGCGCGCAATGTCCCCGCAAACGATCGCGACTTGGAAATGGCAGCAAGTAATATAACGACCTGTTTCAATATGCGTCTCGTTGTTATGGCAAAAGACAGTGGCAAACAAATTCTCAAGAACTTCTTTCCGGGATTGAGCACGCGCATATGAGTCACCTGTCACTCACATATGCAGTCAAGGTAACTTGCACTCTAGAGCTTGGGAACTCACGCGTGGGCACCACATCAAAGTCGCACATCAAAGGAGAACAGCAACAGTAAAAAATATAAGAGCATAGCGGCTTGACTGTAGGTTTAAGCTGACCGGGTGTTTATTTGACACTAAACTTGGGCCTCCTGCTGTTTTAAAAAAAACCAAAGTACTCCAAAACTGCGACGTGAAGTCTCACTTCTGATAATTCGCTGCTCGATGTTCCCTAGGCCTCGGGGGTTCGTCCCCTCCCCACTGCTGCCAATTTTCGATCAGCCTACGTCGTAGATATTTCAGACTCGAGTGGGAAGGATTTTGTTCCGGTTGAAACCAGCCAATGAAGAAAAAAAATTATTCTGAAGGGCTAAAAAGGTAGGTGGAAACAATATTCACAAAGTTAAGGGAACTATTCAAAACCTGAGAGCTTCCCACATAAAGCGAATTAGAAGTGTTGGCAAGACACTATGAAGTTTCTCTGGCTTTATTTTTTCCAATACATGTTTTATCTAGAGCATTGCAGACGGAAACTTAGCGATGAAATCGTAGGTATTGAAACTGGCGGGGTTCCTAGTTTTGCGAACAATGGGAAGAAAATAAAGTGGCAAAGCGTTCAAGGTATTACATTTTGAAGCAAATCCATGACCCTGGACAATAATTTGTTACTTGTATTATAATTCACATTGCCAAATCACTGTTTCCGATGTTGTCGTTGCATTCTTTGTTATCATCGATTTTTATCTAAAAGTGTTTAATCGCGCGTTTCCTTAGCTCTAGGCACGTAATCATCAATCTTCAAAAGTCAGGGTTGGGCGCTTAACAGAGAGGTGGGCGCTTAACAGAGAGGTGTGCGCTTAACAGGAAATCTTCAATAGTCGCAGAGTGTCGGTAAACCGAGCAGTGGGCGGTTAAATCGAAAATCCACCTAAAGTAGGGGATGGGCGGTTAAGTGAACATGGGCGTTAACCCGAACGTTTACGGTAATTGAGCACAAACTTTAACTTTCCTTATCAGTCAAGCAGATGAAGTCAACACATTTTTATGATTGACACATCGATTTCAGTTATTTTTTATGATTGTTCTACATATTTGTGGAATCATTAGTTCTTGAAGATGTGTAGTTTTTCAAAAAGCAGTTTATAGTTTGATAGGCAAAGTTGTTTATTACATTTTATGACCTTGCACGCAACACTTGATTAGCTGTGTTCGTGCATGGAAATACATTTTCAATCATGGGTTTCGTTGTCCGAAATTAAATCAAGCCGCCTCTGGCATAGCGTTGCACCATGGATTATATATAGGGACTTCCAACTCCTATAGCAACGCGTTGAGCATGTTGCAGACCAAGGGACATAAGCACTGATGAGAGGGCGCTGCACATGCGGGATAGAAAACTTCCGGTTTTACGGAATGGCCGTTCTTCGTTGGAAGATTTGGTTGAGTAATTAGTCGAATTGTTTAATTTTTGAAATTTTCAAGACGTGTAAAAATATAATGCTTAATAACTCGACATTATTCCACGTATCGACGGAGACCAAAGGTCGAGGTCGATATGCGGAATAATGTCTCGTGTGATATTACTTCATGTACGCCACCCTCGGTACGTTTTGTATTTATCTCATACGCTTCAAATTCCTAAATTTTTTTCATTTTTCCTCAGATTTTTTTAATATTTCACTCAGACTGTTCACGTGGTGGATCACATCCTATATGTATATATTAGCGCATTAGATTGCAAGTTTTCTCTAGTAAAAGAAGCATGCTCTTTGATGTATGATGTATCGAGATTCTTCAACTGTACTTTTATTTGACTTTTGGTCCGGAAAATGCTGAATTTGTGCCCCTGGCTTATTAAATTGAAATCTTTAGTATTGCTGACTTTGTCAACTTAACAATATCCGAAAAGTAAGACAAAATTTCTGGTAATACATATTAAAGTTTACATAATTAAACTTCAGTGAAAAGGCAAGCCATTGATGGGGTAGTACTCAATAACCATTTTATAAAAATAAACGGGATAATATGCTATCCAGCATTTAACATTGATGATGGTTTGATTTACAATTTTCCTTAAAAAAGCAAAATGTACCGGCATATGAGTAATGCTGCCCCAACTAAAATAACAAGCCTACAACAACATGGGGTGGTCAGAATCTTGTATCGGAACATTTTTGATATTTTTCAAGGATTCAGTGAACATGCACTTATTTTTTTGTTAGTGTTTGCCTTTCAAGTTCCTCATGATTCATTGCTATTTATATCCTTTTACTTTGCCTAGTTGAAGTTATGCTTTCGTGTTTACAGTAAAATTGCACCAATTTCAAACAACAATAATTGCCAAATTTGTACTTCTGCATTTTTCCTTTGATTCTATTAATGCTTTGAATACCTTCAATTTACAAAATATTCTCTGATCATGGTACACCTAACGAAAGGGACAAAGCACATTATTTGGTGCAACATTGTCAGATATGAAAGCAGACCTGTGTACTCTATGCAAAAAGTGGGATTCATATGGGAATTTGACTTGTAGTATGCATGTATTTAAAGCCATGCAAAAAGTGTGCAAATATGAAGCAGATTATTTACTGACTTTTTGCTCTTCAAGGGATAAGCTAATTGTAGAAATGGAAGAATAATTTCGAATTAGAAATTACAAGATATATATTCACATTGTGTTAACCAAAAATCTTGAGCTGCGAAGTCGGAAACTTACTACAAATCATTCTAAATATAGCAAAATAATGGAGGAATTTGTCAGTGGCCTAAACTTTAAGCAAGGAATTCTGTGGTTGGTAAATTGTTTACATACTTACTAGTTGGATTACCACTACCTGACTACCTCCAGCTAAGTAAGCACTGTTGTCAAAGTGACAGAGTGTGAGAACTGTGAAGCATTAATAGTTTCTGATAGAAGGAAACATCTGTTTTTGCCAGTTATTCAGTAGAACATAGAATGGTAGCCTCCATTAGGCCCTTCTCCCATGGGCAGGTGAAGGTGTGACAACATGTTGCTCCTTTGTTAACAGTTTTTTGCCTGGTATGACAACACACAGGCCAATTATCTACCAGGCTTCAAGGTTTATTGAACAAACCTAGCAGAACTATTACCAGGACTTCTTGGGAACAGAACAACTACAGTAATTAATAAATTATGGTAGCTGAAGTTATGTTTTTTTGGTTTGTCAATAATCATTTTATCAGCATTGCCATTGGGACTTGTTCCATGAAAGATTTTCCTTCCGGTGGTTTGTTCAGTGAAGAAAAAACGCTCCACGCGCTCGTTTTGAAAGGAGTGTCACTGTACGGCTTTTTAGGATCACTCAAGGTTTGAACTATTACCCAAAATCGTAAGCATTACTGAGGAATGGATCTCCGCGGCCCGTTTCAATGAAAGCCGTATGTTCGGTCATAATTGGTCTTTTGTGATTTTGTCGAGCTGAACATTCAAGTTAAAAAGTTTTGAATGCGTGTGAAACTTTAAAGCCTATCTTCAACGGTAACACATGTAAAATTGGTTCCTACAGTATGTTAAGAGCATTGCTCTGAGCCATCTAGTGCCATAAATTGCCAAATGTAACGAACTGTTTGGCGTATTGGCTCACTTTTGTCTACCTTTTAATTCAAACAGCTGCGAATAACACCTGTATGCAATGGTGTTCTATTCAGACCCCTATTCAATACAACCTTTCGTTGTTTGTGCTGGGATCTCGCGGTGTCGCAACATGGCACGAAAAGGCAGCTTCGCTTATCATTTGACTGCCTAATACACTTGCGTGATTGAACTCACGTTTTCTAATTTTACTAAAAGCTTTGCTAGGACTATCGGGTTAGACTAATACATCTAAAGTAACAAAATTCCGTTGAATTTAGGCTTTAATATGTGAAATAAAACTCACATAAATAGATCCTGAAACAATCAGTATCCTAATTCCAAAAGTTTGTACGGACTTCAACTGCACTTTCGTACTCCACGGGACGTTTGCTTTCGACCTTGAGTTCAAATTTCACGCCACCCATGCAAAATGGACGGTACCGGAAAGTGACGATGTTTGCCGTCTTTGTGCCCATAGGATGGGTCCTATCGAGGGGTGTAAAAGTTATTTTTACATGAAAATAATGTCAAATTTCAGGAATCCGTCCCGAAGAATTTTTCTATTTTTTTTGGCTAAAAGTCCTATTGTAAAATTCTAAATTAAATTGGAAATTTCTACATCAGAAGAAATCCTTTTTTTGTAAAATTTTAAATTAGATCGGAACTTTCTACATTGGTAAAAGTCCTATTGTAAAACTTTAAATTAAATTTCAAGGAAGTCTCAGTTATATGAATTGGAAGCTGGTGGTAAGCAGGAGCTTCTTAAGGTTAATAATTTGGAAATGTTGTGGGTGTGCATTAAGCTTGACTATTAACACGGTAAGTTATTGGTCTTGCTTGTGTTATAACAATGAAAATCCTATTTTTTCAATGTAATGTTTTCATGGTTTTAAGGCAGTATGAGATTTGATAAAGTATCTATTTCACAGTCTACAAAAAAGCTGTGCCTGGATCTTTTCATATTTTCTTTCTAGCCAAAATATGCCTGGATCTTTCATGTTTTCTTTGTAGCCAAAATAGCACTAATTCAAAACATGCAGTTGTGCATTTAAGCTGAACAATTATGATTTCGTGTTTATACTCCTGGGATTTACGTATATTTTGGGCATTGTAAATATCAAAAAGTGTCAGGACAACATCATAAATTCCCAGTACTCCATGGCGAAAATCTGGGTTATGATAACCTTATCAAAAGTTACAATCTGCTGGAAAACAGGACAGGGGGTGTGACATAAGTTAGAACTGGGATGAAAAATGTGCCAGCCTGCAGGGAATTTTGATGTGATGCTAAATCCAGTCTATGAAAGCGAGGCAATATTTTTGTGAAGTTTGACAAAATAAAACATAGTCACTGTGAATACTCCACTACTTTTGTAAACTTGGAAATTCTCTATGAATAGTACAATAACATAAAAATGCACAGTTTCTTGTAAAAAGTGGCACAATTTGATCCTTATGTATGTATCAATTACATACAGCTACTATGACACTCTAACCTTAACCTTTTTAGCCGTGAAAATCAAAGTAACAAACTGTTGAAATAATGCACTGAAGTCCATTCTTATCATTTCATTGACTTTATGCTATGTTGAGTATGACGAGTATAAGTAATATGATCTGATTCTCTTATTTGCTCACCTGTGCTTGGTGTTGTCTGTCCTAGGCACCTATTGACCTGAGTTATAGTATGTGCTCACTGATGAGATAGTATAAATGGCAAGACAGCTACAGGGTTGTTGTGAAGACTGCGTGCAGTGATGTTCTTTATGTACTGGGTTGTCTAAAATGCCAGTGGTAAATAATTGTCAGTTAATAGTATGTTAGCCTGTAATAATTTCCCACGGAGCATCCTGAAAGCCATGTTTGAACAAAGACAGATTAAAGACTATCATTAGCATATCGTAAACGATCCGGTTAACGCCCTGGGTGGTTAAATTGGCTAACCCAAAAAATCGGGGGTGGGCGGCTAGCCAGACATGGGTGCTTACATGTGAAATTTCAAGAAATCTCGGGTGAGCGGTTAACCGGACATGGGCACTTATTACGACAGACAACCAGGGTGTGCAGTTAATCTTACCTCATGATCCTAGTCCCCACACGTAGTTGGAACGCGCAGCATTTTTCAGAGCTTTATCGCCACGTTGCCAACTGATGGTAAAAACATCATAACAGCGGATGATCCCAACAAAGGTTCTATTGCTCTCAGATTAATCATTTCAGTTAAATTTGCAAAATTGCTGAGTAATAGCCCGTGCCGTCCTGCGGTTTTGTTAGAGCTCAGTACCTGTAGAGCGCAGACGACCAGTTATTATGCAGCACTCCCATTGGACTGGATCTATCCTCATGTGGTGACAGTGCAAAGTGCGCGCATTCAAGCTTCACGCGCTGCATAGGTCACAGCAGAGTCATGTGTTAGCTGTCAAGTTCTGAGTTAGAGAGCAGTTTTACATTATTTGTAATTAAAATTTGAAAAACTAATTCAGGTGTTTTTTTGTGTTTGGGATGTTTAATTGTTCGAGACTCCGTGTTTCAATGACATTTTCAACGTAAGGTTCTGTGGCTGTTTTATTTTGACGGCCCGGTGGAGGTAGGCAGACATAAGCCAGTCGTCAATCAAAAGTTACCGCAAAGGCATTACTCAAAAACGTAGTATTTAAGATTTTAATTTTAAAAAATACTAACACTATGAGTTGATCCATTCTTGTTGTTTTATTTACCTATTTATATTCTACATTTCGTGAAACAACTAGTATCCTGGGGAGAATCTGGATCGCCTTATTTAGTTTCAGATTTATTTTCTACGTTATTTAACACTATGAGTGGGATGAGTCTGAGAAAGAAGTAGTTCATATACGTACCTGCGTCAGTAAAAATAATTCGAAGACGAAGCCCCATCATTCCTGTAACTGGCACCAGTGCTTTGTTATACGACTAAATTTAAGTGACGAATTCCAACGAGCAAAGCGTACTTACCGAGTCGGTGTTTTTGCAAATGGGACTCGGCGCTAGGCATTACGAGCTGCAGGTGGCATTGGCGACCTGAATTTTGAAAATGCAAGCCAAGATTTTGGTCATATTGTATTTAGTCGTAACATGCGACCTGGAATTTCCATTGTACGGACCACGGCATACACATGTGATAAAACATCACAAAACAGCGATGTTTCTATTCATTGTTAAACGATCAACTTACCAAATTTTTTTGTGGTAAAACAAATTTTTATTTTACTTGCAAGATTTCCAGACTATCCCATACAATATCGTATTGCGACACTGTTCGGTCCCGCTGTTTGCGTGCAATGTCCCCGCAAACGATCGCGACTTGAAAACGGCGGCAAGTAATGTAACGACCTGTTTCAATATGCGTCTCGTTTTTTATGGCAAAAGACAGCGGCAAACAGATTCTCTAGACCTTCTTTCCGGGGTTGAGCATGCACATATGAGTCACCTGTCACTCACATGTGCAGTCAAGGTAACTTGCACTCCAGAGCGTGGGAACTCACAGGCGGGCACCACATCAAAGTCGCACATCAAAAGAGAACCGTACAAAGTATAAGAACTTGGGCCTCCTGCTGTTTTAAAAAACCAAGGTTCCCCAAAACTGCCACGTGAAGACTCAGTTCTGATAATTCACGGCTTGAATGATGTTCCCTTGGCTCGATGGGTTCACCCTCTCCCCCACTGCTGCCAATTTTCACTCAGCCTACGTCGTAGCTATTTTAGACTCGAATGGGAAGTATTTTGTTCCCGCTGAAACTAGCCAATGAAGAAACAAAATTTCTCGGGAGGTCTAAAAAGGTAGGTGGAAACAATATTCACAAAGTTAAGGTAATTCTTTAAAATCCGAGAGCTAATCCCGCCTAAAGCGAATTAGGAGTGTTGGCAAGATCACTGTCACGTTTCTCTGGCTTTATCTTTTCGAATAATAGTTATATCTAGAGCAATGCAGACGGAAACTTAGCGCGGCAGACGACATCGATGAAATCGTAGGTATTGAAGCCGGGGGGTTCTTAGTTTTGTGAACATGGTAAGAAAATAGTGTCAAAGCGTTCAAGGTATTACATTTTGAAGGAAATCCATTACCCGGGACAATAATTTGTTACTTGTATTATAATTCACATTGCCAAACCACCGTCTTCAACGCAGTCGTTGCATTCTTTGTTATCATCGATTTTTATCTAAAAATGGGTAATCGCACATTTCCTTAGCAGTAGGCACGTAATGATCAATCTTCAAAAGTCGGGGATGGGCGCTTAACCGAGAGATGGGTGCTTAACTGGAAATCTTCGCAGAGAGGCGGTTAACCGAGCAGTGGGCGGTTAAATCGAAAATCCACCTAAAGTAGGGGATGGGCGCAGGCCTTCATGCAGCGTACGTCCTGGGCGTCCAAATAGACGCCCCAGCACTAATATGGACGCCCTGGCAAGGACGCCCAATGTATCATTTGGACACCCACTGTCAATAGGAACCTTTCAAGTTTGGACACACACATTGTAATGATTACTAGGAAGCCTCTGAAGGCTCACAGTGGGGGCTCTTTTTCAAAGCAGGAAGAAATATACAATGTATATACAAAGTATATACAATGTTGCTATGCTCATACTTGGTTGATAGCATTGAAAAAGTCTTGGTCTACACCAATTTTTTATTAAAAATGCTCACTACAGAAGGCTGTTTTGTAAACTTAGATGTAAAAACCTTGCTCTATGCATTTTTTTGTAAAAAAATTTGTGTGTTTGGGGGGATTGCTGGGGATGGGGGGTTACGCGTCGGAATTATGGACGCCCTGGAATATTGGGAACCTCATTTTGGACACCCTATTTTCGAAATCCTGGATGAAGGCCTGGATGGGCGGTTAAGTGAACATGGTCTTTAACCTGAACGTTTATGATAGATTGTGTGCACTTAGCACGTGATACTTCTTTTTGCATAAAATGTACAATTTCACATGTTCACTCACTGGGAAAGGTGAACTGGTTTTTTGTTATCAGGAGTTGTGGTTGTGCGTTTATAGTCACTTTCGACTTCATTACGTCGAGTCTATTTTTAACTAACACTGTAAAGTATTAGCCAGAGTACATTTAATAGTTCATGTACTTAAGTTTTATTTTTCCAGTTCTATTTTTCTCTTTTTTTCATGATTTGTATGCGCAAAGCAAAAATTGTGCAAAACAATGAAAAATGACCTTAAGGCTGCTAATGGTTTTCGTTTTTCATTATTCTCTCAGTACATTGTAAGTCATGAAAAGTACTAAGAGAATACTTGGTTGACTTAAAGCCTGTGTGTTTGGAAATTTGCAATATGGTAAATTCTCGCCAATTTTGAACAGAAATAATTGCCAAACATGACTTTTTTCAATTCTCAAGTGCTTTTCACACCATTGTGAATGGTCGCAATATTTCAAAACATTTTCTGGTGGTCACTATTGGAAAGCAGTAATTGGGTGGGTCGTAGTTTGATGGACAAAAATGATAAAATAATTTTTTCGCTTATCGTCCATATTGTTTGAGATATACCATATCTGTCTTATAATTTTTCAAAACTCTGTTTTCCAAAAGCCTGTCTGGGATTGTTTTTAAAATATTCCACTTTTTGTGATTAGCTTAATGAACTGGACTTGTAGAATCTTTATGCATAAAACGGAAACAAAACGATAAATTGCAAAATTGTGCATTAGAAATTTCATCTTAAAAACTGTTATCCAAAAAATATGTTCTTGTTCTTTATATTTTGATGAAAAATTGAAAAGTTGCATTTAATGAAAACAAAGTGGTAATTTTTGAAATTTCGTCTTGAACATCTGTACGAAGTAAAATTTGGCCATGTTCATGGTCATAGCACCCAATTTATGGTAGATTGGTGTAAAATCAAATTCTAATGGCTTCCACCTGATTTGTTTGCTCTTTCCGAGTTAAATTGTAGTTTTGTGGATAAAATTGGCAAAATGCACGAAGTTAGGGATCTTGAGACTAGCGATCAGCAGACATAGGATAAGTATTTACAGACTGAAGGCTGGAGGTAGAAATCTGGTCAAACACAATTTGTCCTACTTAACCTTTGAAAATCAACCTTTGGCAGCTGCAGTGGCCAATGAAACTGCACTCCGGTATCAGCAAGCATGCAAGTCCGACCTTGACTGTGGGAACTGGGTGAGTGTCTCATTGGCTGGGACAGTTGAACATGGAGCTAATTTGCATAGGTCATGCGGGTCAAATGGCATGAAATGTAAAAGTAGGAGTGTCTGTTGTGGGTTTTTATGATTTGGGACAATGAGTATTTGTGACAGTCACTTAGAATACAACAGAGGATGATAATGTGTTTATCATGTTTCATACCAACAGTTCATAAGACATCCTATTGAGAGAAAAGAAAATTTCTGAGATCACATGTAATCAAATCGGGAACCCCTTGTAGTCATAGTCTAAGCACTCTGCAGATGGAGCTAAACTCTATCCATAAGTGGCAGAGCCTGTAAGGTTATCTAGGACCTTTATAAACGACCTAACTCCAAGTCAAATATCAAGAAAACTATGCTTTGTCAGCCATAAAAAGTATGTTTTCTGAAAGAAGAATTATCAAGGTTTCTAAAAATATGGCTGTTACTACTGTATCTTTATTATTTTCATGTGACTAGGTTTTTAAATCAAATTTTCATGTGCAATTTCTGAGATTTTATGTTGCTAATTTAAATCAAACGAAATTTGGTCATATTATTGATATTGTTTGGCTGTGAATTGACATTCCTCTTGCGTATGTATCAACATCTGATAGTTTCTTCCGCCCTACCCCACTTTTGCGGCCACACAGCAATCACAAGTGGCGCAAGTTACTCTATAACAAGTTACCACACCTCAATAATAAGTTGACACAAGTGCGTTTTAGTTGCTTAGGGGGAGGGTTGTGTCCAGACAGCATTCAAACCTAGCAAAAACTGGTTTCAGGAGTAACTTTAATGTTCGAGGGTTGAAGTCTTTGTTTGGGTGTCACTTTAAGGTGAGATAATACTATTAGTGTTGGCTTAGGAACTCTATGGGTGTTGCAAATGAGACAAGATCCCCCCGTAGAAATTTATGTGTCACTACCTTGTCTTTGGTGATGTACTCAGATATTTGCTGACGAAGATGTTGGATGATGCCGGAGTAGGAATATAATCTCAAAGCCATAATCTTTATGACGCTATATATTTCGAGTACATTGCAGAGCTAAGAACTGAAATTTTTTAATTGTAAAGTTGTAATATAAAAAATTATGGGTCCAAGGCCTACATACAGTAAACATTTCTGGTCCTGATTCTGGTAATCACATATACCTTGTCACGAGAACACCGCTATACTTTATTGTAATAAGGTGAACCACCTGCCCTTGTTACCGTACATTATGAAGTTATAAATTAAAATGAACTGGAAAATCTACTTGTACACGTTGCTTCTTGGTAAAAAGGCTTTTCCCATTAACATCGATGCTTTGGTGTTTAGGGGAGTGTTGGTTTTTGATTGAAGTTAATAGCTCGAGTGTGGCGCAGTAAACTGTTAGATTTAGTAACGAAGCTTCGACGCCTCGCTACTTCACCGAGTGAGTGGGAATGCTCAACTTCAGTGCCCATCGAAGTAACCAGCTGAGGTCACTACTGTGACAGTGGCGAAGGTCATGCTGCTGCTCCTTACGATGACTACAATAATGATAGGGTGACAAAGTGATAACTCGGATGTCTGTTAAATACTGAGGCTAATGAAAAAGTTCAAGCTAACTTCGCAGTTTGTGTTATGGCTCCGTTTGTACCGGATCTAAACATGATGTGAAAAATCCAAAAGGCACCACAAGGTGGCAGCGGTAAGTGTGATACATCAGACAGTTTGCCCACCAAAAATGATCCCTGGCAATTGATGTAATGCTCTTTGAGTTCATTAAGTATAGTTCATATGACTATTGGTATATCAGATGTTAGGATTTTAAAGGATTACCTAATTGCTTGCAAAAGCCACACCTCATTTTGTGACATGACCAATGCACTGTGGGAGTAGGTGATTATGACTTAAACACAACCAATCCTTTTATGTCTACAATTTTAATCCCTGTAGACCATTGCAACAGAATTACAAAAAGTTATGGATTGCACTAGCAAGTGCAATTTGTTTAATGCCTTTTTGTTGTTTATGAGATTATACTCAAAAGGCTTCATAACTTAACACTGAACTGATTTCTAAAAACCAATACAGGAGGGACAGAGAAATCAACTGTTTTTGTTTCAAGTTCCATCCGCCACAAATCAGGCCAAACAGAATTTGCCAGCTTCAAACAAGAATAATTCAAAATCTGCAGAATCCTCCGCTCATTTCACTGTATTACCATGTGTAAATAGGAATAATAACTGCCCATATTAAAAAAAAAACATAACAAAGGGTTCTATTCTGAAACATGAACCAGAACAATTGCGACACTGCATGAAGCTGTTTAAAAATAGTTGCGCTGAACTGTTCAATTTATTTATGCATGTAGGTTTTGACTGCCAACTCACACACCATTTGGTGGAATTACTTACGTGCCGTCCACAGACAGAGTTAACGTAGAACAAGCTACTCCTGCGACGAGTTGTCAGTTTAGGGACTATTTGGTCTCAATATAAGCTAGTGCAACTTGTCCCACCTGTGACAATTTAGTCCACCTCATCGAGGTAGGGTGACTTGTTCTAGAGTTAATTGCAGCACTTCTAATAGCTGAATAGCTGCAAACCTTAGGCAAACTGGAATTAACTATCAGCTGTAGTTACATACAGACGAGCCTTCTTTTGCGAGCGATATTCGCATCAGCTGTTCACTGTCATACACAGAGAGACAATTTCCACCTTGCACTTAAGTTATCAGTTATGTGTGTGATGCTCCACTTAAGCGTGACAATGTGCATTAATGCAAGTTGTTCTAAGGTAAGTCTGTGTATGGACAGGACTTCGATGCCATTTTGTTCTGCTTAAATGCTAGGGGACATCTCACAATGCACATTAGAGTGTCTTTTGCCATCCTTGTGGCTTTTAAAGCCTGACTTAAAGCTCTCTGTTGGTTTATCCTAAGGCCATAGGTGATAGTGATACTATGACTCTGTGCTTGTGTTGTGTTATGTTTTACTTGCCTTGGTCTAGCTGTGAATCTGTGTACATCAAAGAGACAGGTTGAAATTGGGGAAGGCGCCTTTCCAACACACGGAAGTATTTTTAGAGTTTGAAGGAGATTCAGAGGACTTTCTGACCGCACTATTTACAAATCTGCTGTTACTGACATGCAAACTAATCCTAATTGACTGGGAAAAATATGTCAGTCTTGGAGAGAGGTTGCTATAGATTGACAAGATGGATCATAAATGGATCATAAAGACTGTTACTATCAGGAAAGCTGGCAATTGTATGAATAGGGACTCAGGACAATTCCTTATGGTGTAGTAAATCAGCGAATCGAGAAAGCAGTGTGTCCTAGTGTGCGCTTCCTTTACTCCAGGTCGTGGGTTTGAGTCCCAGCTGGGGCACACTTGTAGACCCTTGATTCAGGTCTCTAGCTCCTCAGCTCAGTTTTAACTTTTTATTTGATTAAAGCAATGGTTTCAGGTGATCAGTGCAACAGGCCCACCTGAGTGGCCTGCACACTTTTGGTACAACATGTACCAGATCGCCTGCAATTAATTTTTATAATCAACGAATCAATTTTGCCGATCCTCGTCGTGATGTCACAATTGCCACTGCCCAACTATAACATGAGTTTGAGAAGGGATGATGGTGAGATGATCCGAAAGTGTTCACATGTACAGCAATTTTTGTGTGTGCGAAAAAGAAGCTACACACTCTGTGTATGTACCACACAGATGAAATTATTTATTTGGCTATGCGTATTGGCTATACCGAAGTTGGTGGACAGTGTTCTGCATTCTTAAATGGATTTAATGTAACGGGATACTAATTATTCCAAATTTTCTTTCTAAATTCAGTCTTAGGGTTGGCTTAAAAGTGCTGTCTGGCATCTGCTGCTGTTTTTCCAAAACAACTGTGAAGTGAATGGTGACAATAATTTTTAGAAAGTCTGACTTCTTGTAGTGCCCTCTAGTGGCAGTTTTGTTTTTTACCTATACTCCTCCTGGTTAAGCGCCACTGTTTGGCCAGTTTTCATTATAAAATGCATGCTTTCTAGACATCCACTGTTCATTAAATTTCTTATAACAGGGAACCACTTTTCTCCAATTTAGTTTGAAGTGAACGAGTTAAATAAAAGTGATAACATTTGAAAGTTACCTTGTAGGTTCAGTTGTCTATAGCGGAACAGAAACTTTTACTTACTTATTTTTTGGCTCTGTAAATATTACATATTTCTCCACACGTGGAGGGCGGTGTGTAGTCTTGACAAAGTGGGAATATTTGGTGATTAAGAAAATGCAAATGAGCAAAGATTTAATTTTTTAAATGATCTTAGTAAAATAAAGTCATGAAAAATGCCTCTAGGATATTCCCTCAGTTTGTAAACAGGCCCTAGGCAAAGATATTTTTCACAGTATCTTTGCCCTAGGTTGGAAAAATGTGTCCAGAATAAGACTGTCGGCATTCCAGACTTGTTGCTGTAAGCTGTTGTCCAGCTGTTTACACACCACATGGTAATAAGAAATGCCCTTATGGTGTGCTAATTATTGACACAGAATCAACATTTTAACTGCAAAGTGCTCATGACGTGACTCCTTGATTCAATTGCGCCAGATTTTTGTGTGTAAGAAAAAATAATAGTGCGATGTTTGAACCAAGGAAATCGCCTCATATTTTGCAAGAAGATCAAATTTAGTGCTGCTTTCCTTTTAACTGCTATTTTATGTTTTGCCAAGTTACTAGAAAAATTGTCAAGCAGATATATTTTCACACTTACTGGTTATCGAAACGAAAGCCTTCGAAAAAATAACCAACGCGTTTTAGAAATACGTGCTACCTTTCGGTTTGACTAAACACAACTCAGATGTGTACTTTTGCAATATGCCAGACATGTTTGTTGTTGGTCACTGACGTAAGTTCTGACCACCTGCTCTGCATTGCCATATGCATGAGCCTATTGAAGACAAATTAAGGCATGATTGGGACATTCCTTTAAAGCTCCCCAGTGACTCAAGTTAAGCAATGGTAGGCAGTCTATGAAAAATAACATGCACCAGTATTGCACTGCGCACTCCTAAAATTATCCCTGCCTACAAAAACTTGATTTGCATTGCAGACTAAAGCTGAGATTTGCCTTGCTTAGTGCCGCTAGGCAACAAAAATCCGATTTGCCTTTTACTCTCATGAAATCAGTTTCACAATATTCCTTACAGTAACTGGATTCCATGTCTGTTATCAATAAGAACATGGAAACCATCAACAACACTAGAAAACATTTCAGAGTTTATTGTGGTTGACCAAACCTAAAATTGCTAATTTGAAAATGGAGCATGATACTAAACATTGACGATGGCTTGAGTTGATAACGGAAAGAGAACCCTATCTGGCATGAAACATTTAAGAAACTAGAGTAAAATGAGCAATTGAATTTTCATTTTTAGTCAGCTAATCATGGCGCTAGGCTGCCATTTTTTCTAGCTGATAGTGTCGAGATGTAGCTTTAAATGTTTTGTTTGTTATACAGCATCATGTGTATGACCTAAAAGCAGAATGTCTAGTTGAAATACAGGCCACTGGTTCATGCTCTGAATGGTTTGTACGTATAAATCAGGAAGTATTTTTTAAAGAAAATTCATCAATGCGTGGAATCATGATTGCAATAACCTCTTTATGCATTATTTTTCTGCCACTTGTGGCTACTGTCATTATCAGTGCACATTGAGTCATTTTCTTGAGCGTTTTTAAAATTCTGGATGAGTTCCAGTTGCACTTGCTGAGCTACAGAGAGACATGAAAAACAATCAACTTTACATTTGTATTTACGAACTTTGTTAATTATTCTCAACTGATTTCTTAGAAATGTCTACATCTGACTGGAAATTTGCTCCCCAAAGTATAGCTCCATAGACTCATTAGCCATGTCGTCTTTCTTAAGAAGGATGATGAGACAAATGATTGTCTGTGGGGTTTCAGGTTGACATTTTGCATTTTCTAAATTTTATTCACAAGTCTGCATTTAGCCATATATTTAACTTAGTAAAAGTATATATTTTCCGAATGAAGAAGTTCCATAGAATTAGATGCTTGACTTTTTACTAATCTGTTACTAATTTAAGGTCACGTGACCTTGCTTTTATAGGAAAGCTACATTAATATCATGAAAACGGATCAGATATATTAAATTTCATATGATATAAATGTTCAAGATAACCCTCTTGCAAAAGCGGAACATTTTAATAAAAATTCGTTGGAAAACCATACAAAGCACATTAGTATCTGAGAGTTTCATGTGAATTTGATCAGCCGTTTCTAAGATACAATGTTCCGAAGTTGGCTAAAATTGGAATTTTTCTAGGGTCTTACATACCCTTAATTGAACAACATTCAACTTGGGCCAGTTCAAGTGCTTGCCTGTACATGGTTTTGGTCACCAGACTTTTCTATGTTATCCTCTACATATTTCATGTGCCTGTATTGTATTCACTTTTTGTAACATGTATTCACTTTGTGTTTTGTTTTTATTGTGCGATTTGTCAAATAAATCTTTCTTAGCTATCTAATGCCATGCTGCGTAGGCGTGATATCTGGTACATTTACGCGTCTAGAGAGGAATCTCGTTCTTTATTGTTTGAGCCTTATTCTTTATGGTTTGAACCTCATTCTTTTTCTTTATGGTTTGAACATCATTCTTTATCATTCAGACCTCATTCTTTATGGTTCATTGTCTAGTGATTATTAGGTGTTTGTGTTAGTCATCAATTTCTTTTAATTGCCACTTGTAGAGTCTATCATTCATATACACTCTCCTCTAGCTAGAGGAAAAGTACATTGATAACAAAATAAAGGCATCAATAACAGGTTGATCAAATTTTATTTGATGTAAACGTTCTAGTTGTTACAGGTTTCTGAAATATTTCATTTTTGTTTGATGCAACTTAAGTTTTCCATGAAAACCACAGAAGTCCTCATTTTAATAACCTCTCCTGCTAAAGTGGAACATTTTAAAATCAATCCTCACAGAGATTTGAAGAACAATGCTCTGGAATTAGCCAGATTTGGACTTTATGTTAGTGAGAGAGAGGGATCTTTTTAGTTAATCAGATGCAATGCTAAACAAATAATGATATATGAAAGAGCATAACATATACAAACAAGAATACAACATTTACTGCTATCATATGTGTACTTATTTCTTTTCATTGAAATGGCATACATTGCTCAATCTGATTTGGTTACCAAACAAGGTATAAACTGCTACAGCTGGTTAGCAGGGATAATTATTATGGTGCTCATATATGCGAGATGAATTCCATGAAAACAAATGTGTTTATTTTGAACACTGACAGACACAGTCCCAAATGGAAAGTATTGGAGATGGCCAAGATTGACACAGAATCTCTAAACATTCGAACATATACATGTATAGCAATTTATGACATGGCAGTTTTCATCATAATTGTTCATGGTATATTGTTTTTAAAGGAAGAGAAAAAATCTAATAAGGAATGAGCTATTGTTTTATTCAAAATGCTTTCTGAAAAATTGCTGTGTTTCAAAAGCTATGGCAAATGGTAAAACAATCTGTTTTGTGTTGATGTTTTTTGGATAGAGGCTTAGTATTTGGTGGCCGGTAGTTTTTATTATTTAACGTAACGTAGCTGGGAAATTGTGATGGTGTTTATCTGCACAAGTGGTCGATATTCTTGGATTAATTCTATGCTGTGAAAGTATCTGGGAAGCCTTTTGTTTATATATTTGTTGTAATACTTAAAGCAAGATGACGTAAATACATCCTCAAAAAGTAATATTTATTGAGTTTTACAAATTGGTCGAGTGTAGCTAACCATCGGAGGTTTGTTGACATTTTTGTAACATTTTTAACCTTGTACAATTTCCGAATGCCCAAACGGTTATTCCATATGAGAATCAAGAAAGTATGAGATAGTTTATATTGCAAGATGTGAGTGGGAAAATGGTGTTTGAGTTTAGGTAATAAGCAGTTTACTTTAGAAGTTGTGTTTGCCCTTTCGTGTGTATATTGGTGTAAGGATATTGTCGATGTGTATTCACAGGAATTTGTAGGCTGTTAGTTAGGGTTGTACGTTAGAGATGTGTTATAATTTATTTTAATAGTGGGGACTGAGTTATTATCAATTCTATTTAGCCCAAACTGGAATAGCATGGATTTTGTTTTTGAGAAGTTTGAAGAGAGCTTAGTTGCTGAAAGCCATAGATAAACAGTTCGTAATCCACTGTTAATAGTATGTGCGTTGTTGATGTCCTCTGTGGATGAGTTCAGACCTACAGGAGTAAGTAGACAAATGTCATCAGCGTACATGAGGAGTAACATGGGGGTAACAGAGTGTAGATCATTTGTGTAAATTATGAATAAGAGCGAGTCTGATATTGAGCCTTGGGGAACCCTAGTAAAGATGATTGATAATGAGGGTGTAATGCAACATATTGCGACCTATTGTGTAGATACCACATTTCGTTATTTTTTGTTGTAATGTATTAGGGTTTATTGTGTCAAGTTCCATGAATATAGCTATTGGGGTTAAATTTTTATCAAGATATTCATAGATTCTGCTGATTAGCTCAAGGGCTGCTTGTTCAGTCCAGTGATTACCGTAATCGTTCGGGTAAACGCCCTGGGCGGTTAAATTGGCGAATCCAAAAAATCGGGGGAGGGCGGTTAACTGAGCAGTGGGCGGTTAAATCAAAAATCCACCTAAAGTAGGGGATGGGCGGTTAACCGAACATGGGCGCTTATTACGACAGACAACCGCCCTGGGCGGTTAATCTTACCTGGCGATCTAAATCCCGACACGACAATCATACTCGGAACGCGTAGCCCTTTTCGAAGAGCTTTATCGTCAGGTTGCCAAATGACTGTGAAAACGTCATAACAGCGGATGATCCCAACAAAGGTTCTCTTGCCCTTAGATTAGTCATTCGCAATTAAATTTACAAAATTGCTGAGTAATAGCCCTGTGCCGTCCTGCGGTGCGCAGACGACCAGTCACCACGCAGCCTCCACTAGAATTAAAACTGTTTCAAGACGTGACCCTGCTTAAGTGCGCGCGTGCAAGCTTCACGTTTTGCAGAGGTCAGACATCAATTTTATGGTTACAGTCTCGTACTATATGTAACTGTCAAGTTCTGAGTCAGAGAGCAGTTTTAAAATTGGTTGTAATAAAAGTTTGAAAAACTTAACTCTCCTGTTTTTTGTGTATGGGATGTTATAGTTGACGATCCGTGACTCAATGACATTTTCAGCGTATGGTTCTGCGGCTAGCTGTCTTATCTCGACAGCCCTGCTCTCTTGCCGTTGCGCCAAACATGCTATGCAAAGAAGTAAGACAAGGATCGGGGGTGGTCGAGCCAGTCGTCGATCAAAAATAAAATTTCAAGCAACTGCATAAATATGTTACAAAATGTCAGAAAAAAACAATGTTTCAATTCATTATTCTAAACGATCACCTTACCAAACTTCGTGGTTAAGTTTTTCAAACTTTTATTACAACCAATTTTAAATCTGCTCAGTGAGTCAGAACTTGACAGCTACATATAATACGAGACTGTAACCATAAATTTGATGTCTGACCTCTGCACCACGTGAAGCTTGCACGCGCGCACTTAAGCAGGGTCACATCATGAAACAGTTTTTATTCTAGTGGAGGCTGCGAGGTCACTGGTCGTCTGCGCACCGGGGCTATTACTCAGCAATTTTGTAAATTTAATAGTGAATGACTAATCTGAGGGCAAGAGAGCCTTTGTTGGGATCATCCGATGTTTTCACAGTCATTTGGCGACGTGACGATAAAGCTCTTTGAAAAGGGCTACGCATTCCGAGTATGATTGTCGTGTCGGGATTTAGATCGCCAGGTGAGATTAACCGCCCAGGGCGGTTGTCTGTCGTAATAAGCGCCCATGTTCGGTTAACCGCCCATCCCCTACTTTAGGTGGATTTTCGATTTAACCGCCCACTGCTCAGTTAACCGCCCTCCCCCGATTTTTTGGATTCGCCAATTTAACCGCCCAGGGCGTTAACCGAAACGATTACGGTATAAGAAATCATGTTGTATGGGGTATGTGTAAATTTGCTTGTAGATAATTTTTTCAAAAGTTTGGAGATAGATGTAAAAACTGATATATGACCATAGTTATTTATTTAGGGTATTGGGATCAAGGTCATTTTCTTGCATATTGGAATAAGTTTTGTTATATTTTATTTATCGGGAAACTCAATAGTGTTGAAAGATTAATTTATCATGAGATTCAAAAGTTTTAATAGTTTCTGGGAGTGCTGTCTATATCTGTTACCTTGATATATTCTCAAACGTGTGTAATAAGACCACCTTGCGAACTTAAAGTTGACTCAAGAGATTTGCAATATAATTAACAATTATGCATGTTATAATATGAGTTGCAATTGTGATCATTGCTCAGCCGTGTTTCTTGTAGACGTACTATGTCAAAGTGACACAAATTGTCTTCTAAATGCTGTATGATTTTTGAAAATTAGAGTTTAGGGACTAAAATATTCAAATTAGTTTGATGCTTTTTTAAAATTCAACCATACCACTGATATCATATTACAGTGATTTTTTATGTTCGATTGTATTGTGCTCGTCATTCATATTACATGTGTAAATGAGGTTGTTGTTTTCAATGCCGCCATAATTATTTAGGACTAGCCATTATCCGTGCTTTGGCACGTGTAGCAGCTAAGTGGGAAACGCCGAGGGTCCCTAGATACTCCTGAGAGTAAACATGTTCATCGCAAGAGACAGGAATACTTCTTGAAAAGGCCGTGTTCAAAGTTTCAAGCAGAATTTCAGTCACTGTCAAATTATAGTAGGCAAGGTGTGCGGCTGCGAGATTCTTTCCCCGGCAGTACAAATTTCTTTCCAGAACATTTGACCCTGCCGTAACAGTAATCAAATATTCTTTAAAGTGAAAACTAAGAATGCATTTAAAATACTGTATAGTACACAAAGTATATAGATGTATTTACAAAAATTGCATCATATATGTACATACTGAGGTAGAAAGCCAGCTATCTGTATGAAGACTATCCAGCTAAGTAGCTGTGTGTAGAGCTCTGTTAGAGGTACCGAAATTTCACACAACCCCGATGCTCAGCTTGTCACCTCGTTGTGAAACCTAGAGCTAACAATCTACAGGGGTGCATGCAGAATCTGGGAATGAACCTAAATCCATATTGCCTGTAACAACTGTTTATAGAAGTAAAAAGACAATCTAATAAATGGTATTTTTCGTAATTCTCCGCCTTTTGTAACAAAGGGAATCTGTGGTCATTTTGAAAACAGTGCATACTTGTGACACGCGCACATACGCGCTTTTTCCGAAAATTTTGCGGTATCTCTCGAGAATTTTTTTCTGGGTTTTCTGTTAATAAAATAGTAAAAACTTGTGATAAAATGAAACCACTTACGCTTGTTATGACATTTGATTGAATTAGCCAACAGTAGCAATGGCGCCCAAAGAGCGTATCGCAATATTAACAGCAACATAACTGAAGAACGCCAATTTTCCAACATTTTGGTAAATAATTTAGTTTATTCAAGGAAGAGTAAAAATTTTTTAATGGAGGCATCATTAATTTTGGCGGCGACAGGCCCGATGAATTATATACGCGACAGAAGCCGGAGGGAGTGAAATTAAGCTGACGGAGTGATGTCATCCAGGCCTTTGAGCCGACCGACTGACATCTCCAAGGCCAGTACAAAACTGGTCACCCTCCCTCCGCGTCTGCGGAAAAACGGCCCACGAGAAAAAATACAACACCTCGAATCCAAATAGGGGGCCGGTGCAATACCTGGGACCAAGGGGTGCCGAAACGGGCGCAACGAAAGTCTGTAGTGGAGCGGGAGAGACGGAGTTTGTGCAGAGATGCATTTTATATAATAAATGTCAGAAGCAGTCAATTTAGTCACTATCATTCATGATGTCAGCCATCATGGGGGCAATTTATTGTGTAATATTATGTTTGTCAAATCTCTGATTACGGCTTTCAAGAATTACATTTAGCAAATGTAAATATGACAATATTTACAGAAAAATTATCTAATATTAGCAGTTAATAAAAAATGATAATTTGTAAAAGAACTAAGGAAAAACAATATATTTATATGCATAATGCATTATGCATATAAATATATACATGCTTAATGCATATGCATATGTATATACAGATTACACGAATGCAAGATAAATAAATAACAAATACACAGGTAATTAAACATATTTTCCAACATAACCTTACTTGGAATTTTTCCTGAGTCTGAGTTGATGGGATTGCCATGATGTTTTTGGTGGAATATGGTGTTTATGGGGACTTGAATTATGGTTATAGTGACACTCCATGTTTTATGTGTTGTTCATTAAATGGCTTACTGTAAAATCTCAGTAATTTAGGTCTTGGTTGAATGGGTTGGACCATTGAAATTTAATTTCTCATTTTTTACTGTACGAGATATGCCGCACCAAAATAACACTTTGTCATGTCCAAAGCTACCATTAGACATTTTAACAAGTAGTCAGAAATTGGTGATATTTTTGCCTACATTGTGTCAAACAAACTACGTCAAACAAACTATGTCAAACAAACTACGTGGTATTTAATTGTTTTAAACACGGTGCTGTTGAAACAGTGTGAAAATAGCTGTTTCTTTTTACGTCAGTGTTTACTGTCTGTTTGATGTTAACTTATAAAAACTCATGAGGAAATGGAGTAAATGTACTCAAGACATTTTGCATCAAAAGAGATTTCACTTTTGACAACTTCAAAAAGATTTGAAACATTAGTGATATGAATTACTACAAAACGGTATCCTGTGTTTTAGACAAATTTTCTTGTACTGAATAGTCTGCACTATTTGTTTGTCCCAAGGAAATTGTTGGTCAGTGATACTACCTTGAACAAGAATTAAGACTAATATGTTATGTCATTAAGAAACTGGTTTGAAGGAAGACTAAAGAAAACTTGTTGCTTTAAATGAATGTTATATGTTTTTGGCTTTTGGTAAATGGATTATTTGGAGTACATAACTTATTGCCTGCCTTGTATTTGTGTTATAAAATTGTGAAATCTTAAAAATTCTTAGGTGAGTGCACTAAGCGATTTCTCATGTAGAGTAAACTTGAACAAACCCTTAATGTATGGTTGTAAATCGAATTGAGAAAGATTGCAACAAGATATAGTTTAGGCCACCAGTGCATTCACTCTACTTATTTTCTGCCTGTTTTACGTTTTCTACATCATTTTCTTTTATAGAAAAGTATAGTGCAGATATCAAGACCTGGAAAATTTCAGATTATTGGTGAACTTGTAGAACATAACTATCCTGAGGCTGTGAATGTTCCTGGGTTTCCTTTTAAATGGTGATAATATTAAATAAATATCCCTTTTGGAACCAAAAAACCGTACCTTAATATTCTCGCTGTACAGCCATTTTGTGCATTTCTCTCGGACTTGGTTCACCACCAGGCGCGCCGGAGTCTCGTTGTGGAATAAACAATAAAATAAGGTGGGAGATTCCCTAATGTTGGAGGGAATCTCGTAACACGTCCGAGTACACTGCAGAGAGATCAAGTCCGGGATCTCGGTTCAGACTTGGTCTGTGGACTTGAATCTCAATAGTTTCTTGTATCCTATGCTTCAATTCATCTGGATGTAAACATAATCATTGGGGACCTGTTAATGTAGATCCCTGGCATGTTCTTGAATGGCACTAATGGGTCTGAGGTGGGGGGGGGGTGGCGATGGTTAAAGACCATCGCCACCCCAACCTCAGACCCGTTACTGCTATTCAAGAACATGCCGGAGATCTACATCACCAGGTCTGTGACAAGGATTTCAGTTTATCTTCAGTGTATTGAAATAAAAGTTTACATCCAGATAAGTGGAAGGGTAGAATACTGGAAGCTATTGAGATCCTAGCCAACAGACCAAGTTTGAACAGAGATCTTGGACTTGATCTCCCTGCAGTGTACTTAGAACTGCTACGTAATTCTTCTTGACATTAGGGAATCCCCCAGGTTGTTTTATATAGAATTTCAATCCTGTGTAAAATGTTGTGATGGATGTGCTGAGCTTGTTGAGAAATCTTAAAATAATAAAATTGTGGTTTTGAAAAGAAATGGAGTGAAGCCACCAAATGTTTCAGGAATTATTCATTGCAAGAAATGGAATGCATTGAAGCTTGAAAGCCTTTGACAATTTAGCTGTATGCATTGTCAAAAATACGCGTTTCCTATTATTCAACCTGTTTTCAGGTTTTATCAAGGACATTTTTGTTCTTAAATCATTATTTTTCGCTTGCTTCATCAAACTACTTTTAATATGTTAATGAAAGGTTGAACATGAAGCCAATTAGTAACTCCGTCAATGCTCACTAGGCGGTGCTTAAGGAATACCGAGCCTTCATTCTGGCATCTCACAGATTTAGAGCAGAAAGCAGAACACCTTGTACCAAAAAGCAAGCTTATGCAAAATGAAGACCTCACTATCGTATCCTAGCAAAGTTTCCACTGAAGTGGTTGGTTTATGAGGTTGCAATGTTGAACTATAGGATAGAGCTCATAAATTATGGGATAGAATTCATGAATTATGGGATGTAAATTCCCTTTTCTTAAGATTTCACATCGCACGTGCATGACTGATATCTTGAGTTTGCGGAATGCAGCTCAGTTTATCAGGATGGATGAGTGCGTGGGATAAGAGCTCTTGGAACTGCCAAAACGCATATATTTCTACCAATAGTCTTTTAAATTCGTTCCATTTCTATGGATGATTCTGAATGGCATTTTATACGTAAATTTTAACCAAGCACAGACAGTACTGAGTTAAGGACAGCTATGAACCGCAGGTGTGATAGGTAGCAAAAAATTTAATTCTCAACCTACAATTAGTGAAGCCAACCTTTCCCGACTCCATGGGATCAAGGTGAGATATCGGAATTAATTTTGAAAGAAATCCGAGATCTAAGGTCTGAACAAGATGGGCTTAGAAAAAATTTTGAATCCAAAATGGATAAACTACGTAATGAGATTACAATTCTGTTGATATCGAGGTTAAGTCCTTCAAGGCGGATCTTGCTATGGATTTTGCACGCCTCGATAACCGTGTCAGTGCGTTGGAAAAGCATCACGCGCAGGGTACAGATTTAGTTATTCAGAACAACCCTTTGAAAAACAATGACTTGTGTATTATTGCATCAGGCATAGCCAACGGAACTTGACCTTTACATGAAGTTGTGGAAGAATTGTTATGTAACCTGGGCCTGTCCTCAGAGAAGACCCGCTTACTGGACTGCACTGGTCTGAATGCTTGACGGGGACACTAGACCTCCCTTGGTCGAATTTTATTTTAACAAGTTTTTCTTCTGTAAGCAAATCTCACACCGACAGGTTAACTAAAATAAATTTCAAAAAAGTCATTGAAACTTTGCCGAACTCTGGAAACAAAACAAATGGTGGTATAGAATAGGACAGCGTTTTGAGGATGTGCGAGTCCAATATTGGTGATAGGACAAGCAAGATTTCATTGCTCCGTGAACAATATTGCTGTCTTCATTCAAGGCAAACATTATAGGGCTGGTAGAATCTCATTTACACGCAATAAATCTTACTTTGCCCCCTTGCGAAATGTTGGCAAACAAACAATAAGTTTTACCCAGCAGCATGTTGTTTGTCAGGTAAGAGGAACAGGTGGGGTGGGACTATTTGTTAGGATTGATTTCTTTAACACTTTTGAAAGTGATGTTGTTTACAAGTCGTAGGATGGTATATTAGCTATAAGGTCAACTTATAGATGTTCAGATTGTTGTATAATTGCATTTTGTTGCACTTTACCTCCTGAGAAATCATCAAGGGGTTGTGATGTGGGTGTTTAGCCATCTATTATGCCAGTGTATGTAGATATAACATATGACATTATTAATGTGGAGATTTAAATTTGAGAGTGGGTAACTTGAACGATTACATTCCAGACTTTGATTGCCAAGTAAGTAAACGAGTTGTAATAGATGAATCTGTAAATTCATGGTAGAGGTTTGATTGACTTTCTGTTGGGCTCTAAAACTTGCATTATAGTGAATGGTAGGAAAGAGATAAGTAAAGATAACTTCACCTCAATAAGTCATAGAGGAAGAGCTGTTGTAGACTACTTTATTGTCCCACATGAGTCGCTTCAGTCTTTTCTTAAATTTGAGGTCCATACTTGTACAGACTGAGGTAGATGACAAACAACATTTGCATGGGCTATTGTCCTAAAAATCAAAACCACCTGACCACAGTGTATTACCATAAACGTTCGGGTTAACGCCCTGGGCGGTCAAATTGGAAAACCCAAAAATTCGGGGATGGCGCCATGGCGGTTGACCAGACATGGGTGCTTAAGGGTGAAATTTCAAGAAATCCTGGGGTGGGCAGTTAACCGAACATGGGCACTTATTACGACAGACAGCAACCCAGTGGGTGGTTAATCTTACATCGTGATCTAAGTCCCTACACAACACATGTACTCAGAACGCGTAGCACTTTTCAAAGAGCTTTATCGTCACGTCGCCAAATGACAGTAAAAACGTCATAAAAGCGGATGATCCCAACAAAGGTTCTCTTGGCCTCAGTTAAATTTACAAAACTGCTGAGTAATAGCCCATGCCGTCCTGCGGTCTTGTTACTTTGTTTGATCTGTTAAGTGCACAGACGACCAGTGACCACACAGCCTTCACTTGGGTTGCAACTATTTCAAGATGTGACCCAGCTAAAGTGCGCCTGCTGTGTGCAAGCTCACAGGTTGCAGAGGTTACAGCAGACATCAAATTTATGGTTACAGTCTTGTGCTAGCTGTCAAGTTCTGAGTCAGAGAGCAGTTTTAAAATTAGTTGTAATAAAAGTTTGAAAGTTTTTTTGTGTTTGGTATGTTTATAGTCGACACTCCATGACTCAATGACATTTTCAGCGTATGGTTCTTCGGCCAGCTGTTTTATCTCGACTGCGCGGCATAGTTCATTTGCCGTTGCACCAAATATGCTCGGCAAAGAAGTAAGACAAGAATCGGGGGGTGGGGGGTAAGCGGACGTGAGCCCGTCGTCAATTAAGAGTAAAGTTTTGAGCCACAGCATAAATATGTGATAAAACGTCACAAAACAGGGATGTTTCAATTCATTCTTAAATGATCAACTTACCAAACTTCGTGGTGAAAAAACATTTATTTTACATGCAAGATGTCCAGATTATCCTATTATAATATCACCTACAACATCGCATTGCACCCAATGTCTCAGTCGGCTGACAATCGTGACTTGGAAATGCTGTCAAGTAATTTAACGGCCTCTTTCAGTATGCGTCTTGTTTTTTATGGCCAAAGATAGCGGCGGGATTCAGCACGCACATAGGGCCTCCGTATGAGTCACCTGTCAATCACATGTTGGTGTCAAGGTGTAACATGCACTCCAAAGTGTGGGAACTTACGCGCGTGCACCACTACAAAGTCGGACATTAAAAGAGAACAGCGCAGTCCAAAGTAGCAGAAACGGGCGTGACTACGTACTTTTAAGCTGTTACAAAAGACCCAGTGCTTTACGATATTCCTCCATTCGAATGCTCCCCAAAACTGTGATGTCAAGTCTGTTCCGATATTTCCCGGCTCGATGTTCCTAAGGCCCCATGTACCACGTCCGTAGCTAGCTGCGTGCACCTCCTACCCACTGTCGCCAATTTTCAGTCAGTCTATGTTGTAGATATTTCAGACTCGAATGGTAAGAATTTTTGTTCAGGCCGAAACTAGCCAAAACAAAATTATTTTGCATGACTAGAAAGGGAATGTGGGAACGATAATTCACACATTCACTCCTAGGTGGGGGTTGACGCAAGAAATATTATTAAAGAACAGCCAGCGACATCTTAAATCTGATAACGCCAGTTTGACTGAGATGCAATAAGCGAAAAACAGAACTTGAGTAGCAGTTTTTTGTCACCTCAAGATCATACAAAAACATACAGCAACGTATTGCCAACCTTTGAAGTCAGAAATCGAGAGGCAGCAAATCGGTAACCCAGTAAGGCACACTGTCCCTTCAGTCGTCAAGCATCTTCTATAACGTGGCAGTTACATTCATCAAAATAGGTTCTTAAACTTCTGAACATTGGGAAGAAAATAAAGTGACAAAAACGTTCAAGTATTATATTTTGAAGTAAGTCCATGACCCAGGACAACAATTCGTTACTTGTATTGTAATTAACATTTGCTGAACCGCTGTCCCGGAGGCGCGGCTTCGTTGCGCTCATTGTGATCATCTATCTTTATCTAAAAGTCGCCATTTCCTTAAGTACTGGGCGCTAAATCTTCACTCTTTAAAAGTCGGGGATGGGCGCTTAACCGAGAGGTGGGCGCTTAACTGGAAATCTTCAAAAATTGCAGGGGGATGCTTAACCAAGCAGTGGGCGCTTAAGTTGGAAATCCACCTAAAATTGAGGATGGGCGTTAACCCGAATGTTTTTAGAAGTTATGCTACAATTGTTCCACTGAATATCAGTGAAGAAAATGTTGAGGATCCTGGTACAGAGAACTCTTTTGATATGCGATTTGGAAAGCCGTTCAAATTGAATTCCACACCTAGGGAATTCATTTATAATGAAATTTTAACTAGGCAATTAGAGAATTTTTATGGGACCTTAGACATCAGAATTCTAGCAAGTGGCCCAGTTCAATATTTAAAATTATGGAGAAATGTGATTTTTAGATATTTTCAGGAACAAGCAAATTGTGTCTCTCGAAAGCTTCAAAGCATTCAGTTTCCAGTTAGAAGAGTTAAACTGGTTAAAAATTATCACAGAAACCAATACTGCGCTTAGATCTGTTTAGAACGATTATTGTGTAGAAGAGTATTTATGTCTGCTGGTGTCTCAGAAGTCTGTCATAGCTCAATTGAGAGCAGGTGTTTTACCATTGAAGGTTGAGGTGGGATGATACTACAAAACTCCTGTGAATGATTAGATTTGGCATGTCTGTAAAAACCGAATTGAAGATAAAGCACATTTCATCTTTGATTGTGAAAGATAATTTATACTCATATTCGACCATTTTTATTCGTAGTTCTGCACCCTTATTTCACTATAATAAATAATAAAAAATAAGTAGGACAGGTGTAATGTGCTTGGGTCGCTTAGTGTCTTTCAAGTTCAAAGTGGTTACATGTAGAACAATATTATTTCTAATCCTTCAGGCCTGTGAGCGTGTGGTGGTGAACTCTGGAGATCTTCAAAAGCAGAATATCAAGTGCTTTCTCAGGTAAGACAATTAGTGCACTCATAGTCTATCCCGCTTATCTGTCTTCTTGACTCACTGAAGTGGGAGAAAGTTTCCTCATCCAGAGCGTTCCATTCTAATGGTAGGGGTGTGGCTTCTTGCAGTGTGAGATCTGATATGATTGGCTGTAGTTGTGTCTAATTGATTGGGGAAGTGGATGCTCACTGAGTTAAATAGCAACAATTCTTACGGTATTGACAATTTTGTAAAGCATTGCCAGCTAATAGCATCTAATCCTTCAACTCTGAAGCGACTTCATGCATAGCATATAGTCAGCATCCTGCCCGTCATCCTTGCGTCTCTCCGGCGTCTGTCTGGGGCTACCTGTGCTTGTCTGTTGATGTCTCAAAAACACTGAATTGAGCTTGGCTAAGTACAATGGTGTATTAAATCACAGAATATTTCGTTGCCATGAACTTGATGAAGCTGGAGACCATTTCCCACCAATGTGTTGAGTCTAAGGTTGGGAAAGACCTGTGTATTTAGCTAAACCAGTTTTTAGCTCGGTAAAAGAACATGTGTTCCGAAAATAGGCCGTCTGAAGAATAGGAATTTTTAATTTTTGCTCTCCTGCCATTATACGGGTCCGGTGACTATGTGTTTCAGTAAAGTTTATCAAAATAAGGATATCAATATCACAACCAAATCTTGTTTGATATAAACCTTTAAGACGCAATTTCAAAATTGCTGTTGTAGTTTTCTCAACTATCATTTCGTTTTTATTTTATTCAATCTTTATTTTTTTAAAAAATCATAACAGTTCTGTTTCTGATGGCCCTGCATGCCAAAGTGGAAGGTTCCTACATAGTATATGTACTGTAGACTAGAGAGGTGTTCCCCACCAGGTCAACGAATGACTTACGTATGTGATATACACACACAGACCGACATAAAAGTGCACTCTTTTTCATGAAACCAGTTGCAGAGTGGTAGAAAAATTTATTTCTGTTGCGCTTTCATTTCTTTGCTTGCCACTTGGAAGACCTGTTATGTTTTTAAGAATATAATGTAAGAGAGAGAATCTGGTTTGATGTTCATGTCCGTTGAAGTTATATCATGATTTTGGCCTAGGTCACTAATTGTTTCATGTAGACAGCTAAAACCACAACTGTACCCATTTTCTACGCTCTTCATACCATTGACGTGGTATTTTGCGCAGTTTCCATGATAGCGGTAACATTTTTGCATAGTTGCTGTGCTTTACATGCTAACGTGATAGTTTTTTTTCACATTTGACATGTTTGCACATCACATTTGACATGTTTGCACATCACATTTGACATGTTTGCACATCACATTTGACATGTTTGCACATCACATTTGACATGTTTGCACATCACATTTGACATGTTTGCACATCACATTTGACATGTTTGCACATCACATTTTTACACAGTTGCCATACTTTACGTGGCATTTTTCAACACATTTGCCTTGTAACGTATCATATACTTTGATGCGGTATTCCACGTTCAACATGTTTTTAACATGTTAAAATGTGTCAAATGTCTACGGTTTGCCACACCAGTGTGTCATATTTTTACACGGTTGCCTCGCTTTACATGCTTGCGCAGCAATTTTTTTACATTGAGTACATGCCCTAGCTGAAATCCTCATCAGAGACTTGGCATCATCTTGACCCTGGTTAATAACTGGCCACCCGTCTTACTGTTATAGTTGGCACTAAACTCATAATACCGGTACTTACCGAAAACACATCATAAGTTGTTTCACAAGCTGTTTGGCACTATTCTGTCCATCCTCCCATCAGTGAAAGATGTGTCACCCCCCCTCGAGAGAGGTGTGGTGTTGTGGTGTGATCCTGGAATACAGTTGTGGTGAAGTCCACCACTGTTATTCAAGAGCATGCCAGGGATCTTAACACCATCAAGGCTCTCTAATGAGGATTTCAGTATATTAAAGCTTACACCCAGATTAAGTGGAAGCGTATGTATTGGAGGCTATTGAGATTAAAGTCCACGGACGAAGTCTGAACAGAGATCTTGGACTTGATTTTTCTGCGGTGTACTCGGACCTTCTACGTGATTCTCCCCAACATTAAGGAATCCCTTGTGTTGTTTTTATTGTTGTTTGCATGCATGTCAAAAATTCTATATATCAACTAACTTATTTATTTCATTTTTCATTCATCTGTACATATCATTGTTCATCTTATTTATTTATTTGATTTATCTATTTATTGTAATTTCGAGGACCATGTGGTAGATAAGTTTTACACTTAACATGTTTTTATCCTCTATAAAAAAGTTATTTATTTATTTATTTATTTATTATTATTTATTATTCCTCAATGAAAGAGAGCACACCTGGTGATGAATCAAGTCCTTGAGATATGGATGAAACGACTGTATACCGACATTCTCAAAATACGGCTATTCGGTTCTAAAAGGATCTTTATTTAATATCATCATCATTTAAATGGAACCCAGGAATATATACATAGTCACATTTTTCCATGTTTACATGCATAAAAGTGTAGAATGTGTGTAAAATTCTCACCTGGGGTCAATGCCTAGAGAGGAGGGATGGTTTGGAGAAAATCAACTTGTCGTCTTGCATGAAAACCTTCAAAGTGAATTCCACATTGCTTCCATTTGCGGAGATTAATTCCCTGGCCTTATTTTAATTTAAAATAGTAAGTACTTAAATATATTAAAAATCAGTGTCTGTATTGAGTTGAATTTAAATGAATTTTGATATTTAAAGGTAAAGTGTGATGGACATTTAGACAAAAGTGCTCATTAATGTTTAGATGTTATTCCAGATTTTTAGTATATTATTACCGATGATGATTATATCACCAACCTTTTTGGCAAAATTTGTGTTTCTTGACTGTATTTTCTGTGTGTCATTAGACCTTCAAATGTTGCATTTTCTGTGAACGCAGTTTGTACTGCATGAACCACAATTATTTTAATGCCGATCTACTTTTATATCTCTCATTACGGATGATGATGTCACTAACCTTTTTGAGAAAATTCATGTTTCATATCTTTGTATTTTCTGTGTGTCATTAGATCTTCAAATGTTGCAATCTGTTAACACGGTTTGTACTGCCTGAACCATGATTATTTTCATGTCGATCTACTCATTAGGCTTTCCCCCGAGTAAAATAATTGTTTTGTAGTCATTGGTTCTACTCTCTCCTGTGTTTTAGTCAGTAGTATGACTTATAACTATCCCCGCCTACCACATTGCCAAATAACCACCAGAGGGTCATTACTAAATGCCAATATTTTGATGATTAGTAATAGAAGATATGTTAGGAGAAACAAGGGTACCATAATAACTGACCAATAATTACAGAGAAGTGCTATTATTCACCTACATAACGTCTGTGCTTACTGTCGTCATCTTCTTCCTAGCATCAGGCATCGTCAGTTGTGTCTCCGAAACCCTAGCAAGAACTGAAAGTTCCCAAGTACATTCCCACAAACATTGCGACATATGACGATGACTTTCAGATGAATCTACTACTGCTGTGCCCCGTAGTGGCAGTTTTACGTGTTTGCCTCTACCAAGTTTCTTGGCCGATTTTGATGAAATCTGGCAAATAGGTTTTTATCGATGTAGTGTAAATTATTTAAACGCTCTTATTGAAGAAGGTATGAAAGACATGGAATTAAATTAGCGAATCGTTGTCGCCATTTAGTATAATGATTTTTTTTGGAAAACAAGTGTTTCCAAACTACATTGATGATAGATTTGTAATATGTGTTATCAAACTCAACAGGCGACATTAACAGTACGGTAATATGTTTAACCTGATGGCAATTTCAAGAACAGTTGCTGTAGTAAAATATTTGCAGTGATGCACATAAATTCAGAAATTTGCCTTAAAATTTCATTTAATCTGAAAAAGATTCTATGGAAACTGTTTTTTGACTTTGGTATGCAACCAGTGGTGAGTATCCCCCTAATGGACATCTATTTTCAATTTTTTAATATATTCATTCCATGATTACGGTCCAATTTCATGCAAATGTGCAAGTTTAGTCGTGGAACCTTTCTACTTTTATAAAATACTTTCGTTTGGGATACCAATAACATCAAAGTTGCTTCCCCAAAAATGGTCACAAAAGTGAGTCTGTAAGCCTCCTGTGGCCCAAGACCCCCGGTGTACAAAGGGACCACTATACCGGTGTACAATGGGACCACTATACCGGTGTACAAAGGGACCACTATACCGGTGTACAATGGGACCACTATACCGGTGTACAAAGGGACCACTATACCGGTGTACAATGGGACCACGATACCGGTGTACAAAGGGACCACTATACCGGTGTACAATGGGACCACTATACCGGTGTACGACTACGATGCCATTCCAATTTCATACTGATTCAATGTATTCTTTGTCCCATAGTGGTCATTTTTACTATTTTCAAATCTGTTTTGGCATCTACTTCATCCAAATCAATCAGAGGATCTGAGAAGTGTTGCTATTGGTAAGAGCACAGCTGACATTGATTTTCGAATAGCTGTGACTTAATTATGATGCCTGGTAGTGACATTTTTTTTGTCTTGTGTCTCAATATATGGTGCTTTGATGGATCTTTATGAAATAAGTAATGTTTTCCTCACGGTAGAGAGCACTGTTCCATTGTTTTCAGGGACGAGTTCAGCAACTGTGTAATCCCCTTGAGGCAATTTACAATTTTGTTTGCCTTAATATCCAAGTTCCGTGATGGATCGACATAAAATTTGGCAGCTAAATCTCTATGGAGGAAGTGAGAGAACTTGCCAAGTTTCATGCAGATTCAAGTTGTTCTGCGCTCTTCATCCATTTGTATTATTTTCATTCCCTTTTTTGCATCCTCCTTCCAAGTTGCCAAATCGCTTGAAGAATCATGAAAAATGGCAGCTGTGTTGAGAGCACAGCCTGAATTAATGCAGAGAACATGACCACTGTTGATTTTTGGACAGAACAGAGCTTCCTCCGGGGACATTTGTTCATATTTTTTACCAAGCCGTTAGTTGGATATTTCTTGACTCCACTTGTTTTGGCCATGTTGACCTCATTTTGAAGGTCATTAAGTAAGAAAGTTAAGTAGCTTCAGTTACCAATTGTTGTCAGCTTAATTTCTCAAGAATGAAGCATTACATTTTGGTAGTTCTATACATGCAGGTTTTTTGACGAATTTGGCGTTCTTGACCTGGTTTTGAGATTTGAAAGTTAATGGTTAAAGCACAGTTGTATTATTTGAATATATTGAGAATTTTGAGAACATTTTTAGATTCAGTACCACATAAAATTCGGATTTTAAAAACATGCGCATTGAGGAAACTTAAAACAACTTGATCACCCTGTGATGAATTTGCATTTTATTTTTTTCATGAAATAATGTACAGATTGTATAAAATCACGCACACATGCACACACACACACAAGGGTACGCATTCACACAGAGAATGTAAGTAGAAAAAAAAAAATGTTAATGGTGTTATCATAAGAGTCCATCTTCTATTGAAATCAATGTGTTGATTGTTATAGTAGAAAAATCATATACTTTTCAGTTCTACAATAGTCACAAATGATCCTTTTAAATCCTGCAAGAGCTGGTACCGTTTTTGTTTTATGAAATTTTCCAAGACATAAAAGGAGATCAATGACCACGGGTTCATTTAGTTTTTCCAAAAAAAAACATTGTCTCTGCTAAGTTACAAAGATCTTGTGCAGGCGTGGTGACTGCAGAAACATAAATATTGAAAAATCACATGGTTGAATTGAACTGTGTCATAATGTTGTTATTGCCATCTAGTGACTGATATAATTTCACAGAGTGGCTAAATGGTTATTGCTTTCTTATTTCTACTGGAAGATTTAAGGAAACAAATTGAAAAATGTTATTTTTGGTAATTACTTTGTCCAAGACATTGCGTTAGTTTTTTTTGACATGTCAGAGTTGATTGACATGCTTTGTTGCTTGTCTTCTGAGGACTGTTTTACCAATAGTCCCAAGTCTGGTCTTAGATAAGATAATCGTAACTTTGATTTTAATTTGGAAACATTTCATTAAGATGGATCAGGAAAGTCATCTTTATGCCTCAGAATGTGAATATTTGTTAATGTTACATCAGTTGCTACTTGTTTGTTCTTTCAAAAATCACATGCCCATGTTAGTGATAATATGCTATGGGTCAGGACTTGACAAAACAGCCCCTTGTACTTTGTGTACCGCAGTCTGATAATTTAGAGCAAACATGGCTTTGAGTTCAAGTCAAAAGATAAAAGAAACTGAGTACTGATCAGATACAATCCATCAAAGCCTAACTTCAGTCCCCATATCAAGTTAACTGTTATCATTCTCTAGGTACCTGAGCCAAACTCTGCCAAGAGAGAGTGGCTATGTCACCAACATCTTACAGTCCAGTTTGAAGAGCTTGTTCTCTTTGAAGGAGATTGAACGTCTATGTCGCCCTGGCAATGATTTGCCCACAGGTGTTATCCAGTCTTCTCCTGTATCCGTGTCCCTTAGTAAAGGTGAGCATTTTACTTTTAATATTCCATTAAAATCCTTTAACCCCAGAGCCAAACCATTTTTAAATGTCTACCCAAAATGATTAGTCTTATTACTTGATTTATTTGGTTTTGATAATTTTCTTTTATAAAGAGATTTCTTGTGTCTTTGTTGTGTCTTAGCAAGTTTTCCTGTAAAGGCTATGATAAAGAAAACAATGCCCTACCCACGAGGGAAACTAGGGCACAAGCTCGTCACATAGATGTCCGTAGATAGGCATATCTATTCTTCACTTTGCTTTTCTTTCTTATAATACAGATAATGGTAAGCATTTATCGGTAATCAACTGATGGGCGCCCAAGGTACGATATCCGATATCTGTGTGACTTGTATTGTTACATCCAACAAAGACGCAACAAAGGAAAATGATGGTAGCGTCCCATATGCGATAACCATGCAACGCGCTAACGCCCGTCGCATGGATCTTGCAAGTTAAATAATAGCTTGCGAAATCCATACAACATCATTTGGCATGGGTATACTTAGATCAATTCCCCGTTGTCAAATTCTTGTACTGCGCACTAATACTTTTGTCTGTCCATTATGTTCAGACAGTGCATTGTTGTGATTGTATTTTCGTTCCTGAAAGGGGGCAATGGGGGAAGCTGGTGAAGTTTTGTCCTTGCATTCCATACAATGTATTTTGTAGGAAATGTGCTTTTTACTTAAATTTCTAAAATGTGAGGAATGCTGTTTCATGACAAAAGGGATTGATGAATATTTTGGTAGATTTTCAAGGATTTTCTCTGTTATTTTCAAAAACTTCATAATGAAAATTGTGTCCTTAAGTTTGGAAATCTATCTTATGTACCGTAATGAAAATTTTTATTGCCTTTGCGAAAGTGTTTCTTGAGTATCTTACCTTTTATTCAGTATATTCAAAGTATTGTCTGTTTTTTGAATTAGGATTTCCAGTTAAACGTGAGATTGTTTAAACATATTTTTTAAATAGTTTTGTTTTCTTTTACTCACATATCTCGATAGACGACACTATTGAGTTGGGGGCTCGTGAGCGTCAACTCATCATCACTTACGACCCAAAGGAAGTTGTCGGCCTTGTCAACGAACTCAGTCAGACGATGAAGACGTTACAGATGGTGTCCCTCAGTGACAAAGTAATTAATATAAAAGTTGCAGGATCATTAATTTGGTGGCACTGTGTGGCTACAACTCATTCTTACAGTCTTAAAAGTTGCTTTGCCAATTAACATGATGATAAAAGTAAAAACTCATCCATCTTATGCTGTAGAAGGGACAATTGTGTTCCCTACAACATATTTTTTAAGGTACGTTTGTCTGAACCACTCATAATTTGACTATATGACTAAATATAGTATCGTATTTGAATTAAGATACACTCTGTAATCAGGTTCCTGTCTTTGCTTACAAGTTACTGTATCAGTACTGACATATTTACCTCCATTTGCACAACTGAGCCATGATAGCCTAGCTAACAAGGATAAAGAAAAAAATGTTGAAGCGTGTGACATAGTGTGTGATGGTTTATATCAAGTGTCTGCAACACATTCAATGACTAGAAAGGATACAAAAAACAGGATGTAACCGTGGGAAACTGATTCATGGGTGGTCAGTATTAGCTTGATTAGTTAAGGACAATGTTTTCTTGTTTGCTTTGTTCCTTAATTTTGACAGTTCAGGGGATTTTGTCCTCGGCACTTATAACATTTTCCAAATGCATTTTGGGATGGTTGTCAACTTGAAAACATCCGCTAACGTCACAGATAACATAGTGACGTAAACTTGACCAGAACAGCACTAATCACTTGAGTGTAGAAAGTGCAAGTTCACTTCAACGTGTTTTTTGATAAATTATGAGTACAACAAGCTTCATACAAAAATAAAAGATCAAAGGCGAGCTGCATTGAACAAATACATAAATTTACAAGATAGTCTTTTGTGAACATGGAAGATTCTTGAAGCAGGCTATGCCGATCATGCTACAGTTAAATGTCATCACCTAAAAGCAATGTGTTAATCAGATCATACATCCACAGCTTATCTGTAACGTTACCGGATGTTTACGCACCACGTTGCATTTGAAAAATGACAGCAATGCCGCAGATGAAATCTCCCGAATTATTCAATGTGATGTAAACTTGCATTAGGAGTATATCCTCTTTCATTGTTTCATGCTTCTTATGTTTCATGAGTGATTGATATTGGTTGCGACAAAGGTAGTGAAACATGTTGTGTATAAAACATGTTGACATCGTCTCACTTTGTGCTTTAAGTGTCTGTGAATAAACGATGTTGGTAATGCCTGATGTTCCTTTGTTGGGGGTTTCAGTCATTCTCATATTTGCAGTGGGTGGTTCCCCGTGATATCCGACAAGTACTCAACAGCCTGGATGCCAGTCCTGCTCTGCTGGCTGTTCACATCCTTGTGGCCAAAGGAAAACAATGTATAGATAAATGCGTAAGTACCGGGGTTTGTTCCAAGAGTCAAGTTTCTTGTGATCATAACACTGGGGCGAGTGAAAGGCGAGTGTTTCGCGAGTAAGCTCGCGACGCTATTAATTAGCTTGTCAGAGCTAAATGGCTGCCACTAAATTGATTGGTTGGCAAGGCTTGAATGTTGATCTAGTGTAGAATATTGTAAAGAAATTTGCGTACTCCAAGCTAATGGTAGTGTATAGCATGAACTAAAGTACAGAACATCATCTACGCTAAACAAAGTGCTTCTGTATTCACTGACAACTTGTAAGTGTGAAAACCAAAAGTTGTGTAAATAGGTGATCTTTGCACTAATGACATACCTCGCGGGCTCACATAGCAGGCATCATGCAGTGTTATTCCCCAGCACCCCTGGACATGGTTCAGTGATTCGCGGCAGATAATTTTAATCCCAAAACACCTTAAAAATGTTTGGCATCTTTAAACCTACTTCATACTCACATCGTCCTTATATTTTGTGTTTCTAACTAATTTGGCCAAGCAATCACAGAGAGAAGGAATTATCCTGCAAGTTCTGATTTAAGTAAACATACTTTCTGCTGAGTAGGCCTGTTTGTTGCTACAAGTGTTCCTTACGTGTTTTGCCTCGTGTAATGCAACCCTGCATCAATATTTGTGGCAGAGACCTTATTTCTTTTTTCAGTACAGCATTGTTTGCATTTAATTTTTATCATTTCCATTTTCACTGTTACAAATAGTATACCTTTGGGAGGGAGGGTCAAGGCTGTTGTTTCAACTGATAAAACTCTCTGTGTTGTAAACTGGTAAGAATAATGGAAACTGTTGAATGTGTGAAAAATTCTCCTTTTTGTGCGAGATTTGTCTTCTGGCACTCTCATATCCCTGTGTTTTAGTCAGTACCCTCTTGAGATATATATCTCAGTATATGTCTCCCTTCAGCACTACTCCTACTCAATAATTTAATCTTGTCATTTGAGTTTTCTGGTGAATGACTCAAAATTAATTCCACCCTGATAATTCACAACACTTGACATTTTTGTGTCATTGTTTAATATTCAGAAGCTCTTATATCATTCTCGGTTGCTAAGATATTGTAATGGCATGGCTATAGTGCATGATACTCTAACATAAAAAATTGGGCTTCTACAGATAATGTATTAAGCACCAGCTTTTCTAAAGTAGGGTCTGTGTGCTTCCTATATGGATTCCATAACAACAACTTGTATGTTTATCTCAACTTTTAGATATTGCCAGTTTGTTCGACTTGTGTGTGCTATATCAAAATGTCATGATATGGCATTTTTAGTTCTTCCTTGGACAATGAAGCATCCAATAGCAGACCCACAAATCATTGGTAAATAGTCATGTGACCCAACTGCCCCCTTGTGGCAGAAAGAGGCACCTCTCTCACTTTGCCATTTTTATGTTCTCCCTTAGAGAATAATGGAGCATCCAATAGCAGACCCACAATTCATTGCTGAATTTTCACATGACCCAACTGCCCCTTGTGGCAGAAAGTCTCTCTTCTCTTACTCTGGGTAGGTACAGTGGTGAACTTTTTACTGCATGGAAATTACAGGTGTTGTAATAAATAAAGAGGTGACACTCGTCAAGGTGAAGTCATTTTGTACTCCGCTAGAGACCATTACTTGTTACTGATCTTGTATCAAAGTTTTAACCTATAAACAATATGGATTTCCCTCTAATCTATTAAAATTCAGACTTGTCTAACACACGGTTATACGAAAATTTTTTTGAAATAGTACATAAAACTGGAATTGCCACCCAGGCAATGCCTAGGACAAAAATACCTTGCACCCTTAAAAAAAGAGTGCAGGTGGCCTGATGTCATTTGCTTTGCATCAGATGTGTGCAAGCCTCATAGTTTGGCCCACTGCACCAAACACCTGAGCTAAAAACACGAGAGCCCCATTATGGTGTTTCGTGAAGGAAGTTTTCAAGCCAGCCTGTCGCCTTCAACAAAACGGACAGAGTACTTAGCATCCTTGGTGGCGCATCCCTTTTAATCTTTATATAATTCTTGTAGTCCCAGTTGACCTGTCGTCATTACTCCGCAAAAGTTGTACATTCACACGCTACCCCTAATTTTCAGTTGCTTGACTCTGCTCGCCTGTTGTACACCGAGGCCCTGAACGTGGTGAAGGAGACGTGTCATGCACTGACGAAGCTGCTGCGCTGGGAGGTTCTCTTGACTGACCTGCTGGCACTGCAGGAACGACAGGATGACACTGAGAAGTCCACTCTGGATCTCTCCAAGCAGGTCAAGGCGTGTCTTACAGCTCTTAGGTTGGAAACAGGTAGTGGTAAATCTCAGCGTAAATGTTCTACAATTATTTGAAAGAGGAGGCAATCAGACATTAGTTGTTTGCCAATGAGATTGGAGGAAAATGAAGATAAGTAAGATATATCGGAAGGGCAATAGATGTGGACTTGCGTGTCTTGTTGTGGTTGCCCATCCTTCGTGACATCCTAGATCTGTCTTTGGTGACTGTGTACTTAATACTCGTCAAATTTGAGGTAACAAATTCTGTTGGCAAGTTCTAATGGCATGGTTTGTGTGTACCTTGTGACATTGGTCGAAAACAAAATTCTGGAAAGCTGCACCAAACTGTGGGTGGCATCTTTTTGTGCCAACCTGGCGACGATAAAGTGGAATTGTAAGAGTTGCTTTAACCTTTTTCCAGCAACAAGTATTTACAGTATTTCAAATTTACCCCTGAAGAACAGATGTGTCCTACTGTTAGCACGTAAACTATGTCAATTTTTATGCATTTTTATGCAGCATACTTGTCAGTAGAGTTCAGAACGAACAATGATACCCCATGGAAGTTATTTTATCAGTTATCGGAAAAGCTTGCAAAAAAGAAAAGACCATTAGATTACTGAGGAGGACACTGGTTTACGTCAGGGCTGAAATAATGGACATATGGTTGTTTAAGTTGGCTGTCAAGTGACTGTTTCTAATGTACTGCTCTGTGCAAATCTCAATGGTTTTCTTAGATATTTCGCTTTCTTAATGTAAACAGTGCGAAGTGGTTATTGATCCTCTATATGACTAAGATATCGCAAGGAAGTGACCAAGGGTATTTACGTTACACAGAACCTTTTTTATGAGTCTGTGTATTTAGGCACATGTCCGTGAAATTTTAGATTTTAACTCGGTAAAAGTATTTTATGAACGAAAGAAGCCTGTAAAATTTGATTTTTTACTTTGTAGTGATCAGCCATTAATTGGGTGATGTGACCATGTGTTTTTAGTAAAATTTAGCAAAAAATAAAGGTAAATTATTTGATTTCATAGAAAACAAAGGTAATGATAATATGAGCAAATTCCGTTTGTTATGAGGTGAAATCTATTGGATGAAATCTAAAAAGCGCTCTGGACTTACAATTTTCTAAATTATCATTTTGTTTTTATGCGCCCACATATTTATATGTGGACGCATTATGCCGTCATCTCCGTCCGTCCGTCTGGGCAGCGTCTGTCCGGCGTCCGTACGTTCGATGTCCTTTGACGTATGTTCATGAAATTTTGCACAAAGTCATGTGCTTCTTTCGTGGATGGGACGGCATGACCAAAATTTCGGATGGATCCTACTACCGGTGTGCCCCCTAGTGGCAATTTTAGTTTTTTACGCTTACCTCTATGTCTTCAAAGGTCTTCAGCGTATTTTCATAAAATTTGGCATGTAGGCATCTATTAGTGAGATGACGCTATCCTCCCATTTTCGGATAGCTGCGTTGAAATTTGCACCACCTAGTGGCCGTTTTTTTACTGTTTTTGAGTCTGTTTTTAGGCGTCCACCCCTCTATCAACCAAACCACTCTAAGGATAGTTGTGAAAATTGTCATGTATGTTTTTACTATGAAGTGGACGGCTGACAATGATTTTCCGATGACTTCAGCTACTGTGGCACCTCCTAGTGGCAGTTTTGTTTTTTTGCACCTATGGCTGTATCTCTTAAACCGTTTGCAAGATCTTTACTAAATTTAACAAGTGTATTTATATGATGTTGACAAAGAAAAACGACGACATTCAGATGGATCTGACTACTGGTGTGCCCCTGGTGGCAATTTTAGATTTTACGTTTACCTCAGAGTCTTAAAGGGTCCTCAACGGATTTTCATAAAATTTTGAATACAGGCATCTATTGGTGAGATGACGCTATCCTCCTGTTTTTGGATGGAATCAAGGTATTTTGCACCACCTAGTGGCCATTTCTGCTGTTTTTGAGTCTGTTTTTTTTGGCCTCCACCCCTCTATCAACCAAATCATTCTAAGGATGGTTTTGAAAATTGGCGTTCTCTGTATGAAGAGGATTGTTGGCGATGATGACTTTGACTACTGTGGCATCTCCAATGGTAGCTTTGTTTTGTTTTGCGCCCATTGCTGTATCTTTATTAAATTTAGTAAATATGTATTTATATGAAGCTAACAACAGACAATTATGACTTTCAGGCAGATCCAATGAACACTGTGCCCCCTAGTGGCAATTTCATTTGATTCTGTTTTCCTTTGTTTCTCTGAAGTTCCGTGACAGATTTCTATGAAATTTGGTGAATAGCTTTCTGTTAAATAAGCTATGACATGTTCCCATTTTGGGATGGATTGTACGGTTTTGCGCCGTCTAGTGGCCATTTTTATGACACAAATAAACAGCCCTAAAAGAGCACCGTTGTGATGCATTCATGGGCGCATTGCAATGCTCCGCGTTGCTCTTGTTGTTTTATGCAATGTTTGATTTTTTCGTAAAAATCATTGAAGTCCTATAGTTTTTGGTAACACGTGCATGAACTGTCAATCCTTTTTGAACCTAGAAATCCTGCAAATGTAATGAGTAAAGAACAAATTGAGACCAAATTCTTAACCTTTAAGTTATCTAAAGCAAGTTACACTTTATCAAAAATTGTATTTAGAGCAACTTTAAAAACATATTTGCTTGCTCCTAACTATGCTAATATATAGCCTGAGCTAAAAGACAATGCTACTGTAACAAAACCTACGCTGAACAAAGTGCAGTTGTATTCACTGACAACTTGTAAATGTGAAAACAAAAATTCTGCTTATAGGTGACCTTTGCTTTAACGACATACCTCGGGGGCTCACATAGCCCGCATCATGCAGTGTTATTCCCCAGCACCATGTCATGATAATTACCGGACACAATTCAGTGATTTGTGATGGATCATTTTCGCCCTAAAACTCGTTTTTAAAAACAACCTACTTCGTTTTCGCTTCGTCAGTGTATGCTGTGTTTTTAACTACCGTAGTAGCCCTAATAAGCGCCCAGGGCGCTTGGAAAAATTCGCTTCAATCAGGAAAGGGGGCACTTATTTTAGCCCAAAGTGGTTGAAACTTGGTCTTCGAAACAGGTGAAACCGTAAGCTAGAATTCATAAAATTTACGCTCTGTGACGCATCTGTAACCTATAACAGAGTTTCTACAAAATTACTGTGCATTGCTATCAAACTTTGTTGTTAAATTACGAGCATTTTTCAGAAAATACCAGTGCGAAAAACTCGCCTACTGATGCTTCGCTGCCTTACGATCGCCGATAGGTCAACTTGAATTCTTGAGTAAAAATATAGTTTAGACTAAACTAATTTCCTGAAGTCCTCCTTAAGTTTTCAATATAGCATCCTTAAGATTTTTAAGTTCCTGTAGAGTCGTAATTAACTGCATAAGTCCAAATCTGCACTAGATCGTTGCAACATGAGAAAAATCTCTGGATGAACACACATGTTGTTGTCATGTGACGTTTGCTTTGAAGTTTGTCTGCGTATTGTGTGAGTGAGCGAGTGAGTGCGTGTCACCAGAGTTCATTTGCCACAGTAAACACGATGTAGTGATCTAGGTGTGCATCTAAAGAAATTAACACAAGTAGTAAAGCAGAAAGTGTTTTATTTAGAACTTGTTGATGTTGTCTGCTACAAAAGTTCATGAAATCTCGGTAAGGCCGATGTCATTGAGTTGCCGGGTGACTGGTTGCGTGACAGTCTAAGTTATTTTGCGGGAGATTCAGGGGTGTAAATATTCAGAAGTGTTCACTGTCGGTGGATCATTTTGACTTTGAAAACACCATATACAATGAATTTAATAATTCCTCCTAAAAATAATACAAATGTTTTCATGATATTAAAAACTTTCGGAAATAAGTGCCAGTAAATTTATTTCTTGTTACCCATTTCTTGAATAGATAGTTCACGAAGACTAATCTTCGATGACAGGTACTTGTATGTAGCGCGCGCTTCCTGGCCACGTGCTTTTAACAAAAGACACGCTTTTATTAGTCTTCGATTCCCAGTTTTCACATATACAAAGAAATTTGGATTCATGTTGAAGGAGAAGATCTGTACAGGAAAGGTGCAATACAATCCCTTTGACAAGTACACTGTGTCTGTTCTGAAAGGCCAGACCGCAATAGGACGCGTCCCTCACAAGATCAGCAAAACATGCGTTCTTTTTCAAGCATGGCGGAAGTTTGAAGTGTATAGTCACGACTAAGTACTGACATAGCGGCGAGGATCCTAGTCTACAAATTCCATGCACAATGATTCTTTCAGGACTGTCGGATCTTAGTGATAAATTGAAGACATTACTGTAGAATTTTAGCACTGTAGGTAAGGCATTTTATGCATGTACACGGCGTTCATGGGCTGGGCGCTTATTTTAGCAAAGTCTGAAAACTCTTAGGGGGCGCTTATAGGGGCATGGGCGCTTATTAGGGCGAATACGGTAATTTGGCTAAGCAGTCACGAAATAAGGAATTAGTGTGCAAGTTCTACTTCAAAGCAGCTGCAAAGTTAACGCACCTTCCTTGATAAAACTACTTACTTGCAGTTATGGGTATATTTTTAGAGACTTAAGGTTTGTACTTTTGCTGAAGTGAGATTTGATCATTTTTCTGAAGTAGTGTGTAGTGTAAGACCAAATTTCCCTTTTAATTGCCTTCGATCACTTTTCATAAAAGAAACCCCTGCTGGTCTCGAAATGTATTAGATTTTCGTTTCTTTTTTCATTCACTCATAGCATATTTAGTTAATTTTTTGCCTGTTTTCTTAAAAAAGTCGAATCAAATCTACTGGTAATTGTCCATTTATTTTGCAGAAAAATATTTGACAAAACTGTTTTATGTCATGTAAACAATGCATTAGTGCTAGACTAAAATGTTCATTATCTTTATTTTTTGTAACAGAAATTTTACAAAATCGAATTTCACTTGTCATCATGTTGTGTGGTAAATAAGTGAAGAATTATTGTATGCTATTAAACTTAATGAATGGGTTTACTCAGACACGCTGTGCAATGCCATCCATCAAAACAGATGTTTATAAGACTGGTTCGGCAAGCTGTGTCTATAACACCTGATTTATTAGTCCTCTTTTTAAGTTAACTGTCATGACAGTGTTCTGTCGTTCAGTAACTTTTCCAGACGTGAGGGGTGCTGAACGTGCGATAACATCTGGCTCCTTTGTTAACTGCCCAGCTCAGTCTTTTGTCCCGTATGATAACCAACTAGGCCAATTATCTCCCAGGTTTCAAGGGGTTACTGAAACCTGGCAGAATGGATTGTCTTAACTTCTGTTGGGCAATTTTGGTGATTGAAAAACTAATCATGATCAGCGTTTGAGAAGGAATTCAGAAATGCTATTGGTTTATGTTCAAATATGTTATAACTTAACTTTCATTTTTAGCAGCACAGCCTAGTCAGGCTAGATACGATCTGATCGGAGCTTAGAGCAATTATCGAACAAAAGAGAGCTGGGGGCCCTCCAACCATAAATGCCAGAATGGAGTTAATCAGTCGTGTAAGATATTGGTTACAGGGGAGATCTTCCCAACTTGTTGTTGGGCTATAGAATCGAACAAGTTGGGAGCAACGGGAAAACACCATAATGTGAGGTGGAATCCCTTGGCTTTTCATCAACTTCGATAAGAGCTTGGTTTCATTTATCGAGACTGGTGCGCTACGTCACATCTGGCATAATTATGATAGTCCGCGTGGGTTTCAGACGGTGACAGGTCAACTCACTTCAGTTTCAATTTCATTCAAATGTCAACATGTGAATAACAACTCTTTTGTATGCTTTCATCTTTTTCATAAAACAGATCACCTGTCATTCTCAGTGTTATCCCTGTTGTTTTCAGATATCCTGCCAAGATCTGAGATAGTAGCTGAGTGCTCAGCGTACCTGGTCAACATGTCAGATTGGTCTTACCTGTGTAACCTTGGCAACTCGCGTAATGGTCACATAGAGGTAATAACGCAACAGGCTTTGCTAACTACAGATCTGACCTTCACCACTTCCACTAGTAACAACTCTACTGTCATGGTAAAAATTCCTGGCCTCCTGATAGTCAACTAACTCAGTGTAAACTGGAGCATAAATTCCAGTAATCTTTACACAATACAACACTGGGTGTTTGCACTGCATTAAGAGGTGCACCCACATACAAACAAATTATTGCTTAATTAGGATACAATGCCCCGTGAATCTGAAGCATGGTGTTTATTTTGCTCGAATCAGGCAACCGCTTCTCCAATGATTTTTCCTGTCGTAAATTTTAAGCAGGTTTGCATTTTGGACTTAATTAAGTGTGGAAATGTTCTAGTATTGTCAAACCAAAATTTGAACCCCGGCTATATGTGTGAAGCACCAAGGACTTCTTTAACGAGTACCTTTCTGCGCATTAAAATGTGCTTAGCTAACGCGTAGTTTTGCTTAAACAATGCATACTTTTCATTCTTAAACCATCTTCATTTTGCTCCCATTCAATGCATACTTTTGCTTAATCAATGCGTAGTTTTACTTAGTCAACTCATAGTTTTGCTTATTCAATGCATAATTTTACTTACCGTACTCGTCCGGGTTACCGCCCATGCTCGGCTAACCGCCCACCCCCGAAATTTTCAATTTTTCATTTTTAAGCGCCCATGCTCGGCTTACTGCCCACCCCCAATTTTTTATGATCGAGACCTCCTTAAAAGCATGTGCTTTTGTGAATGTTCATCTCGCAAAACTAAGATTTCAAAACATGCGCAACTCGCTTACCTTTCAATGACAATTAATTAGTGTTAGCGGAACCGGGAACTTGCCTCACTATGGCGGTAAAATAACCATATTCTCATGCTCTTTACTAAAGTAGACGCAATTGTTTCCTTTGACTCACGCGCAGAACTCGTGTCAGCATGTACTGAGACAGCACTTGTCGAATGTATTTCATTGACGTAGAAAAACCAACAAAGCGGTACTTGCGGTATTTCAAGTCCGTGGCCTACCTTTCTGGATTCCCCTGACAATACACGAAACATCACCACCTTGAGCAATGAAATAAGAAAAAAATATGTGCACACTCGGCTGGTACATGACCATCGATTTTGGAAACTCCACCGACATCATTTTGGATGCATTGTTTTGAATACAAGCAGATATGGGCCATTGTTCCGTGTCTTCGTAAAACGTGTTTTTTAATGACTCACTCCTAACACCAAAATGGAAGCGCCCAACCAAAAGCAACAGGGCAAGAAATCAACTTGTAATTAAGCGCAAGTCCTACATTCTATCAACATCTACGTGGTCAAAATCTTATTTTTTGAACTCTTGATGTTCTTGTTGACTTTTTGCATGATATGCTTTTGCTTTTTTACAAGATGTGTTTTTGCTTCATTATTTTTTCGCAACTGACTGACCACCCCTATTGCCTAATAGTAGTATCATCCGATTGTTGATCACGTGCTTAGAACAAATTCTGGGAGGTCAGTGTTGACTGTTTAACACAGAAAGAAATACATAATGTATATAAAATGTTACAGTGTTCAAGCTAGGTTCAAAGCATTTAGAAGAAAGACTGGCTGTCAATCAGTAGCACATGTTTAGTTACCAAAGTAACTAGCAGCAGCATATTTTTACAAAATCACCTGCTTCCGGTAGCAATACATGACGATCTAGTGTAGTCTTGAGTGATCTTGCTTTTCTCTCAAGAAACTTGCCCTACTGAAGGCACGTTAGAATACCTTAGTTCCAAGACATGATGAGCAGCTACCGAGGTACGTGGAAACCCAGTCACGCTCGGGATCACGGCGCCAATGTATCGTGTGCGCTATTCCACTTCAGCCCGACAAAGTCCGTTACTTCAATCCGCCGATGTATATTTTAACTGACATGCTTGAAGTCCGATGTCAGTGTAGCTCCGTGAGGGTAAAATCGGTCCTTTGTGCAGCAAGCACCCCTCCCGACTATTCAAAAATTTCAATTTTAACCGCCCACCCTCGGTTTTTTTAGATTCCCAATTTAAGCACCCAGACGAGTATGGTAGTCAATGCATAGTTTTGCTTATTCCTTTTGTTTATTTTCAGTTCTGAATTAGTTATTCGTTGTGTCCAATCAAAGACAACATTACATTACATTCAGTACAGAACAGCGCAATCATTTACATGGTCACTTGTCAAAGAATCTATAACTACAACATTCCTCAAAAGTTGCCTTGCACTCGTGTAGAAAGTCTTCCGCCATTTTGAGTTTTGAGCCCATGGGCATGATTTTGCTGTATGATCTGATTAAGGTGTGCATTGAATAAGCAACAGTGCGCATTGATTAACTACGGTAAAATTCTCGAATTAAGACAGTCTCCCGAATTTCGGACACCTAAATTCAACCCCAAACTGAATTTTTTTATTCTGAAATTTGGGACACAGTCGAATTTGGTATTCACCATATTTCTCAAATTTCTGACAAATTGACCATAACATTTCGGACAGTGCACTTTCTCGCATGATTGGTGATTATTTACACATTGTTTAAAACTGCCACCAGTGTAATGTATTGACTGATGTGGCCGTCTGTAGTTTTCGATGTGGATGGTTTGTGTATATCTCGCACGTTTTTCTTGGCAGTCGTAATCACAGACTCAAAGTATTTGACACGCTTGATAGCGGTTCCCTGATTTATTTTCTACGTTACTGTGCAAATGAAATGTATGTTCTCCGACTTTCGCATAATCGCCAGTGTCACTCCTTTGTATTTGGATTAACAGCTTATGAATAAGCAGGGGTGATGAGACCGTTGTGTTACCAAGTCGAGTCCTGGGTTCACGGCTTCAATTTTTTTTCTGCGAACCTGCGGCCTACTTACCTTCCTCTCGGCGCCCCAACCTTCGATGTGTCATATGCCCGAATTGGCGAAACAATGTTGTTCAGTGTCAAGTTAAAACAGACTTTGCGAAAAGTAAAAATCCATGTCTTAGTTAGTCATACAGTACATGTTAAAAATGCTCATGTTGTAAATATATTTTTATGTCTCTCTACTGACTGTAATCTACGCAAAATATTTNAGCAAAGTCTGAAAACTCTTAGGGGGCGCTTATAGGGGCATGGGCGCTTATTAGGGCGAATACGGTAATTTGGCTAAGCAGTCACGAAATAAGGAATTAGTGTGCAAGTTCTACTTCAAAGCAGCTGCAAAGTTAACGCACCTTCCTTGATAAAACTACTTACTTGCAGTTATGGGTATATTTTTAGAGACTTAAGGTTTGTACTTTTGCTGAAGTGAGATTTGATCATTTTTCTGAAGTAGTGTGTAGTGTAAGACCAAATTTCCCTTTTAATTGCCTTCGATCACTTTTCATAAAAGAAACCCCTGCTGGTCTCGAAATGTATTAGATTTTCGTTTCTTTTTTCATTCACTCATAGCATATTTAGTTAATTTTTTGCCTGTTTTCTTAAAAAAGTCGAATCAAATCTACTGGTAATTGTCCATTTATTTTGCAGAAAAATATTTGACAAAACTGTTTTATGTCATGTAAACAATGCATTAGTGCTAGACTAAAATGTTCATTATCTTTATTTTTTGTAGTAGAAATTTTACAAAATCAAATTTCACTTGTCAGCCATGTTGTGTAGCAAATAAATGAAGAATTACTGTATGCTATTAAACTTAATGAATGGGTTTACTCAGACACGCTGTGCAATGCCATCCATCAAAACAGATGTTTATAAGACTGGTTCGGCAAGCTGTGTCTATAACACCTGATTTATTAGTCCTCTTTTTAAGTTAACTGTCATGACAGTGTTCTGTCGTTCAGTAACTTTTCCAGACGTGAGGGGTGCTGAACGTGCGATAACATCTGGCTCCTTTGTTAACTGCCCAGCTCAGTCTTTTGTCCCGTATGATAACCAACTAGGCCAATTATCTCCCAGGTTTCAAGGGGTTACTGAAACCTGGCAGAATGGATTGTCTTAACTTCTGTTGGGCAATTTTGGTGATTGAAAAACTAATCATGATCAGCGTTTGAGAAGGAATTCAGAAATGCTATTGGTTTATGTTCAAATATGTTATAACTTAACTTTCATTTTTAGCAGCACAGCCTAGTCAGGCTAGATACGATCTGATCGGAGCTTAGAGCAATTATCGAACAAAAGAGAGCTGGGGGCCCTCCAACCATAAATGCCAGAATGGAGTTAATCAGTCGTGTAAGATATTGGTTACAGGGGAGATCTTCCCAACTTGTTGTTGGGCTATAGAATCGAACAAGTTGGGAGCAACGGGAAAACACCATAATGTGAGGTGGAATCCCTTGGCTTTTCATCAACTTCGATAAGAGCTTGGTTTCATTTATCGAGACTGGTGCGCTACGTCACATCTGGCATAATTATGATAGTCCGCGTGGGTTTCAGACGGTGACAGGTCAACTCACTTCAGTTTCAATTTCATTCAAATGTCAACATGTGAATAACAACTCTTTTGTATGCTTTCATCTTTTTCATAAAACAGATCACCTGTCATTCTCAGTGTTATCCCTGTTGTTTTCAGATAGTCTGCCAAGATCTGAGATAGTAGCTGAGTGCTCAGCGTACCTGGTCAACATGTCAGATTGGTCTTACCTGTGTAACCTTGGCAACTCGCGTAATGGTCACATAGAGGTAATAACGCACCAGGCTTTGCTAACTACAGATCTGACCTTCACCACTTCCGCTAGTAACAACTCTACTGTCATGGTAAAAATTCCTGGCCTCCTGATAGTCAACTAACTCAGTGTAAACTGGAGCATAAATTCCAGTAATCTTTACACAATACAACACTGGGTGTTTGCACTGCATTAAGAGGTGCGCCCACATACACACAAATTATTGCTTAATTAGGATACAATGCCCCGTGCATCTGAAGCATGGTGTTTATTTTGCTCGAATCAGGCAACCGGCTCTCCAATGATCTTTCCTGTCGTAAATTTTAACCAGGGTTGCATTTTGGACTTAATTAAGTGTGGAAATTTTCTAGTATTGTCGACTAAAGTTTGAACCCCGGCTATATGTGTGAAGCACCAAGGACTTCTTAAACGAGTACCTTTCTGCGCATTAAAATGTGGTTAGCTAATGCATAGTTTTGCTTAAACAATGCATAATTTTCATTCTTACACCATCATCGTTTTGCTCTCATTCAACGCATACTTTTGCGTAGTTTTACTTAGTCAACACATAGTTATGCTTATTCAATGCATAATTTTACTTACCGTACTCGTCTGGGTTACCGCCCATGCTCGGCTAACCGCCCACCCCCGAAATTTTCAATTTTTCATTTTTAAGCGCCCATACTCGGCTTACCGCCCACCCCCAATTTTTTATGATCGAGACCTTAAAAGAGTATGCTTTTGTGAATGTTCGTCTCGCAAAACTAAGATTTCAAAACATGCGCAACTCGCTTACGTACCTTCAATGACAATTAATCAGTTTTAGCAGAACCGGGAACTTAAATGCCTTACTATGGCGGTAAAATAACCATATTCTCGTGCTCTTTACTAAAGTAGACACAATTGTTTCCTTTGGCTCACACGCAGAACTGGTGTCAGCATGTACTGAGACAGCACTTGTCGAATGTATTTCATTGCCGTGGAAAAACCAACAAAACGGTTCTTGCGGTCTTTCAAGTTCATGGCCTACCTCTCTGGATTCCCCTGACAATACACGAAACATCACCACCTTGAGCAATGAAATAAGAAAAAAATACGAGCACACTCGGCTAGTACATGAACAATGATTTTGGAAACTCCACTGACATTATTTTGGATGCATTGTTTTGAATACAAGCAGATACGGGCCATTGTTCCGTGTCTTCGTAAAACACGTGTTTTTAATGACTCACTCCTGATACCAAAATGGAAGCGCCCAACCAAAAGCAACAGCACAAGAAATCAATTTGTTATTAGGCGCAAGTCGAACATTCTATCCACATCTACATAGTCAAAAACTTATTTTTTGAACTCTTGATTTTCTTGTTGACTTTTTGCATGATGTGCTTTTGCTTTTTTACAAGATGTGTTTTTGCTTCATTATTTTCGCAGCTGACTGACCACACCTATTGCCTAATAGTAGTATCATCCGATTGTTGAGCTCGTGCTTTGAACATCTGGGAGGTCAGTGTTGCCTGTTCAACACAGAAAGCAGTATACAATGTATATAAAATGTAACATTGTTTAAACTAGGTTCAAAGTATTTAGAAGAAAGACCGACTGTCAATCATTAGCACGTGTTTGGTTACCAAAGTAACTATCAGCAGCATATGCCTGCAAAATCACCTGCTTCCTGTAGCAATACATTACGATCTAGCGTAGTATTGCGTGACCTTACTTTTCTCTCAAGAAACTTGCCTACTGAAGGCAAGTCTATCTGTAAGAATACCTTAGTTCCAAGACATGACGAGCAGCGACCGAGGTATGTAAAAACCCATTCACACTCGGGATCACGGTGCCACTGTATCGTGTGCGCTATTCCACTTCAGCCCGACGAAGTCCGTTACTTCAATCTGCCGACGTATATTTTAACTGACATGCCGACGTATATTTTAACTGACATGCCGACGTATATTTTAACTGACATGCCGACGTATATTTTAACTGACATGCCGACGTATATTTTAACTGACATGCCGACGTCAGTGTAGCTCTGTGAGGGTAAAATCGGTCCTTTGTGCAGCAAGCACCCACTCCCGACTATTCAAAAAATTTCAATTTTAACTGCCCATGCTTGGCTTACCGCCCAACCCTGGTTTTTTTAGATTCCCAATTTAAGTGCCCTAACGAGTATGGTAGTCAACGCATAGTTTTGCTTATTCTATTGTGTATTTTCAGTTCTGAATTAGTTATTCGTTGTGTACAATCAAAGACAACATTACATTACATTCAGTACAGAACGGCGCAATCATTTACATTTTCACTTGTCAAAGAATCTACAACTACAGCATTCCTTAAAAGTTGCCTTGCACCCGTGTAGAAAGTCTTCCGTCATTTTGAGTTTTGAGCCCATGGGCGTGATTGTGCTGTATGATCTGATTAAGGTATGCATTGAATAAGCAATAGTGCGCATTGATTAAGTAAAACTACGCGTTGATTAATTATGGTAAAAATTCCCGAATTAAGACAGTCTCCCGAATTTCAGACACCTAAATTCAACCCCAAACTGAATTTTTTTATTCTGAAATTTGGTATTCACCATATTTCTCAAATTTCTGACAAATTGGCCATAACATTTCGGACAGTGCACTTTCTCGCATGATTGGTGATTATTTATACATTGTTTTAAACTGCCACCAGTGTAATGTATTGACTGATTTGGCCGTCTATAGTTTTTGATTTGGATGGTTTGTGTATATTTCGCACGTTTTTCTTGGCAGTCGTAATCACAGACTCAAAGTATTTGACACGCTTGATAGCGGTTTCACTGTGCAAATGAAATGTATGTCACTCCTTTGTATTTGGATTAACAGCTTATTAATAAGCAGGGGTGATGAGACCGTTGTGTTACCAAGTCGATCCTGGATTCACGGCTTCTACAAACCTGCGGCCCACTTACCTTCCTCTTGGCGCCCCAACCTTCGCTATGTCATACGCCCGAATTGGAGAAACGATGTTGTTCAGTATCAAGTTAAAACAGACTTTGTGAAAAGCAAAAATCCATGTCTTAGTTAGTCATACAGTATACGTTAAAAATGCTCATGTGGTATATATATTTTTATGTCTCTCTACTGACATTTTATTGATGCGTACTAGCCTATTTTGTAATCTAAGCAAAATATTTGAACTCTCTCGCACCAAAGTTAAGAATTTTCAAGCCAGCTAGAACAGAGTGTGAACCTATTAATCTTTAGTCAAAGTTGCTCCATTTCTACCCGTCCCTTTCATGTTGTGTGATTTGTAAATTGAAACCTGGGCCCGTAGTGGAGATCGACCTAAATCTGCATACGTGCATAAAAAGAAAATTAGCGGACGGCATAGCGATCGGGCCGGAGTGAACATAGGACAGACAAAATTTTAACAGCAGTACCAGGAATACAAGGGCCGAGGTTATCGGGACGAACCGTTTTTATATTAAAGCATAATTAAGGTTAAAGAACCTAACGGGAATGCCGCTGTAGCCAGCTACTTGAACAGTCACGTGTGTGTTACGGTTAGAACTACATAGGCTCTACCTCAGTTAAATTGTAATCTGGAATAACAATGCCACACTTTATTGAATTGAATATACCCATGTCGCATAAAGCAACAGTTCTACAATTGTCAAATAAATGCCTGGATACATAATCGAGCTGAGACCACGGGGACCTTATTTACATGTATCTTGTTGACGGGAACGCTGCTTCAGGTGACAGGTGGCTCATTATTATGTCGCATGCGCTTCCCAAGAAAAAAACCAGTGTTAGATATACGGCAGTTGCATTGTCTGTGCAGTCTGTGTTTGGTTTGCGAACAGTTTAACGTGAAGACGTTGTGCACCAAAAATTGCAAATAATCAGTGGAGGCGCGTTACACTGCAACATATATATTTCAGAGTTGGGTAAGTCGATTGTGTTCAGAGTCAGTAACATCGCTGTTAATATTTTTTAGGACATCGTGCGAATTTCTTGTCATAACAATCACAAATCTGCACGGCTGTTCAAACGGTCTGAAACCGTAAATCGAAACATTCTCGGTAGCCGACCACATAGATTCAAAGATTTCAGACACCATCGATTTTGCCGTCTTCCTCATATTTCTTGAATTTCGGACAGCCAATATTGCCTAATATTTCTAAAATTTCGGATAGGTTCAAAATAATTATTTTTTCGCTCTCCTAAATTCTGGAATTTTTACTGTAAGTGAAAGTGTGCTGAGTGTAAGAGCGCAACAATGCTCGTTTAAGAACTAAATGTACGCGTTGATAAGCATAACTACACATTAATGCAGAAGTCTACTCGTTTAAGAACCCTATGCAGAAGTTGTCGTTTAAGTCATTGAAGACTCACTCAATACCAGAAAAATATTCACTCACGGGTGGTATGAAAATATCAGATTTATAAACATTACAGATTAAAGTTACTCTGGAACATTACAAAATACTGTTTTCACCAATAAACCATGCTGGCTATACTTTGAATTACATAATAGCCTTTTGTCTCTAACTTGAAAGTGCAAAACTTAATTGCCGATTACCCTCTTTTCAGTTAAGAAACATGATGATAGATCCACTAATGTGTAATAATTTACAAGAACGACTGCTTTTCGTGTTACTTTGTTCTTACCAGTTACCTTTTTGTCACGTTTGCTGCAAAAATCATATTAATTTAGTTCTGAGTCAACTGATTGTCTTTATGACGTATTTGCTAAGTACACTGTAATTTGTTTATGGCACGTAGAGTAGGAAGGATTTTTGCTTAATGGCACTTTGAACAGGAAGTGTCATGATATTTCAAAGAGTTAATACCATGTGGTTGAACTCAGCATGCATATCGAGCCGGTACTCTCACAATTTGGTGCAACCTTCCTCATGTCCATTGGTAAATAATGTGAACTTGATTTTTTAGATCCTGTTTGGCTTTGAATCAAGGTTGTTGACATATCTTAAGAAAGTTCTTCCGTCATCTTAGTATGTTAAGTATGAACTAAACAGCAGGGGTGTGCATACATTTTTCTTTAGCTAAGTGCTATTTTTACTTTCTCCTACGCAGTGCTGGATTTGCCGACCTGAAGCTCGCTAATGGGACTTCAGACTGAGTTGGCCGACCTGGAAGAAATCCCATGTCGCCACAAAGTCAGCACTACGTGTAGCAAAGTCGGACAATAATTCACCTGAAATTCACTTCAAAATTTGTGCCGACATCCAAATATTTAAATTAATATAATTTTTCCTACGAGATTGAAATGCCTATGGTTCACAAGTGTTCCGTTTATGTCATGAAATCAGTGCATTTGCCACCGTCAACAGTCAGCACATATCAAACGTGCTCAAATTACAACTGAGAAGTAAACAGAAAAAAGATGGAATTGTTTGACAAAAATTGTGCTTCTAGTGTTTCCAATCTTGTGAGTTCTCTGTCAGAATAATGCGGTTAGATTGAGTTAGGGTGAACAAAGAAAAATGCAACTCGGAATTGTATCTGAATAAATTATGTACTTGGTAGACATTGCGAAGCGGGGACCCCTGTTGGATGACAGAAAAAGCAGCAGCCTTGCATTGTCTGATGCGGTGATATGTTGTGTTAGGGTAATGTATACCGCAATACCTAGCTGTGATATGTTGTGTTAGGGTAATGTATACCGCAATACCTAGCTGTGATATGTTGTGTTAGGGTAATGTATACCGCAATACCTAGCAAATAATGTATATTTATGGGAGAATGGAACAGGTATGCGAAATTTTTAATGACAGTGACAAAAGCAGGTTTTTTGGGGGGTAGGCAACTTCTACCTCAGTTTTGGCCACCTGTTTCCATTTGGCGAACTGTGATATTCACTAAAATCGCATTTGGTGAGTTGGCATTAAGCTGACTGTTGAGCACTGCTATGCTAATAAAGAAGCGGTTGTTTTATAATTTTTAATTGTGAAAATTCTGCAGATGTTTGGCCTTCCTTTATGAGTACATTTGCGGGCACACATAACCCGTGCTGTGTATTGTTATTCCCCGCCACCATTGTCACGGTACTCACTGGACACAAGTTGGTGATTCAACTTCCACGTTAGGTTATATTCACATAAACGCAGTATCTACTTGTATTTCTAAATCATTTGGCCATAATTTATAATCTGGCATACGCATGTAGAGTACTTGGCATGCAAATTCCACATTTGTGTTGTTTGGGAACTACGTTCTGCGAAGCAAGTTAAAAAATTTAATTTAATTAGTATTTTTGGATGATTTTACATAACTCAGTTAAGGTTAATACCCTGTAAAAATGGCCAAATGTGGCTGAGTTCACAATATCATATCTCAGAAATGGCTGATTGGATTCATATGAAACTTTCAGGTACAATGCTTTATCCTCTGTTTTTAAAAACATGTTTTGGAATCGTCTTTAAAGTGTTCCACTTTTGTGTGAGGGAAGATCCAAAAATAGTATTTTTTATGATTTTCATAGAAAGGAAATGATATTTTAGGAAAGTGTAACAGCGTTTTTGATGTCTCGCCTGATGAACATTTATATCAAAGAAAATTTGATGTCATGATTGATATTGTTGTTTTGCTATTTATCTTTCTTTTTCGCTAAAAAGACACGGTCACATGACCCAGTTAATTACAGAATGGTAAAACGTTGAAAATCCAATTTCGATGTGCATTTCTACTTTCAGAAAATACCAATACCGAGCTCATGTCTATAGTTTTCTAGGTATTTCTAACTAATTGCCCATACTTGTCATTAAGGTCCTTCATGACCTTAATACCATTAGTTGTGTTCATTATGCTGTTCACTTTACAGTATGTACAATTCTCCTGCACTGTAAAAATCAAGAAATTTCTACTATCATGATCTAATCTAGAATTACGCAAGCCTTTTTGTTGGTACACAATACTGTGGTTAAGCTGGTGAAAGTTCACAGTTATACAAAAGAATCAACAGGTGAAAGTTAAGTCTAATTTCTCTGATTGTTAACCGTTTTACTCCATTCGGAGTTTTTTTGGTAAAAGAATTTCACACAAAACACGTCTGCTTCACTACATTTGTTGAAAGTCGTTTACAAATAGTATTTTTAATTATTGGTTAGCGTCAGGTGAGTTGTGTATAACTTAATTGCTGGATTACGTGAGCATCAGACAAAAGCAGATAATAAGAGACCTGGACTATGTTAACATCGGTTTCTCATTGTCAAACTGATAACGACGAGTATCCCGACTGGCCGATCAGGCAGTCCACAGCGCGGGTTCGTAATGGACCCGTTTTTGGTCAGTGAAACTCCATGTGTGTTCATCCCAGAATATTGTTGAATAGAGTTGTGGGATATGAGTCACCCAGTTGCAAATCAAGGAAGTGCCACGCAGCTGATCGTCTGCTCCTGGTTTATCGTCTGCTCGGTGAAGTGGCCGCAGATAACTTTTGATAGATGCCACCTGCATACTTGTATTTATGATCAACTCAGTTTCTGTCTACTTGGAATATTACTAATTAAATGAAGTGATTTCTACAGATCATATGCTTAAATTTAGATCGTGTGAATTCTTAGAAATGTAGTGAACATGGGGCGAAATGAAGACTGATGACAAAATTACTCATAATCAATAAACATGCCATCACTGTGTATTAAGTCGTAGATATATCTGACTTCTGTGTCATTCTAATTATGGCTTATTATCAGATTGGATTAATGAAGTACAGTATACCGCAATGGTTAATTCAGAGGTGAATCACAATCTGAGAAGACCTTTAAAAAATCTTTTAAAGTTGATCAATACTTCCTTCCAAAATTCAATTTTAGATCCTAGTATATCAGCGGAGGCATCCCTAAAACAAGATATGTATATGCATGATTATATACTTAGGTTCTCCAAATGTGTTAATATGTCAAAAATGCCATTCAATTTGAAGGTAGTAATCCTTTGGATCCATGTTTGTTTAATTTTGCCTTTATGTATAAGTTCATTATCATCCTGTAATCGCCTTTACTATTGTCTTGTACTCAGAAGTTGACATTTGCTTAAAGACCTGACTGACGGTATTTCTAAAAAATGATAATAAAGTGTCTTCAATTTAGAGCACCTTCCTGAGCATTTTTAGTGTGAATGCAGTTGGTTTTTGGGAGATAGAACTAATGACGATTTCATTTATGTTTTTTCGGAAGATTTAAAAGAAACTTCATCATACCACGTTTTGAATAAAAGCAAAAATGCCAACCACCTAGCGTATTTAAAGCACAACCTGTGAAAACAATCCAAATGTTTTGCAGTTTTCCAATCATGTGAATTTAAATACGTTTTAGTTCTGCCGACTGTTAAGTGAGGCATGCAAGGAAATTCCGGACATGAAAGCCTGTCGTAAGCCTGCCAAGGAACTGTGGGATGCTCTTGTACAGATATTCGCAGTGCAGGCTCAGACAAAGCGTTCAAGCTCTGGAACCTCGAATGTAATATCACGCGACTCTCAGTTGGGAATTATGTCCCCTGCAGGACTCACACAGTTTCTGCCATCCATCAAGGTAATGTATGCAGTTGGATGTTAGTTTTATTGTTAAAACAATGACCTGTGTTGGTCACTGATGAAATATTTACACTCTGTGATGTTTTTGCTTTTATGAGCAATTAACTTATAATTTAATTACTGTCAATGTCCTGTGTTTGGTTACTGTGCGGACACTGTTATTGATTTTTGGCTTGCCTGTGGTTTCCTTGTTATAAAACTCACTGCGTTTATTGAGCAACTTTCTATCCTCGGAAGTTTCTGCAGTTTGCCGAGTATGTCCAGACTGGGTACATCAGATTTGTACGGAGAAAGCACCCAAGTTGAACAAATGATGTTAATTTTACAGATTGCGTTTTTTTATCAAATTTCGGAATACTAAGAATCTTGTTGACTGGGTTCATTAAGGGGAAATCGTTCTGGTTTTGCTAATTTTGCTCGTAAGCTTTGAAACAAGAAGAACAAAAAACTTGAAACAAACTGGTTTAAGTAATTAGTTAACTGTTAAAATTCATTAATTTGGTACAGAAATATAGGATATAGGTATATAAAACAACAATAATGGATAGCTTGTGTGATGAAATATAGTTTTATAACAACTCAGCTTGCATTCATTGACTGATGGATGATGTTGAAATAATCGAGCAATGTGGCTGAAATATATTTTGCCTAGCATCATCTCAAAAGAATTTGATTGTTGTAATTGGTCTTCAATGTTTTGATGAAGTGATCATACCCATCTAAATCACCTCTTACAGAGTGCTTGTAAAACAACTGTATGATGGATTCCACTGTAATCAAAGTGCATTCTCTGTAATAGTGTATTAGATGTTCTGTCTCAACTTTAGAATGCATCAGATTTCTTCACGTCCTGCTTAAATTGTCAAAATGCTTTTGGGAGGGCCTTCAATGGAAAAATTCTACTGTAAATTTTCTTTAATGTAGAATGCAAAATGGTGTAACAATGAAACCTAATTTATGAAAACTTAAGAAAAATAAACAGGAAGAAAACTTTACTTAATTATTTTCGGATTACTTTGTACAGCTGTCAACAACAAATTCATGATGAAAGTGTGGGCATTGTAACAATGCATTGAGCTTTTGAAAAATGGAGAAATGACAATTTTGGCATTTTTTTGTTGGAATTTGAGGAATCTTTACTGTTACTTTCTCCTGTATTCCTTAAGTGCCCCGTGGACATACGTGTACCTACATTCAACTTCTTTAGGGTGGATTTTTAATGATTTTTATGATTTGTTGACATGTATGAAGGATATTTTTGAGCTCTGTAACTTGCTGTTTCACTGGTTCTTTTAATCGTTTCCAGCAACCGGTTTCTCTGGCCCTGCTAATATCCTGCCTCACAAAGCTCTATGGAATGGTCAAGGTAGGTGACGCTGCTGACACCTGTTGGCAGATTCTGGTACTGTTCCTGTCCACGTTTTGCTGACATTGCTGGCTGGAACCTCGTGGTGGATTTTGGTTGTTAATGATAGCTTACTGGTATTAGGAGACAAGCTCAGCTTTCTTCACTGCCTGTGCATTTTATTTCATTTTATTGGTAATTCTGTGTAAGCGTATACAGGCTGGAGGTGCAATCTGTGTCTAGACCATTCTCCTTGATCCCCAAGATCAACAAGGAATAGCACAAAACCAATAGCGGATTTGCAGCGCAGACGAACTACGCATTGCGCATGTGCGAGTTACTTCCTTCGCGAAGGCTCATGGGATAGCTTGTGGTCAGGCATGTCTTGAGCAGGCTGGATAGTGTGTGCATTTGGAGTGATTTGCAAACTAAAAAGCATGTTTCATTTTTTGCTTTATAATACCAAGCAAGTCCTCTCTCTCGTTTGTAAACACAGCGTAGCTATGATCAGTGACCGTGTGACCGAGAGCACGACTGTCGCCGTGTTCAATATTGGGGTTATCGGCGTTGATTTCGAAATCTCCTCCTATCTCCTCCTATTTCAGACAAGTTGAGAGTTCTTGGGTTGCTTAACTTTTGTAGCTTTCGTCGTGGATATGCTAGAGACGTTAATTTTAAGTGAAAACTCCGTCGGAATGTTGTTCTCATAAGTCTTTTTTCCACCAGGAAAATGTTCGCTGCACACACGATGGCCCCTAGGCAATTACATCGCACTGGATGCCGCAGGCATTCAGGGGCGATAGTACATCCTCACAAAAAGTTACTCATTTCAAAATACAGCAAATAAAATCAAATGAACCCGGCATACATATAGGAACACGGAGTTATAATTAACACATACCACGACTCTGGATACAATTTAGTCAGCAAAACTTGAACGAATCGATGAAAATCTGTCGCGGTTTGTTCGAGTTTCTCTCAGTCACGGTTACCGGGTGCCATTTTGAGGAAGTTACGTGAAATTACGCATGTTGACGAATAAAAAGTCCAAGGGACACACATCTTACAAGTTTCACCCGATACCTTCTCATGCTATTTTACAAGTGTCGCGCGCTAGCGTCACGCGCTTCGCTCAGTCTAACCTTGCGCCTAACTCACGGGATTCAGTTGACATGCTTTGTAGTTATCGCGCACGCGGTGATAAAATTAACGGCAACCAAAAAAGTGGAGTTGTAATTCTTCGCCAAAGTCAACTTAATTCTCACAACTAAGCTTCATTAAAGATATGTATAGAAGTAGAAAGGACCAATGATGAAAGTAAGCGTTTTTTAAATGATAGTTTTAAGTGTAGAGTGTATTTTTGACGAGGTGAAAACTCGAAATCGGTAACCCAAATCCGGTCACGGCCCGTTTAAAATACACTGGAGTAACGAAATGAGTACAGAAAGCGAATGGAAGTATTGTAGCCCCTACATGGCCAACCGAGGGGCTACGTGTTGCCTACTAGATGGCCCCGCGTTCGTTTGAATGCGCTAAATTTCCCCTTACTCCCAGGTCTCCTAATGTTGTTTATCCATTTTTCACGAAGTTCTTGGTTTGCAGGGAACACACACAAACTCAGATTTTTATCTCTCTTGTTGTTTTTGAAGCAGCCAGGAACACAACAAGTGTATCCGCCGAAAGTTTTCTTCGCGCTCATACCGCGTATTATGCTTGTTACTATGGCCGCTTTCGGAATCCTGACCACAGCACCCACAATGCACCATTTTAACCTAATTTCAATATGGCGTCGCTGCAAATCCGCTATTCTACACACAAGAAGTGGCCCAAAACAAGTTTTTTGACAGAAAGCATGGGCGCCATGTAGGTCCTTATCGACAAGTCTAAGAATTAGTCATGTATCTACAAAACTATAACTTAGCACAAGTTATATTTTCTGAAAGAAGAAAGCCCGTAGAATACTAAGCTGCCGTTAATTGGGTCACATGATCATGTCTTTATCGTTCAACTAAAAGAAAGATACATTGATAGCAAAGCAATAGTATCAATAACATAGCCAAGTTCCATTTCATATAAACGCTCGAGGTGAAATCTAAAAAGCACCATTACTGTTTTCTAAATATTATTTCCATTTTCATTTTATTCAACTTTGAGCTTTTTTCATGAAAGTCATGAAATTCACGTTTTTTATTTCTCATGTAGAAGTAGAACATTTTAAAAACACTTCGCAAAAACAATTTGGAGAACACTGCACCAAAACAAATCATCTGTCTGAAAGTTTCACGAGAACCTGTTCTTTCATTTCTGAGACATGATGTTTCAAAGTGAGACAAATTTGAACATTTTTGTAGGGTCCAACAAGACCTTAATGTTGCTTTAAATCGTCATGAATAAAAGAGCAAATTTCACTTTGTACTCTATTAACTTTCTTGCAGGACGACAGTAATTATGAAATCTGCAGTGAATTTGTCTCTTTGTGGCCATCAGCTCTTACAAGGTATTTCTTAATAATTTATATTTCTGTTTTTTTGTTTTTGCCTTTATGTTAACTTAGGACAGTCATCTTTGCTTTTGTTCACAAAGAGGAGCAGAGATCTTTGAATTCAGCATTTCATAAAACTTACAATCCTTTAAACTGCATATACCCCAAAAACCTGATTTTACAAAAAAGTCACCTACAATCAGCTTATGTCATTTTCTAACAACTAATCTACGTACAACTGCAGTGTTGTCTATCATGTCTTTTTGTTAATTTCTTCAGTTCGGTCAATGTGCCCACCTTGACAGACTGTGTCAATATTCTCATGGCACACGCCCTCGCAACTGATCCAACACACTCACCATGGTTTAAAACACAGGCCGATATATATTACGGTACGTACAGTTTGTAACACTTGGCTTGCGCATTGCAATATTTCTTTATCACATTTAATTTTTATGTTTACAAGCCTGGGCAAACATTGAAGCATTGGAATTCGCCCATTTCCATTGATAGGTATCAATTGTTACACTTGAATTTTTATCATTCATTTATCTGATTTTGTACCATTCCCATGAATTCATAGAAATGGTTGATGTGAATTCAAATAGAAAATCTTCTGATAAATTATGATCAATCAAAATTGCCAGTGTACAACATTTGGTGATTTGATGGCATGGTGATAGCAAAGAATTAAAAAAGTGCTGTGAAATTCCACTGCTAAAATCTCCGTCCAATTTTCATGTAAAGCTGTAGGTGCCAGCACATACTAATCCTGCCCTTCTTCATAGTTATGTGAATAAGTTTAGGTTGTCCATCAAAGAGAGTCTTGCCATTGTTTAGCTGACTGCTGCAGTGTCTTTGAATGACAATCTGGGCTCTACTGAGCTCACCCATTGGGGATAGTTTTGGTCATTTGTGTATTTACAGCTGGTACTGGTGTTGGACTGTTTTCAGTTGCTCTTGATTATTTGTGTTCCTTTTGCGAGTTTACTAGTTCCTCAATGATGGTGGAGACATTTATCATTGGAATGTTGGACATTGTATGTATTACAAATATATAATCAGCAACTATCTTCATTTTTACCAAATGTTGTTTTGTGACATTTACTCAGTAGAAAGCATGCCAGTATTAGACTTAAATTCTCTTGATAGTTATGTTTGTGGAGGAATTTGACAAAACAGGATTTCACATGTCAGTCACATTGTGGGCTAAATTAGTGAAGACCTACTGTTTCGACCTCTGGAGCTTGCTAAACATTATCAATCTGTCTTTTCTCATAGGTTCTTGCCAGTATTCCTCCGCCCTTCGTTGCTATCTGGAATGCGGCATTATTGAGACGGACTACTTTTCCAAGCCACTTCCTCGCTACCTCTTTGACGATCAGACGTTCAAGAAAATGCTCAAGTCTTGCATCAATTTACAGTGTTTTACTCAGGTATCAGAGGGGTTCCTTGGTAAGATAACAATTATCATAATTCCAACTAGGGGTCTCTTCAGGTCAAAAATCTTTGGTAAAGTGGCGTTATGGCTAGCTGGAATGTGTGCAGGTGAGCTCGTATCTACGGACTGAGGTTCTTGCTAGTGTAGTCTATATTTTAGGCAAGTAAGAACACATCCTTGCTAGTCCAATCCTAGCAAAATGGACACCACTGAAATTTGATTGGCTGCTGGTTTGAACTACCTTATACCTCCTTTCTGGCAACTGAATACGCCTCAGGCAGTTTAGTTTGACAACCTCCCAAAATGATAGTTATGCCTGTGGTACCTTCTGAAGTTCTTCGATTCAGCCTTTGGAGTCCAGTAGACAGTAATTGGCCATGCACTTAGCTGTAAGCAGCAAAGTGACCAAAGAGTCCAATGCATGATATTTTCACATTTCAATAATCGATCTCATTTTGGATCTGGCAACTCAGGGTGAAACAAAATTGCATTCTTGACTCCTCATGGTTATTCAGCAAAGTCTTGGTGTTAATAACGAGGCCGCTATTAGTAGACCTTAATGTGAGGTACTGCTAATTACATAACTAATGAAAGTATTTACTCTGTCTTAATTTGTGGTTTGTCAACTTGGCTGGTTATAGAGGCCTTCCATTTTTATGTGCCCTTATATTTGTATGTGGGCACATTATGTCGTCATCTCTGTCCGTCCATCCGTCCATCTGTCCATCCATCTGGCGTCTGCTGCTGTATCTCCAAAATCTCTTGATGCATGTTCAAGAAATTTTGCACATATTTTTCTTTCATAGACAGAATGGCATGAGCAAATTTTCAGATCAACAAAAACAAAAACAGATCTGGTGTGCCCTCTAGTGGCAATTTTAGTTTTTTATGTTTCCCTCTGTATCTTTGGATTTTCATAAGATTTGGCAAATAGGTATCTTTTAGGAAGATGACGCCACCTCACATTTTCGAATGAATTCGGCTTATTTTGCGTCGCCTAGTGCCCATTTTTACTGTTTTCCAGTCTGTTTATTGCCATCGGCCCCTCTATAGGCTAAAAACCATGTGCTTGTCATAACGTCATTTTCTAGTTCTCATTTTGTTACTGATGACACACGTTCTCTACTAATGATATCATTTTCGAGACTGGCCATCGATGTCTTACTTGTGTTTTCCCACTTTACCTATAGGCGGCAGTACTGTGCCAGTTTCTGGACGAGACTGACTACACGACGGCGTTCAAAGTACTTCAAGAGAAGACCAGTTTAGACGCCATGGATGGTTACTATGCATGTATATGGGATCCGACACTACTGGAGTTCATCATACGTATCCTCTTTGTCTTTGTACTCATCACTAGACCTGTTCCTCAACACCACAGCACTAGTCTAATTCTGTGATATTTTGCCTTTTTGCCATACATTCTTCACACTGTGCACTGTTTTTATCACCAGTATTGGTCGTTCGAATGCCAGAAAAGTTTAACTGTTGCATAGTGAATTATGATTCCATGATCAAGAAATATTACAATTATCTCAATATTAGTTTATCAGTGGGCCAGCAAAAAAACAATAGTTGCTTACAGAAGTCCCACATTTTGAGAACCAGTTTCTCCACAGAATAACAGGCATCAAACTGGTTCTCAAAATCTGGGACCCCTTTATGTGACTATACCACGGTGCCATGTGTAATTCCAGCCAAAATCTATTTCATATCAAATGAAAATATTTTGTTATGATTGCATGAAATAAATTTTTCATTTATACTGAAAACTGATTACAGAAAATTGCGACCCAAAGTTGAGTTCATTTTTTTTACCACAACAGTTGTTTGCTGTCAGTTTTTCTTCACTCTCCCTTCTCTTGTTGTTAGCATAAAATCAGATTTTTTTTGTACGGCAATATTTGACTTGGGATGTGACATCGACTTTGATATTTCAGCGCTGAACAAATAGAAGAAAAACAAAACAGATATCGCCCTACTGGAACTGACGGTGATATTGAGGATCTTGTTGTCTTGAAAAATCTTTTCACTTGACCGGCGCGAGTACCTTTAACATAAATATGACACATCATATAAAAACAAACCAAAGCTCACGATCACAAGACATCACCATGACACAAATGAGTTGGTATATATGGGATAAATAGGATATGTGATCACCATGTATATAAACATGGAACGTATACACACACACGCACGCATGCACACACATATGAATACTACTATGATATCCTATCTTGATTTCATGTCCGTAGGGAATGTCCCAACTTGACGTTAAGTCTTGAGACATTACCAGATGAAATAAATTCGAGATAGGATATTGTTATGGTTGTAGTTTGGTGTATGTGTGTGTGACAACTAGCAAAAGGCACTTTCCCTTATGCTTATCAGAAACCTTTTGTATGAATTGTTTAAAGCCACCAGGGGAATGGTTCATCACTCTCTGAATGGTAGACAAAAGGAGAAAAGGTGATAAGAGTATATTGTCAGTGTTACATGAAAATACTGTACTTTGTTACTTAACGTTGCCCCAAGATTTGCACAACAGAATGGGAGAAGTGGAAAAGAAACAGATCGCCGTAAGTAAACCAGTATTTACAGTACAAGACAAAAGTAATCAGACAACGTACTGTTGTCCTGTCATTCTATTAACAGCAAAAATTACTGGTAAAGAGGTTAACTATAAGGGTGGGAAATTCTTATTGCAAAATGGCGTAGCCACCTTACTCACTTTCTTGTCAAGTACCTTTTATTCAGCTTCCAGACTGCCGTCATGACGGGTAATTCCTGCTCATTTCGTTTGAATACTTCTGTCTTTCACTGTACAGCGATTCTTCACTTATTTAGCACACAATATAGCGGACAAGTGGATTTTTTGTCAGACTTTGGTGATTAAGAAAATTCAACATGAGTGATCGTTTCTAAAGTCTATTAGTCTGTTTACACCAGCTTCTAGTCTGTTTACTTTGGCATGGCATCTCAATCCGTCATTTCTGCGGCTATCGTCGGCCATTACTTAGAACAAGCACGGGTATCTGGGTAATTCAATAGTGTAGTTGTTAGAGTGATGGACTGACACCCAAAAGGTCCCGGGTTCAAACCATGCCATGCACCAGGGCAAATACAATCCAAGTGCCCACCATGAGTGTACGTGATACCTGTGCTACTGTAAATAGACCTAAAGATATTTGGTGGGTTTCCCTTTTGTGAAATTTTCTGTCTGTCAAGATTGTTCCAATGTCTGTGATGTTTCAGTGACTCAACAAGACAGTTAATGAGTGGTGTACCTGATCCTGAGACCTCCCAACTTCATTTCAAGCCGTTGTCAACCATGTTCTGGTGACGAAAATGGCTTTCCAAGCAACGTCATCATGTTCTTATCTTTTGCTTGAATTGAATTTTGTTGCCATATAACACATGGAACTTCCCCTGGCGGCCATATTGCTTTGGCATCTGGCTGAAACTATCCTGCCATGACGAGCAACTTTATGAGCTTGATTTGAAGCTAACAATAAACCTGTTATTATGAAGCCCAGAAATTGTTTCTAAATTGTGTAAAGAACAAGATGAGATTGCGGTCCGTGGCCTATAACAAAAGTTGTGTCTTGACAGAAAGCTTGAGTTTTTCAATTTATCACATCTTGCAAAATTTGAAAGTTGTAGCATGCCATGCAATTGCTTAGTTTTCAAGTCGAGTTTCTAGTAATTTGATGGTTTTAGACCCAGAGTTGGAAATGTGTCCCATTGGTGATTTGTTCTCTTTGTTTCAGCTTCAAGCGATCGCAGAGTTGGAACTGAACAGCAGTAATCCAGAGGAAGTTCTCCACAAGGCAGCAGAACGAAGGAAACGGAAATTTCTCCAAACAATGGCCAAGCAGTATTTGTGATGGCAGATTGAAGTGTGTGGCAACAATAATCGTTTTTCCATTCAATTACCGGTATTCTCAGTTCTGTATCAAATTGTCAAAGCAACTACCTTTGTCGATTTCTACATCATGTACTTCAACTTTTGAACTCGTGTTGTGCTAGGGCAAGATGAGAATTGCTTTATCGACTTGGCAAGAACTGACTGATCATAATCACAAGCTTAGTTGATGGAAGTGAAATCCACAGGTTGTCTTTTATGTGAGGTTAGCACTATGGCTGCTGGATGGTTGCGAATAGGCTGGTTTCATGACCGAACACTAAGTGGCGCTAATTCACGTGTTGGAGCTTGTATGTACATTAATGTCTTTGCACAAAAATGATTTGTCAAAGTTGTCATTTCCATATTTCAGAGTTTGCTTCACTTGATGAAAATTTTATGAAAAAGTGTTGTTTTGACCTGTTTTCTTAAAGGTTATAAGTTTTAGTTAAGATGGTCATAATAGTTTCATTTTAATTTGTACGCAATCATTTTATTAATATTGCTCGTGAAGGCGGTTGCTAAGCAAGTCAACTTTACATCAGCTGCCATATTTTCCCTTTTCTAAAAAATGCAGCATCGCGTTTGCATTAATGTGCCTGCAAACATCTTGGCTATGACTGGTCTGATCCCTGATGTTCAAGTCACACTAACTATAATTATACTTTTTTAAATGTTTATTTTTTTACCAAAATTTGACAAACAAAATTGGCTTTTCTGTCACATTGTGTTCCAACTTAGCGATGAATTACTGTACCACACAGGGCTTGGAGGTTCAGGAATTTGTGTATGAAGTAGTCACGCCTTCGACATTGGCCTCTTGATGGGTATCCACAGAAAGAGGTTATGTAAAATATTGTAAATATTAACGATGAATTTGGACATTAATCTTGTTTATCGTATGCTTCTTAATGTAAACCATGGACACGATTATAGGTTGTGAAACACCAGATTTCATGTGGGCAGACGACATCAAATATACTTATCGTATTACTGATTTGTTCTTGGTTTCTCTGATTTTTTGACTTCTCAGTTTTTGTGTTTCTTAGCATGCTACAGGTTGCATTAACTTTCCTATTTGATGAACATGAAACTTACACTTGTCAGTAGCTTATAAGACTATTTTTGGTTGAAGTCTGATGCAATATGGTGCTGTGGCATCCCAATTTCTGGTTTTTCTCTTTATGGAGCCATAGCTGCAGTGTCTATTGATGGATGTTCCTGAAACTTGGTAATTTGAGTATGACGCCAAGCGCCATCTGGAGTTTGAATGTTTCTCTCTATGACTTACACTGTTCTCAAGCTATTGAAGCTATTGTTCATTTGTTGGCTGATCATTTGGAATTGCTCGAATGACCCCCGTTGTAGGCTGCAATGTTTTGTCAGATTGACACGAAATTTGTACTTAACACCTGTCTTGTCAGCAGTTGTACATTGACCTATTGTATATTTTTGGTTGAAGCCATAGCACAGACATCCTTTGTCTGACATTTATCTGAATACTAATAGATCTGGTCAAGGGCATTCTGAAGTGTTATCCGTTCTCACTAGGATTTGTAGTTTTTTAGTTAGTCTAGATTTACTGACTGCTCTTTTATTCTCTGATTTTTCGCTGCACTTAGTTCAAAACTGGGGCGAATTGTGATGACCAGGGCCATAGACTTTTTATTGCTCGAGTATCTCAAGATGTACCTTCGTAACTATAACTAATCCATCACAAAATTGACGTTTTTATAGATTTGTCAACTGGACAAGCAGTATTTTGTGCCTTCTGCTTGCAAGCCAGCTTTTGTATCGGCTTAAGAGTTTCAATAAGGACTGAAACATGTAAATTTAGCAGACATCTTTGTAATTTTTGCTTTAATAAGAGTTTAAAATTCTTGAATAATGATTTGAGAAGTCACATATGCAATGACAAACTTCCTCGGATCAACATGACAGCTCACCAGCAACACGCTTTATAAATTGACATGTCAGTAGATTTGCACAACCTCACATGAACAACTTTTGATTATTACTCGATGTGTCTGAGGCGTATGCATCAACAATTCGGATATTTCCCTTTTTAGTTACAGGACTTGGAATTTTCCTCTTTTCAGAGGATTTCCTCTTTTAGATTTTGATTTCCTCTGATTTGATTTCCAGTTACCTCTTTTTTATCATTTTAACTTAGTTCACGCAAAAACGTTTATTTCACTTAAATTTTACAACACAAAAATATTTCTATCACACAAACCTATTTATTTGTAGAATGACACATCACCTGGAAAATTTCCCCTTTTTTGTCATTGGTAATTCCAAGCCCTGTAGTTACCTAAAGACCCTGCTTAAGCCAAAGAGTGACTTGCATCAACACAACTCTTGTTTGGTGTTGTCTTCAACTTAGTTTATGTCTAATGTCAGCAGCTTGTCCAATATTAGAGCGTAGTGAGGTGATAAGAGAGTGGAGTTGGTGGGATGTACTTTGGATCACATGCATTGCAAGTTTTTCTAAAGATTGGAAAAATCCAGGTGTATAAGTTTAACGAGGCCAATGTCAAGATTGTTTATGCGAAATCACCCGTTTCCAGAAAAATTAGCACAGAATAGAATCCTATCGTGGCAAGGAGTATGACGAGACCAATTCATGAGAGTAAAAGGCCCAATTAGATTTTCTATTTTAGCTTGCTAAGCAGCAAAATGCTGCCACAAGCAATTTTAAATGTAATCGTATTCTATACAATGCAATTCTAATAACATTCCAATTCTAAACCACACCATACATTGTTAGTCAAATCTCGCCAATTTCGGAAAAAAATAATTGCCAAGATTGTTCTTGAAGGCTTGTACAAACTTGCATATGCTCACAACCTCCAAAAACTTTGAGGGTAGCCATGATAGAGAAGTTAAAAATAATATAACTAATATATTTCATAACAAAATCAATAATAAAATTTAACCATGTTGTGTCCCAAAGCAGTTAAATTTTACCCTCTGACCAAGGATGACCAACCCATAAGAAGAATCAAGACAATAATAGTTTGCATTTTTTACCATTTAATATGCGATACAAAATATCACTTGACAAGTGAACCCAACCAGGAATAAATGCATACAATGCATACAGACGATTAGGTTAAACAAAAATATTGTCATTGGCAACACGACACAACAATATTGCTAAAAAATATGGTATTCCATAACTTTCTCAATAATACATTTTTAAAGAATTAGAGGGGCATTTCACCATTGTTTAATTTTCAATGTTGAATTCTTAACCAAAAAGCTAAAAGGGTATAAAAACATAACCATGCTCCTCCGATCTTGAATTGTTTCACAATCAGCTGGCAACACAAATTACAGGCAATGCATACGTGCACCATTTCCAAATTCACAACTTTAAGGTTGTCCAACCCCAATAAACTGGAGAGTATTCTAGACTGGCTGAGAGTTTCCATTTTCTTGTTGAGTAACGGAACAGAATGCCACCCATGCTAAGGAATATTATGGAACCGATTTGGCCAAATTTGACTTGAAGGCAGTCAAAGAGGGCAAAATGCAGGTTTAAATATCCATCCATACCATAATTGCTTAAAATATACAGGTGAACAGTGTTAATTACTCAAGATCTCGGCAGTTGTAAGTATTCCTTCCAAGGGCTTTACTGTGTCGGGTACTGCATGGTTTGGAAAGTCTGAGCCAACCTCTGTTGGCCTTGATCACTGGTTTGTAACAAAGTATAGGTTTGTCCTGATGTTTGCAATATGATAGGATGAGTCGTGTCCAGATTCAGAACTTGACTCACCATGGCTATAGAGTCTGACGTTATTGTGGGTGTGATGGCGGCATCTAAGGATTGATTTATTTCAAGAACAGGCTGAGTCTCAATGTTAATGGTATGCACAGTTTGTTCTACGGTGTCCTTAGATGCCAACACGGCTTGTTCTACAGTGAAGCGTTTTTCTGGTGGTTTCCCGATGTCGTGCTGTTTGCGTTGGTGCTCGCGAAGCTTATCAGAACGATGCGTAGTAAACTGGCAGAGTTCGCATGACAGAATGGCATTGTTGGAGTGTAGCATCATGTGTCGCCGCATATTCTTAACTAATGAGAAGCTTTGACCACAGATCTCGCACTGGTGGGGTTTTTCACCTGTGTGTGTCAGGAGATGATATTTCAGGTTCTGCCGTTTTGTGGCTTGAAACTTACAGTCAGAATAGGAACACTTGAACGTGTCTCCTGTGTGTATCAGGCGATGCGCCTTCAGCTGAGACTTGTGGGCTGTTGCATAGCCGCATGTGTCACACAAATGGTTCTTGGAGTCGCTATGAACAATCATATGGTTTTTGAGTGCATGCTTCCACTTGAAAGCAGCATTGCACACCTCGCACACAAAAGGTTTCGTGTCCAAATGCTTGGGGTAATGTAGTTTAAACTGGTTTCTCGTTTTGAATTTAGCACTGCAAACTGGGCATACGTATGGGTATTCACCCGTATGCAATTTCAAATGATCTGTCAGCAGTTCCTGACTCTCAAGTTGAAGGTAGCAAAAGCTGCAAGTGTTCTTAGCATGTTGATGTTCCCTTGTATGATTTGTAAGTTCTTTGCGTTTCGGAGTCACAAAATCACATTGTTTGCACTTGTATTTCGCCTTCGTGTGCTCAAGCAGATGTTGGCGGAAAAGGTCGCTGTTATCGGTAGTAAACTCACACTCATCACAAGTTTTTTCACCGTTGGTTTCATCGGTATTGTCATTTGACACACGGGATGAATGCGTTTGTCGGAGGTGACGTTTAAAATGTGACATTCTGGAAGTAGAGTAATTGCATTGCTCACAAAAGTGTTTCGCATCAATTTTAAGTTTTTGATCCTCTCCATCCTGCATTGGACTTTCTTGTCTGTCAAGGTCACGAGTTGTTTTCCTGTGTCCATAACCCAACGATTGGCTTCCTAAATCCTTAATAATCCGTTTTTTCAGAGGCCGGCCTCTTTTCGAAACTCTCACAATTGGTGTTTCCTCATCACTACTTTCTAGGGAAAACTCAGAAAAGTCACTCTCCTCGTCAACATCTTCAGCAGTCCTTTTTTGGCCTCTTGATCTTTTGGAACGTGATCCCAGGCGGGTTTTTGATTTGGCTTTCCCGTCACAAAATACAATCACCTGGCCAAGCCCCATTATCACAGCCATTTCTCGAAGCTTTTCAAGCCATTTCAAGTCAGCTTTCATTTCTCCAGAGTACATATAGTCCACCAGGGTGTTCACAACATCATAATATTGACAAGAAAGGTCGTCGTTGCCTTGTATTTGTATTTCAATTATTTGCGGGTTTTTCTGAGAGAACACTCGTGGGGCATCATTTTGTAACACCGTTGAAAAGTATGGACTCGCTGCCGCTAAGACGTTAGAATGAGCATAAATGTCCTTTTCACAGACTTTAAGAATGACATCACAGAAGGTAGAACTTTGTTTCAGATCGTACAGAGCTTGTAGAACAGTCTTGCATTGGTTCCTTTCTTTGAAAATAACTGATCCCAAATCCTCGGCAGCCATCGTGCACCGTACCAAATTGCAAATTGATCTCGGATTGGTCAGCGACTTGCAGTGGTCTGAAAGATGGCGCTTTGTAATTTCATTGACAGTCACCAGGTGGCGAGACCGTCTGGACGAAACACAAGTTGGGCCAATCGCCGAGTGAGAGTAAAACACCTGAAAGGCCTAACTCGATTTTCGTCTTTAGCCACCTAAACAGGTGGACATGAAGCGAAAGAACGCTTTTAATTTAGCATGTCAGCAGCGGGTTAGCCAATTCGTTACAAACCAGTAGATATTAAAACGTATCTCAATTTAAATTCCGGTTTCCATTCCTATTGATTAAAATTGCTCTTCCCCAGTATTAGCCTGAGCTAAGACCAAACGTCTGAGGTATACAAGTAGCTGCCAAAAATGAATTAACTGAAACCACTGTCAGGGGCGGATCCAAGATTTTGATTTCAGGGGCCCCGGGGGACAGGGCAGAGTATTAGCCAGGATTTTGCCCGTCAGACACTCGCACTGCAGACCTGCCACAATCCAAGTTCAGTTTCTGCGGCGTTCATTCCTTCATCAGGTGAGGAGAAGTCCGTTACTAGCCTAACCGTGAAAATACGCAGCCTTCTCACAGTCCCATAGAGGCGAACAAAGGCAAACATTACAGCCGTGGGTTGGGGCAGAGGGGCCTAAAGCTAATTCGGCATGGAGGAGAGAGACCAGAAAAACAATTGGAACTCACCGTCGTTTGCCGTGCACTTTTGTGTACCTGTACAGGCTGTTCTCCGTTACCTGACCAACGTTGGAACCGGTGGCCCGGTGCCAGTGGATTTGAGGCCGAGCCGGCCAGTAAATTTTAAAAGCAACTTGGCAGCCGGGCCACTAAATTTTCAGACTTACTTGCCCGGCGGGAATTTGCACCTCCTCAACTACGGGACATACGTGCCGATTGTTTTAACTAGGTTTAGTTAAGCGTGTTTGTCGTGAAAGTGTTACTTCTGGCAGGCTAAACTGAGTTAAGTTTTTGTTCTGGCATACTACCCAAGTCGTGATCAGTGAGTTCACTGATTCATTTGCAAGTGGGAGTTGTGGTACCTTCAAGTTAAATGTGAAAGTTTGCTCAAATTTGGCCGGTCAGTTTTGGGGTTGGTGGGCATTTTTCAGGTTGTAAATTTCATTCAGCCGGGGTTCAGTGTGACCGGTACTTCGAATAACTTATTTAGCTAAGAAAATTCAACGGCATTCAGCGTTTAAACGTTTCTGGCGGCCTACTCTATCTGTCAAAAGCTATTAGAATTATATGAAATTATTATTGAGTTACCTCAAATGTTGGAAGTAGTTTAATTTTGGGGGTCATTTTGAGCTTCTGAAAAGCCTTTCCTAAGTGCAAGTGGTGCTCAATGTGGCATCGCGCCATGAGACTGAACGCAGTCTTCGGGGTTAGTCATACCTCGGTTTTCAAATCTAGCTCACATTTTCAGCATCATTCCACGGGTTTCTGACGGGCTCATTCCAGAGAGCCTGAGTGTATTTTGTCTGTCCGACAGGCTCTTAGTGATCAGTGGCGCCAAATGCATAATATGGAATTGTTATTTTTTGGTACTTCGAATGCTTGAGTTAGGTCTACTTTAGGGGTTCCTTTTTGGGTTGCTCACTGGATTTTTTCAGGAACATGCAATCATTTTATGTTTTCTGTCTCAGGTCATTCAGTGCTCAGTGTGGCACGATTGTTCACTTTAAATGAGTTTTGGCCGGTGCCCTGAATATCTAATCTAGCTCAATTTTGACCCTTTGTAAGGTCCCCAAGGGTCACATCCAGAGTGCAGACACCGGCGGGCCTTCAATTCTGTACTCACTTAGATGCATTCTAAGTGACCTGTGGCCAGATGTTGTTAACTCGATCATCGTTGGCAAGTGCTCTGGATCTCGGTCTGCTATCGTCACCACTTTCGCGGTCCCTTCGTCTTCGCCTAATTTGTACACCAACCCTCTCGCCACAGGCGTGAGGACTTCGTTGTTTGGGAGGCTGAAACCGGGGAGGCTGCCACCAACTAAAAACCTGGGTACCCGTGTGTCAACGAAAGTCAGTTAGAGCAGTTACCTTTAACACGTGAACACGATCCCCGCGTTATGCGTTTAGGGCATGAATTTTAACCTTTAAGATACTCTTTTTATGAAATTCAGTTTTAGGGTGCTGGCATCACTCGTCATGGGGTATAAACGTAAGGCAAGAAACTCCAACATCGGCCACGAGGAGCAATAGGATCACGTTGGAATTGAATAGGCGGAGGAACATCGTCTCGAAAACTTCGGTTACAGTTTTGACCATTTTGGGAGAGTGAAAGTGTGACCTAAAGCCAAAATTCACTTGATTAGGGTCCAGTTTGGGAAAGTTCACGTAGCTAGAAACATTCTTTGAGTGTACACATTTAAAGGGTCCTCTTCCGTGGCTGCTTAGGTGCGCCGGGTTTCAAGGTCCCTTGAATTTCTGGAGCAGACCGAATTCCACCAATCCCAAGTCCAATGTCACGGAAATGCCAATTTCATTGACTAGCACAACTTCAGATTTTTCACATTAGCTAGATAAAGTGCACTTTGCGGCTTAGGGTACGTCGGATAGTAGACGATCCTGAATTTCAGCCTGCAAGTTTACCTGGCGAAGCATCATCAATTTTTTTTACAAAATTAGCTTTGAATTGTCAAAAAGTTTATGAATCAGTCGATATAGCTTTGAATTGTCAAAAAGACGATGAATCCGCCGATATAGCTTTGAATTGTCAAAAAGTCTATGAATCAGTCGATATAGCTTTGAATTGTCAAAAAGTCTATGAATCCGCCGATATAGCTTTGAATTGTCAAAAAGTCTATGAATAAGTCGATATAGCTTTGACTTGTCAAAAAGTCTATGAATCAGTCCGGCGATATTTCGTCGAGGCATAAACATTTAAATCAAAAAATGATGAACCTTACAATTTATCAGACAGATGAAAATAATCTTAGTTGGGTCGTCATGTGGCAACACGACATAACTAAAAGGCACACACATCGCGTAGGTCAGGCCTAGAAATTTATTGCGAGACATTTTTCAAATCCACAATTTTCTGTAGGGAATTATTGGTCGTCGTTCCCGAAGGGATGCACACACACATACATGACTGACAACACGAGGGGCGCTTCCAGAACAGATGTCTACAGAATTTATTGGTGTTAACGTGAATTCTGGTTTATTCGAGTGGTTGCCTGGTACAGTTAATCTCGCACTCCAAAAATCCCAGACATATTTTGTTTACGACTGTCAGCACAAGTGCTTTGAGCGTCTTAATCCGTTTGAAATTTACCCTGTACAAGGTCATCAAAATCCCAGGCTGATCGACGAACAATGCCCTCCTTGTAAACGATTTTCAAAAGCAATACTATTCTCAAAATTCTTTAGGGAAACGTATCGATATTCTTGCCGTTCTAAAACAATTGGTATAATGTCATCTCTCCAAGTTTCACCAGGTTGGACATGAAAAGTCTCCAGCCGTAAACATATAACACGATCTATTATGGAAGCGTTATTAGTGCAGGTCTATTCTGACTCTGCAGGACTCGAAAGATGAAGATTAGATATTAGTGACGTGAAAGTTGATGTTTTCGCAGACAGAAAGTTGAGCTCAGAAGTAGTGATAGCAGCACCAGAGAGCAGGCTTTGCCATAAAGGTTTGATATGAGCAGGTTCCCGAGGTTGTGGAGGTCTAGGTATCAGACCGTTTAAAGGTGGGAGACAGCTAGAGGGAAAGATCATTGCTGAAAGTTATTGGAAGAAGTGCGTCACCCGGAAGAGGTGAAGCGCTTCACTCAAGCAGTGGGTTTGAGAAAGCAGGGTGCGTGGACTGCACGTGAAGGAGTTCACAACAGGTGCACAGTGAGATTAGCTGAAGAGGTAGCGTCGTTGCTATGGTTACGGCGAGAAAACAGGTGACACTCCAAGTGATGACTGAAGTCTAATCAACTTCGGAGACCCGACATCCGACATGATAGGCCTACTAGATTAGGGGTCGAGATTGTAGCAGAGGGCGCATTCTAGTTGATGACAACACTTGGAGAGGCAGCACACGACACCTGTGTTTCATGTAAATTTGTTCTAAAATCATCAGGATTACTGTTTTTGTGTAATTCACAAATATCTGTCTTCAAGTTTTTCAAATGTCAGTCCTGAGGTGGCGGTCAATATTTTTTTTCTATGCAGACTCACATTTTCCGTGTTTGAGCTGCAAGTCTTGTTGCTTCTGTTTTTCACATGAACATGCTCTGTGGTTTTCTCAACCAACTAGCAATTTTATCCTCTCCACTTCGTCAATAGTTGACATGGTCGGATTTACATGGGAGCAAGCGAGAAATTGCCCGAGCCGTCCCTCCAAGAAAAAAAAAACAGCTGAAAGTGGACTCCATAATATTACACCATTAAAACCTGGAAAAAGAATATAAGGTGACCCTCCAAGAGGTGACTGTCCCTTACCGAAACGGTTGTACGAATTCACAAACACAAGAAGAGAGTGGGAAATATACAAATAAAATAGTCTAGTGCCCACTGCGGTCTGAATCTTATCATTTTCAGGGTAATTAATACCTAGCCGCATCTAATTATTGACCAAATTAACAAAAAGCGTAGAGAACGGTGGCCGGGTCTCCCATTCGGGATTTAGATGAACATTGGAATTGACAACGATTCGCGGTTTCCATGCCGCTCAACTTTAACTAAGTTGGTGAATTTTTGTGAAGGACACGTGTTTGAAACAAGCCATGTTTATAAAAGGATCCCGGTAAGTATCGTGACACAAATTATTATTAGTTTGAAATCTCTAAACCGGTTTACTACAGACTGGTCCATCTTCAGATGCGCCACCCATTACCGGACATGTAGAAGTAAAATGTACAGCAGAAACGACCAGGGCGTACATTCGAGAAATATTTGTATAGCCGAGTGCTAATTTGTTTCCATTTTCGTGGGAAATGTACTCTAAAACCACAAGTAAAGTAATTTTTAACAATAAACACCTAGGCCTACCTGCAGCGACCTCATAGTGTATCTACGGAAACTGTATAATTGCACCACCTACAGCTGCCTTAATGGTTGGTGGAACTTTCGTGGTTGGACCTGTAAATATTACACCGTCTTAATGCAATCGCAGGACAGAAATACGTATTTCATAGTTAAGGATTTCGATTGGTGGTTCAACTTCGCAATCCTTTGTACATTCTTCGAGACTTGTGGGAGGATTCCTTTTAGTAAAAGCATTGCGATGAGTGGAGGAACTCATGCCTTCCAGAACATTGCAATCGTTTTGTAAGAATTCCGCGTAGAGACATCGGAAGGAACTACACAGCATTACTTGTATACTATTTCTATCCCATACCCAACTGGTTGAATATAGTCGGCATTGTTCCAAAACGGCAATAGAAAGATGATGTTGCTGAAAGGCAACCCTAAAATTGCGTCGATAAAGAGTTTTCTGGAGATTTATAAAATTTTAGTGGGGTTACAGTAAGCTTTTATGTTTGGTCGACGTGGCCTGATTTAACACCACCACAGGACGTGCAACTTGACCACGATGAATAAGTAACAGGAAAATCACAATCAAGGTGGCCACTTTTGCTGAAAAATGAAGGAAGTCATATAACTATAAAATCTGGGTTATTTTAAAGTACCATCTTTCCAGGTTTGTAGTCTGAAATATTTTTGCACAAGAACCACCGAATAAAATTTTATGGCCTGATGCATCACAGTTGTATAAAATGGTAAGTACACTCCAACTTGTGGTCACAGCCCACTTTTTTCATGCAAAAATTCATAAGGTATCTGTTCATTTATTAACTTCAGGGGCAGATCCAGGATTTTGAGTTGGGGGGGGGGCATGGCAGAGTACACTACACAGGGGTGCGTACACTACATTTCAGTGACATGGTAGGTTTGTAACTAAATACGAAGTACGTGCACTGTTTCTGCATCACGTGGTAACATAATGTTGTTTCGCCATTTATTTTTCTTTGATGATAATAAGTACTATGTTGTTATCTAAAAGTCAACAATTTCATTTGCAATCACCATTTGTGTTACTGAATTTAACTTGGGGGCACGTACACTACATTTTGTTAGCCTTTTTGGCCCTTTTTCAACATAACACGCAGATTAATATCCAAACTTTTGGTTTGCTAAGATATTGAAAAAATTGCTGTGTTGCCTAGATTAACGTATTCTGCAGTTCTTTTCGTAATTATATAGTGTTAACTTTACTTTTTAATCTTCATTACAGTAGATGAGAGTTAGAAACGCAGAAATTTAATTTCGTAACGAGTTCCTGTTTTAGGATGAATCCTACCATTTCTCAATGATTAAGCACAACTTCATCGAAGTGATTCTGAAAGTGACGCGAGTTATTCCTAGTCATTTCAAAACAATTCCTTACTTAATAAATTAAATTTCGTTTCTGCTGTTCAGTTGGAAATTGAAATTTTTAAAATGGCCACTCGTAACGCTAAAAATGCATGAAATTCATAGACAAAAATTGCACAAATTTCTCAAACATGGTCCGATTTTGATGATTCTTTTTTTAATTTGCACAACTAAATAACCCTTTGCATACGAGATTCAGTTGGCATTTGGTAAGTGACCAGGAAATTTTATTTTAGCCCGTAACAAAGTTGACTTTCGAATATGTACCGTGATTGTGATTTACCCGGTAAGCGAACGCAAAAGCGAATACCGACTTCACAACATAAATTACTCAAAATGTCTTGATGATCATATTGTCTTTACTAGCAGAATACTGGGCGGTTTGCTACCCCATTCTTTTGTTGTCCCACCCACGCAAAACGCTGGTTTGAGCGAGAAAAATATCGAGTCGTTTTCTAATTGTAAATGACCTGTTTTACAAGAAAGTGAGTTGAGCAAAGTCTGATTAAGTTGGTTTTACTCCGACCAATGTATAAGAGTGTTTTCGATGATCGTTTATCGGAAATTCCTATTTTGCGATTAAAATAAAAAAACGTAAAAGCTCATCGATAGAACTACTGGCGTGTCGCCATCTTAACACTGGAGAATGCTGTCTGCCAAGCGAATAATGGGCAGTTACGTCGCTTTGTATGCCTCAGGTATACAGGGGCTATAGTACATCCCCATAAAAAGTTAGTCATCTCAAAATAAAGCGATTAAAATCGAATGAAACATGTATACATGCACATAGAGTTATCATTAACACATACCATGACTCTGGATACAACATAAATTTAAAGATATCCATGAAAATCTGTCGCGGTTCGCTCGAGCTTGGAGTTGGAAATCTTGAACGAAGGCATCTTAATTCCCATAGATAACCTCCATCAAAGATAATCACAGAACCAGAAAGGATCGCTGAAGAAACTGAGTGACAATTTTATGTCTATCGCCTCTTTAAAACACACACGACGAAATTAGTAGAAAAAACGATGGGAAGTATTGTAGCCCCTAATTCTATCCAGCCAACCGAGGGGCTACGTGTTGCCTAAGCGAATAGCTACTTTAAATTAAAATAGAACAGTGGAAATCCCAAAACATGTTGGTGATCACACGGTACTGTTTCTAAGTTCAGCGCTGAATACAAGGGGGCGTTTTCGATGACGGCCGATCAGGAACATTCATCATGATGATGATTGAAAATTCGAAAAAACAAGACTGATTTTTCCTGACACGTTTTCTTTATGGTCGCAAGAGGACGCTGGAAAGAAATCAAAGTAAGCCATGAATCCGAAAGGTGTGTCAGCCGAACATGCACTCTCCAACTAAAATCAAAAATTTGAGTCAGCATGAGCTCCTACGACTAATGGCGGCTGACAATTTTTCCATGCATAATGATTCAGGTCACGTTACAACTGACGTGTTGTCGTTATTTAAGCAAACTTTAAACTTTCGTCGGCTATTATAGAAACAATTTTAGTCACGGTACTTTAGTGAGGAAAATGTCCATCGTTTGCGCGCCGGCTACAGCACTGATGCACCGAGCGTTTATCCGTCACTTCCAAACTGCACTCGGGTGAATATTGAATTTGACTTTTCGGTTCCTGATATTTTCCCAATGTACGCACCGAGCTTGTCTTCAGAACACTCCGGTGCATATAAGAGAGCACGTGTATGGTAAACTTCTCTGTTTTGTCTTGTCTTAAACTATCCGTTGCGGAACTATTTTTGAGCGGATTCGTGAAATGTCGATTTCCAAGACGTATTGTTTGGCAGTCGAGCGGACTCGAGACATTTTCTCGCAAGACATCACTTTGCAGCAACCAAACAGTTTGGCGGATGTGCTCGCACATTTGGCAGAATTTGATAGCGTAAACTGGATGCCGAACTTATCAAAACGTCACCAAACACCAAGTTTGGTCGTGCTTGCAAATGAATTTGGTAGAGTTTGCCAGTGTAGACCGGGCTTTACTTTATAAATTACAATGTCGTTAGAGTGCGAACTAATTTATTTTTCCTCGGTCATTATGACATTTAGGGGACCTCAGTGAATAATGTATAGTGTCGGTGTACCACTGATCTCCAAGTTTGTCCAACTCAAGACTCAAAAGGGGATCCTACCTGAAATTCAAATTTTTGACTCAACATGCAGACAGCAGTGAGTCATAAAATTCTGCAATTAGTTGATTATGAAAATGACATAAGTCTTTTATCATTCATTTTTAACAGAAGACTCAGAAGTCGTCACATCTAATATCAAATTGGATGGGTATGAACAAAAGACCATGTAGCCTAACCCGTTATGCGACAAAACACGTAGACACCAATGAATTATGTTAACCAATCAATTAGCTGCTTACAAAAATGGCATAATATTCATTTATCATTAAGTATTAATAGAGCAGTCAGAAATGAAGAGGATCAAGATCTCTCAGTATGAGGCATCGAGAAAAAGACCAAAGTGGCTTGAAGACTACATTGCGCAGTGACACATGTATATTTAGTTCCTACAAAATGTTAAAAGCATCACTCTGACCACACTAAAGTATTTAATTGCCAATTGAAATGAACGGTTAGGCATTTTGACTGAATTTCGTCAACGTCACCTGGAGAATCCTCAGGTACAACACCCACTTACTTTGGTGTTTTAGACCTACTCAATGCACAATGGTACCCGTGGCAGTGTGGATCATGGGTACCCATTTACACAAGCAAAATTTGCTTTGGGTTTGGCTGTATCTGGCCATCACTGGTTTCAGGCCATGTACTTTTCTATGCAACCCCGGGGTTCAGCCTATAAGTAAAACTACATAGTTAGTACGAGTAAGTCGTAATGGGATTGAGCCGCAGATTCGGTGCCTTTTTGCAATTTTACACATGAATGTACTTGTTACTTCAAACTATTCAGGTAGTTGTGTCATCCTACCTAATTTCAAACAATTGCATGGGTTACTCCGAAGCTCATTCATTTGGTAACTGAATGACTGTACGGTTATCAAATTTGCTAATTATATAACAGGCATACATTTCTATGAATTTGGTAGCTGCATGGGTCGCTTTTTCGCATGACGTGCATTATTTTTTAGATAATTGGCTATGTGACTATATTTTACATCCTTTATTAAAATATTGAAGGTGTCGTAATTTTAACTTTTTATTCGGTCACAACACTGTCACTCAAAGCTGTTTATCTTCACACTTTTCTACTTTGGAGTTTTTGATCGCACAATGCTTGTCCCATCTTTCATTCTTGTGCTTAAGCCGGTGGTAATAGGTCGCTGTGATCTGGAGGCTGGTGAAGATACTTGCGCTTGGTAGTCCATCGGTTGATCTCCTGCTACCTTTGACGAGTTACTGTTAAAACTTTTATTGTTATTCAAATCGAAACAACTTGTCATGGGTTGCAGTTTATCAGCAAACTTGTTCAAATCGTCCATCGTTCTTCTGTGATTGGACAGAAATACCTTGCGTTTTTTCTCCAAGTCTCTTATTTGCACGCTCAACATGCGATCATGAAATTTATTTTTCATTCTTACATCTTCCCTGGTTTCACGCTTGGCGTTTGGAATGGGCTTCCGTTTCCCACGCAACTTTGCTTGTCTGGCCTCGCTTTCTAATCTCATTGTCCCATCCATCTCGTCAACAATCCAGTTGTCCACAGAGAATATTTCAGACACCTAATTCTTAAAAGTCGTCTTGTCAATAAAAGTACTCCGCATAAATAATTCGCATGTGTGTTCTTAAAGACCACTTTCTGGCTTCGAGACCGCACGTTCGTACTTAGTTTTAAGTCGATCTTACCTATTTCTAAGTTAAAGACACGGTGTTGGTGTCTTTTTGTTGAGCATATTTTGATGACAACACGAACAAAGTTATTGGCTCCTGCACCACCTTTCTTACACTTGACGAATTGCACCCATAATACGGAAGACCTGGCGATACATTTGGAAATAAGACTCCTAGGTCTTGCTAAGTTCCATTTTGCTATGCACCTATCACACATTGATAATCATGATCTAATTCGAGCAGTTCTTTGGGGATCTCCTGCATCCAAACCGTCTTTGACAAATGCGCCTGACAACACGTTCACTATCACAACATGTTATGTGAAAACCCCAATCTAAAATAAATTGACCATGAAACTGAACACTAAACTACCGAAACGTGCTTGCTAAGCTAACGCCTTATGAAAAGCAAATGTCATTTTAGACAGACAACGACAAATACAACTTCTGTTCCGCACGCTTGTTTGCTTTTTAGGGTAAACATGGAACGAGCACTCGTCCTCCTAGTCTAGCAAATCGGGGCCTGGGGTCTAATCCCCGAACTCGAGATCGAAATAATCTTTACCTTTTTCGTCCTGCTTTAACACAAACTCAAGATAACTGTGTATTGTTGTGAGCTCACGTGCATTATGGTATACACAGATGAGTTTTAAGTCCAAGTCTCAAAATGACGAACCCTAGAATAAAGCCACAAACTCGAGTAAAAACTCGACATTTCGAGTTCATATTCGAACTTATAGCTTTAATGCTGGGGTCGTCAAGTGCAAACCAGGGTTGGACAGTCATCCATGGATCGAAGTCTAATCTTTTGACTCGAAATCGAACTTCAAAATATTTTTGTCTTCTTCCGTTATACTTATACAAACTCTATTATTCTGTGCTCCAGTATATTATGATTTTCGCAGATGAGTGTCTAGCCCATGTCGGTATAAGATGACCCCAGTATTCCAGCTACAAACTCGGGTAGAGCTCGAGATTTCGAGTAAAAACTCGAGATTTTAAGTTCAGACTTAGATCTCTAGCTTTAATACTGGGGTCATCAAATGTAAAAGGATTACACATATATTTTGAGGTCGTATTCAGGTAGGACGAGAAATGACAAAAAAAAAACACTTGTTCAAGGTCCGCTCTACCTGGGCCCAGGAGAAACATACCGTACTCGAACACAAAATATTTCCTTATCTTGAGTTCATATTATAGTAGAACGGAATATATGCCAAAATAATTTTGAGTCCAATTTCGAGTACAAAGATTAGAATCCGGGCCCTAGGAGAGGCGGGGACAAACTCTGTAAAGTGTGTATGAACTGCAGGGGCGGATCCAAGATTTATTAAAAGGGGAGGGGGTCGGATCAAGAATTTTTCTAAAAACGGGGCCCAAGTCAACAATTTGAAAATTCTAGATTTGATATCGCTAAAATCAAAAGAAAAGGGGGGATACGGATCCCCTTGACTTCTGAATCCGCTTATGGACTGTTAAAGCAATGTAGGACTCCAGAAAAATGTCCAAATTTGGCTGTCTTCGTAAAATCAAATCTCAGGTATGGCTGATCAGATTCTTTCAGATAATTTGCTTTATGCGCAGTTCTCTAACATATTGTTAGGAATGCTCCGACTTTGCATGTTGGGCTATCAAAAATATATCTTTTATGATTTTCATGAAAAAGTCAAAAGTTGTATAAAACGAAAACGAAATGATAACTTAGTTAACTGGAGCGGCATTTTTGAAATTTCATCTTGAACTAAATTTTATCCATGTTGTTGTTCTTTTGCTATCAGGGTACATTTTTGCTAAATTTTAGTAAAGAGACATGGTAACGTGAAGCAATTAAAGACATGTTTTTAAAAAGTAATAAATCGGATTTTACAGAGTTCCCACTTACAGAAAATATAAACATTTGCAGTCTTGTAGATACTGGGCTAAGTACACAGACAAGTCGATAAATGGTCAGAAATAACCTTAGATCGGAACATTTGGCCTGTGCCTGAAAATTAGGTGATGCGTTATTTCTTAGTTCTGTCCAAAAACAAAAAAAAACACTATATCACGTAACGTGTCGCGGTAATGATTTTTGTAACCAAACCAGGTCCAGAGATGCAGTGACACAAGAGACTGTATTGGTGCTGAAAGGACGGGGGGGGGGGNGGGGGGTTGCGTGACACACGTGAATACACTGCTGCCGACCGAGGAGGAGCACGCTTTGCCTTCGTCCTCACTGAAGAGAATCTTCCTACCCCACGGCTTCACAGTCGTTTTAAGCAGTGATTAAAGCACCTACAACAAAACCACGTTGAATGTATTTGTGGGACTTTTACATATGAGAGATTTTGTCAAACTTGATGCAAGCTTGCGCTTTGTCTTTCTTAACCTATAAATCCAAGGTTGCGATTCTCCCTTGAAACCCATTTCAGTGATTAAGATTATGTAGGACTCTGGGAAATGTTCGAATTTTATTAACTTTCAAACGTCATACATTTCACGTAATATTAGCCTTGGTACGAAGCTGTATACTAAATATACAAGTTTGCCCCGATGTGGTAAGATAGAAACTGACACAAAATTGGTGTCATTAAAAACTACATTCTTCCTTGAGTAAACTAAATTATTTAACGGTGTTGGAAAAAATGGCGTTCTACCGTTATTTTGCTGCTAAAGTTGTGAAGCCATCTTTAGCGACGGCTTTCGGAGCCATGAAATATTGCGTCACCCATTAACCAGCTTATTTCCTCGAAGATTCTTTAATCAACTGTTCTTCTTCCACGAGGTTGCGTAGATATCACAACAAATTATCAGAACTGGTTTCATTAAGTTACAAGTTTTTAGAATTTTGATACCGAAAAACCGAATTTCAGGAGTAATTTTGCTGCTGCCAAACCATCATCATCTCCCGAGAGAAGTCGCAAAAATTTAGGAAATGAAGCGTGCGAGTGTCACGAGCGTACTGTTTTCAAAATGACGATATAACTTTTCTTTGTGGCGGAGGATTACGCAAGAGAATGACGTTTATTAGATTGTTTTCCACTTAAACGGTTGTAACGGGCAAGGCGAGTGCCGTTTGATTCCCAGATTTTGCATGCACCCTGCCCGGTCTTTAGCTCTACATGTTGATACAGGTTTCACGGCGAGTGACGAGAACTACCCTGGCTGTGAGCAATTTCGGGGTCTATGGAAGAAAAACACGCAATGGTACCTCGCTGCATTTTGACCATAGTCTTCATACAGCTAGCCGGCTGGCTAACGTAATATATACTTTAAGCACTATTCACCAAAATGATGGTTATTCTTTAAAGAGTTCCCACCATGCATTTTCTTACTTTTTGAGGTTTCAGTTAGCTAATATAAAATGAATACTATAAAATCTAACTAAAAAGCACTTTTTATGCCAAGTAGTCGCGAATTTCTACTTTTGAAGAAAAATTAGTTACTTCCAAGTTTCCTGCCAAATGATGCAGCCGAAGTTTCTGATTGGCTAGTCCGAATTCTCAACAGGCAGCGCTTTACGCTAACAAACTGGCATGACTGATGGACTGAAGTGTAAATATGGTACCCTGTTGGGCAGACAAATCGGTGCTTAAAATTCAGGAAATGTGAATCCTAGAAATTGTGGTTGTGCCTTTTCAGAGTGCACTGTACTGCATGTCGAGGACTTTTGTTTACGATACAGTTACGTGTCCCTTATTCATACAGTATGAATAACACACCGGTTAAATCGGCCAGATATGTGTTTATTGTACATGTATGTGCTTCAAGCACTCTGCTATTAAACATCACTGCAGAAACGAAACAGTTGCTGCGACACCCGGGCACTTGCATTACAAGGCTAAAAATCGTTCACAGTCCGCCATTTTTTTTCAAAGTGTTTTAAAGCTAACCAATGACTGCCGAGGTTACATCGACCAATGCTAAAGCGCATGCCACTGGGTGATACCTCGCTGGTTCCCTGCCTGCCGCTAGGTGGGGCAGTAGCCGCGCCAGCACGCAGGTATCACCTAATTTTCCTCGGGAAATTTTTTTACACCAACCTTTCTGATTGGCTAGTCGAATTCTCAACAGGCAGCGCTTTACGCAAACAAACTCTCATGACTGATGGACTGAAGTGTAAATCTGTTCTGTTGATAGGCGGATTTAGGGGGCGGGGCAGGGGGCCCGACCCCCCCCCTTGGCTGCCGTAAGCAAAAATGGAATAGCAACTGCGTGAAGCGCGAGGAAATGTTGAGTAAGCAACGAGGACGCGGAGATGGGGGTTCCATATCGCGCTTCCGAACAGAACGTCCACATACCCGGCTCCCGCAACTTCGGGCCTGAGTTGCACATACAATCGCCCTTTGCCCGATTCCCCGATACAACATGTTGGGTCCCCTCTTATGGTATCCTAGATCTGCCACTGAAATCGGTTCTTAAAATTTGTGTTCAGGAAATGTGAAGCCTAGAAATTTTTTGCGCCTTTTGGGAATGCATATCTTTCTACTGTCGATGACTTTACGGTTTACGATGTGTCCTGTATTCATACAGTATGAATAACACACCGGTTAAATCGGCCAGATATGTGTTTATTGTACATTTATGTGCTTCAAGCACGTGGCTATTAAGCATCACTGCAGAAACGAAATAGTTGCTGCGACGCCTCTTGCATGACAAGGCTAAAAATCGTTCACAGTCCGCCATTTTTCACGGTGTTATAAAGCTAACCAATGACTGCCGACGTTACATCGACCAATGCTAAATCGCGTGCCAATGCGTGATACCTGCGTGCTGGCTGGGCTAAGCACGCAGGGAACCAGCGAAGGGTGATACCTGCGTGCTGGCTGGGGCTAAGCACGCAGTGAACCAGCGAGCGTGCTGACTAACACGTAGGGAACCAGCGAGGGGAGACGTTCGGTCACTTGACAATCAATTGCATGGCGGAACACAGCAGATCAGAAGACAAGGACGATTATGAGCGAGAGCGGAGGATACGAACATCACACTCAAGTACTTGAAAAACCACACAATGAACTAAATTTCCCACCGTTAGCGAACATTCGTCGGGTTTGAGGCCGTATGTACTCGACAAACTTCCATGAGAAACGCTGCAAACATATGTGAGCCTGAAACAACTGAACCAAGGGTGGTTAATATTCACAAAATATACACCTAATAATCAATGACAAAGGCCACAGCAAACTTGGGTAACTCGTATTCACTATTGCCATGATGGAATGAGTACAGACTAAACACAATGTCCTAAGCCTACGTGTCGTAGCACTCCATGTCGATGTGGGCAGGGGTCGATTGCTTGGCGCCGGCGTCATTCCCCCTTGAATGGAAACAGTTCGTTCGTTATTTGTAAAATTTGCAAATACATTTACAAGGTGGCGAGTCTTTCATCTAAACGCCGTTTTTGGGTTTGCCGGTCGAAACGCAATTCCTTGAAATGTGCCGCCGGAAAAAAGTCTCCCGACTGAGTCGCATGTTCCACACTCCTATGAAAGCTTCAGGTCGGCTAAAAGAAGTTAATGGTACCGCGTGCTCGCCAAAGCTTCCAACATTCATATCAATCGCACGTCACGTGTAAATTCATTCCAATGATAGAAAGGCATTGGTATCTCGACAAGTAAAATTTTGATATCCTTTTCTAACAGTTAAATCCATCTAATGGTTTTCCATGTCAAGGCGCTATCAATGTCGAGTGGGAATGGACCATTAGACAAGACGTACCTGAGGTCCGAATTTCAACAGCAATGCAATCTTTCCTATTTTTTAAATTGATAAAACGTTATATAGACCGACTCACCGGTATCCACCAGTCCAGAGTCCGTAGAGGTCCTGTTGTATGTCGACCAATTCTCGGCAGAAACCATGTCAAGCAACCCTTTCCCCGTTTCACAAATTCCCTCTGGCATATGATAATTGAAGTATCGGCAAGAAGAGTTGCCATCTTCCGAGTACTCTAAGCACAACGACGCACATTTCATACGTGAAGCTGAAGTGAAATTGATTTGATGAGTTATGAAAATGACGCGGGATCCAGCATTTCGCCTGAACAGTGCAGTCTGGACTAACCCATTCACAAAGTGTCCAGTAACAGCAAGTAAAACCAACAGAGCTGAAAATGTATTCATGATACTACTACCACAGCGAGCACTGATTTCATCTTTGCGCCAAAATATGAGAAATTTATACGCCCGAGCACAACGACGGCACGGTAATGACGTTGACACGATCACCCAATGCGTTATTCGTCAATTTTCGCGTGACGTCATGTAGGCTACAGAAAACATCTTGTTATTAATAGTTCCGACAAACGCAACAGTATACCACTTCCACAATAGTTACCGTAGCAAAACTAATGGCTTCGACAGGCTCAGAAAAACCTCGCACTTAGATACCACGAGACGAGACTACAAACATTTCAGGTTTATGAAACATCATTTTAAATTGTCTGCTTGTCTCGGTGGTTCATGGAAATAAATGATACGCCACTTGCGGTGTTGATTTATTCTCGCGTATTACAACTTACTAAGTCATTAATAGATAACTCTCAACTTATGGTCGCAGCTTAGTGATCTAAAAACCGGAAGTTCGGGCCAAAATAAAGAAAATGGTCATGGTATCTTGAGACAGGATGCAAACAGGGACTTTCATTGAGCCAGACCAGTGATAACGTCAAATCAGCCTCTTGAAGTGTGGTCTTTGCCCGTATTTTTCTTGAGCCAAAAAGATCATGCAGACGTATACATCGTCGAATTACTTTCTTGCCTCTACTATGGCCGTTCACCATTGACTTCACTGCGCGCCGTATTTTTGAGTAGCTGATACTTGGAACATTTGTCTATCTAGGGAACACACTTTTTAACTAATCACATCATTCTTACTTTGAATATCAGATAATCAATTGAACATTTTCCCCCATTATACTTTCACAATTGACACTCCGTGAAGTTTGTCAGGCAAGCGAGAGGCTGCCCACTGAACATTTGGCCGCAGATAATAGGAACATTGTATGGTAAGTGTTAGTTGTGCCAACTTACCTGACTGCATAACGTTTGGAATTGTTTTACGGTGCACTTGGGAACGTTCAATACAGATCAACGACATACAGAGAACGAAAAAGGAAAAGTGCCTGCGACATAGTTTAATATCAAGAATCTATGGAAAAATAAGCTTCATATGAAAAATTCACCTTCATAACGTTTTGAAATAGTTTCCATTTGGTTTTCTTCAATAGTATCTAATGTGATATTAAAACTTTAAAAGTGGTGCTATGAAAATGGATGGCAGCGTGACTTTCGGAAATGTCAACCTGAACACTTAACATTTGCTCACATCTTGACACCACAAAAAACTTTCAAATGCAGTCCAATTGGGTAGACGTGCTTTTCTCATTATGATTAGTGCTATGAAATATCTCGCCGGAACACTTAATCTTGTAGCCGGTGAACATTAGAGTACAATACGAACTACTACTGCACTGGGTACCTATTTCATGGAAGTGACTTCAGACTTACGAAATTTGGTTGCACTTCACAATTGCTGTAAAAGGTGTCACCAAGTAATCATGACGGTATCACAGAGTTTAAATAATTTATAGAAGTTATCTCAGTAATTAACAGTTTTGCGTATATTGTCATTTTAATTACTGTTCAAAAATAATTTTGTGGCGCGTACCACCAAATTTCTGACTTGAGCCTTAGAGAGGCCTGAAACACGATAAACAGACTAAATTGCAATATTGGAAGTAGTTCTCTGCCACTGAAACAGAATTCAACCTGCTAACCACATATTTTTAAGGTTTTTTTCTGTTGATATCAAAGCATTTTCTTTTAGTTTCAAATTTCAAAGACGATATGTCAACTGCTCATCACTTCGTCGATTTTTCTCCAACAAGGGAAAACATGTCTCCTTATTTGGTATGGCAAGACATAGACGTAGCACAATTCCCATATATGGAAAACGCGACCTTTGACCTCAAGCGACCTCAAGCAAATGACTGTGAGCACATGCCTGCTTTTATCATAAGCGGGAGGGAAATTATAAACACTGTGGTAACCACAAAGTTTTGTCTTTGCGCGTATTTCAAAAGTCGTGAATTTTGTGATTTTTTCATGAGATATCCTCACAAGGGAAAGTAAATTACTCTGTACTAAACGTTGGTAGATGGTACTTTTGCCAAGAATTGTTTAAAAGATATTTTTGACGAGCTTTTGCGTTCCACGCCTCTTTAAGTCACTTTCATGAAACCATAGATAGCCCATGGTGAAACAGACCCCTCGACTGACCTCCGTAGACCACAAGACATTAGCTGTTTGCGGTGAACAGCGTTTTCTTATGGAACAGAAACTCTGCGTTGAACTGATTCCACAATTTAACACTCCAGCTTCTGTGGCACTGAACAGTTAGGCGGCCAATTTGCACACCCATAATAATAAAGTCTAGGGGTAGGCCAGGCTTGAGGGCAGTTCTTAGGTAGGTGTTGCATCTAGGCTCAGTATGCAATTTTCTTGCATTTGCAAACTGGCTAGAAATAAGGTAAGACCACTTGCTCGGCTGTAGCTGAACTCTTCTACAAGATGACGGTCCCTGTTGCATGAGAAATTGGCTGCGATTTCAGGTAGCCCTAAAACAAGCCAGAATTGCAAACACACTAGTTGGTCGATATTACCTTTATACCTCATTTTGGAATACATAAAAAAGTTGATTTCAGAATCTTCTGTTGGCTTATGTCGTGTATCGGCAGGGAAGTGGTGGTTTCTGTGCGGCTGCCCCCCCCCCTTGGCTGCCGCAAAAAATAAAACAGCAAGAGCGTAGGGAAATGTTGAGTTTATTAATTTGCCCCGGTAATTAAAATTATACGGATGAAAAAAGATTTAAATGTGTGCAGTTTTAGTGTTTGGGGGAGGGGG